>JANTQA010000008.1:1155000-1500000 GCA_027625915.1 Anaeramoeba flamelloides
TAATCAAATAAAGATGACCATTGCTTGTTTTTGTTGAGAATTGGAAAAACTATTGAAAATAATTTTATTTTTTTTAAAACAAACATAATTTAATTACAACTCTTTTACGAAAAATTACTACCCCTTTTAAATATACCGAGCGAAATAGACACATCCAAAACAAAACCACTTTAAAACCTAAATTGAAATTAAACTTTTCTTTCTATGTGTTGAGGAATTAACTTTGTATTTCTTTTTTTTTTTACTACTTTCTTCGATCAAAAAAAAAATTAAAAATCTAACTACTACCAAACAGTCAGGGTGGTTAGGGTTTTCTTTCAAGAACATATTTGTAATTTTTCAAACTCACTTGAAAATAAATAACCTCAAAAAGTAAATCTAATTAATTAATTTGAGTACTGAATCCCCGATGTCTGTCAAAGATTATATTTTTTAAAGACAATTTCACTGCAGAAAATCCAATTAAATCCATTTTTAAACCTGATCTATAAACTATTTAAAGTTTTTATATTTCAGAATTCAAAACTTAAATGGTTGTTTTCCAAAAAAAATTATTCCAAAAAAAATAAATTCTTTCTTATGTGTCTTAAAGTTGTAGTTTTTCTATACATTTCTTTTTTAAAATCAAAATTTATTCTTGAGAAATCTTTTAGGATAAAAAAATAGATTACATAAACTTAATTAAGAATGTTAAATTCGATTTTAAGATTCTATTGCTTTTAAATGATTTAAAATTTAAAATCATATATGATTTTAATTTTTGATTTTTTTGGATAAATCAGTAAATTTAAATTCTGGGAAACCACTTAATGAGTTTATATAAACCACATTTCAAAAATTGTGCCAAACCTGAAATAATAAATTGAAAAAAAAAATGAAACAACATTTGGGAAAAATTCAAAACATTGTGAAGCATCCGATAAGAAAAATTATTGAAGTAAAATAGTCATCAATCTAAAATAATAGAAGGGAATCAACATCGTTTTACCAGCTTTATTTGAAATAAAAACCGAAACAACAAAAAAAGAGACCCCTAAAATTCTTTCTTACATTTCTTGAACTTTTTATTAATATTCATCCATTTTCATCCATTCTTTCCCAATTTTGATTAACATCATCTTTCTCTATATGTATATTAACGAAAAATATCTTTTGCCATAATTTAAATATTTCATTAATAGACAAAAAGGATGAAAAAACCAAGAAAAAAAAACAAAATAATTCAAAATTCCAATGCCCAAGACATAAAAACGACCTAACTTTATTCTGTTCAAATCATTTAGAAATGATTTGTTCTGAATGCCTTGATGATTATTGTTCAAAACACAATCCAGAAACAATAGGGTTAAAAAAAGCTGTTCAACAATTATTACAAAAAGTTACACTAATTAACGAGAAAATTGAATCTTTTCAGACCCTTAATCTGAAAGAAATTGAAACAAATAAAAAAAATCAAACCAACTTAGGGGTCTATTTTGAAAAAACTAAAAAAGAAATTGTCAAACAAACAGAATTGATACAAAAAAAAATTGAACATATCAGGACATCTCATATCGAAAAAATTCAACAAATGCAAAGTTTATGTAACCAAAATTTCAAAAAAAATTCTGAGAGACTGGTACAAGAAAAAAAACGAATTGATCAAGAAAAAAAATTAATAATTAAAATAAATGATTCAAAAGACAAAAAAAAACCACAATTCATCATTAAAGACTCTTTATTATTATGCGAAGAATTTTCAAATCTTGAAAAAAGTATGAAAAAGAACAAGAAAAAGAAAAAGAAAATGGAGAAAAAAGTTCAAAAGAATAAAGTAAAGCAATCTTTCCCTCATAAATATAAACAAACAATAACAATAACAATTATGAATAACACTCTAATGATATTTATAATCCATACCTACCAATACACTTTCCATTTATATATATATATATATATATATAAATATAAACCCCATTTCAAAAATTGTGACTTGCCTGAAATAATAAATTGAAAAAAAAAGATATATCCTTTAGTATTCAAGAACAACAAATAATTAAATCTGATTTGTAATTCACTTTTAAATCACTTTAAATATATAAAAATATGATATTAAAAATTAAAAAAAATAAAACCAAAAACCTAAAAAAAAGAGTGAGTCACAATTTTTGAAATGAGCATTACAGATTTTTTATTACTGAACTTTCACTGAAAAAAATGTTTAACAACAAGATTTTTTGCTAATAATTAAATTCATTTTAAAAGACATTATATAGTCTCAATTTTTATAGTGATTATTTGTCTTTTCGAAGATCTTTTTTTTTTTCCAAATGATTTTTGGTAAAAAAAAGTATCAAGAAAAAAAAAACAAAAATTTGCAAAAAAAAAAAAGGAAAAATTTTAAAAAGAAAAAGAAAAACAAAAGAAAAAAAAATATTTGAAAAGGCAAAACAAAAAATTTAAATAAGCAAAAGCATAAGAAAAATTTGCAAAATTAGAAAAAATGATTCTGATCCCAAAATTTGAAAATATTTTTTTGAACAGAATACTGAAATAAACCCTCAAAACAACTTCCATTAGAATTATAAAGTGATTCAAATTTTTTGAAATCTAGTTTATATATAATTGTTTTAGAACGAGATATTACCTTTAAAATTAATTTTTTTTTGTGATAAAGATGTTTTATAGATTATAGAATTTTCATTATTTAATCTAAACTCTTTTTCAAATAAAAAAACACAAAAATTTTAAGAATTATTCATAATTGAATCAAATTAATTGTAGTATCATTCTAAAATATAAGAAACCCTTCAAAATACAAAAAAAAAACACTGAACTGGATATTTAAAACTCATTAAAACAAAACAATAACAATTAAAATTAAATATTTTAAAAATTGATGTTCCCTTTTATTTGAATTGAGAAATCTCGTTTTATGAATTGTAATGGAAAAAAATTATAAAATCAATAAAAACCAGTAGAACAAGGTGAATTTGGAAAAATTTCTTTACATTATATTGACAACCCTTTCAAGTCAAACTTTTGTTCTTTTAAAATCTCATTTTCAATACAATGCTGAAATACTTCTGGATATTTTGTTGGAATTGTTTTTTTCAATATTTTCAAATTTCTTTGTTAAATGCTTCAATCCAATAATAGTCTTTCTTAATTCCTATACCTAGACCAATCGAAATCAAACTTAAACTTATTCCATTTTTATACTGACAGATTATTTCAAAATTGTTTTCTTCTTATCTTGTTTTTTTCATTTTCCAACTGTTTCAATACGAATAAATAAAATAACAAAAAATGAAAAAATGAATAATTACAATGAAAATCACCATTAAGTAATTATCGTATTAACAATCAAATTCAATAGTATTGATGATTTTAGAGGTGTGCCCTTTTATTTGAAAAAGAGTTTAGTATAATTTATTTTGAATGTTAAAACATAATTACGTTGAAAAAAAAAAAAAATAAAATTTTTATATCTATGAATTCACGCTTAAATTTCTGAAAGGAAATTTAAGTCTAAGGGTAACTAGAGTGTAATTTACACTTCTTCAATAATAATAAAAAAAAAAAATAAAATTTTTTTTTTAAAAAAAACATAAAACTTTTAGAAAAGTGGTTAAAACAGAATAACAAATAATTATTTTTTTGATTTTTTTGGTTAAATTCAAAAAAATAACCGATCAAATCCTATTTTTTTTTATTCCCCTTTTTTATTCTCTCACTTTCAGAAAATTCTATCATATTTTTTTTATTATATCAATAATGAACTTCTTTATTCAATTATTATCTATTTTAAAATTTTTTTAAAAAATTTCAATCCCTAATTCCTCAAATCGTTTTTTTATTTTTATTTCGAATATTATTGATAATAATTGAACAGAAGGTTAAATCCCGCCATGTGAAAAACCCTAACTCAAACATTGTACAGAAGAAACTTGATTTTTTTGATCCAAAATATAAAAATGAATTTATAAAACTGGTTAAGAAAAATAATGTCGCTATTGGCACAGGCAAAACCTGGAAAGATTCTGGGAAAATTTGTGGCAAATATTTATATGAAAAGGCGGCATTTGATATTCATTTTGAAATAGAAAATTACCCAACAGCAAAACAGGAACAAAACCGCATTTGGATTGGTGTTGTTGATCATCGAAATAGAAATTTGTTCTTATCCTCGGAACGGGGTAGAATGGCTGGAACTTATTATTATCAATGCATATGGAACAATTTTAAAATGGATAACAACAAATTATCTTCCTTAAAATATGGCCAAATCAATGACGAAAGGGTACAAGAGGATTATGGTAAGCCATTAAAAACTGGGGACCGTTTTACAATCCATCTTGATATGATTGCAAAAACAATTGCATTCTCTGTTAACGATCAAAATTTCGGAATCGCTTTTAAAAATTTACCAGAAAAGGTTTATGTATTTGCGGAATTACGCTCTCAAAACCAGAAAAATGATAAAAATATCATAAAATTTATTTAATTTTCAGTTTTTTTTCCATTTTATTATTTCTTTTTTGTTTTTTCTTTTTTATTTTTTCTTTTTTGTTTTTCATTTTTCTTTTCCTTTTTTTTTTTATTGTTTTATGAATTAAAAAATTTTCTTCTTTCTTCGTTTCAATTTTATAAAAAGGATCAATTTATATTTTATAATATTTTTTTTTCTTTTTTCCAAATATTATTTTTCGATTCAAACAGAAAAGAAATTAAATAAAACTATTCATAAATAAAATATTTTTTTTCATAAACATCATTTTTTTTAAATTTGATCAACAACTTTTTAATTTATTGTTATTTTTTTTTTTTTAATTAATATTTTAATAGAGAATTTATTTCGAATGACCCAATAATATTTAAACTTTTTATTTATCTATTTGATACGAATAACCGATTTATATACATTCATCAAAAGAAAATGGAAGTTAAATTCGTGCTTTTTGACAAAAAAAAATATTCCAAAATTTTAAAAAATATTTTTTTTTTTGGAAAAGGTGAAAGTATACAAACTAAACTTAGTATTTGAGTTGAAAACAATTTGAAAATTTACTATTTTATTCAATTTTGGGAGACATATTAAGGGGGAAATACGATCACAATCAAAATAATTCTGGAAAATAATATATATATATATATATATGTATGTATATATTTGTATATACATGATTGTTATTTTTCTCTGAAGGATCAATCTAAATAAACCCCATTTCACTCAAAGGGGACCGTCCAAAAATGAAAAAGTCACTTTATTTTTAAGTCAACAAACTTTAATTTTTTAGAAATACAAAAAATAATAAACTTCGTGTGAGAGTCGATAATCATAAAATAAAACCCTGAAAAAAAAAAAGAAATTTCAAAAAAAAATAAAATCTAAATAAAATTTGTTGGTCACCTTCATTGGAACTTCTCATTCAAAAAACTCAATTTCTTTAGGAAATTTCAATTGTAGACAATAAAATTTTTTAATAGTAAATGTATGAATTAAAAAGAACATACAAAGCTTCACTTTTCTTAATGTTAATTCTGAGTTTGAAATATTTTTTTTTTCAACGTAATTTTTAAAAAAGAAAAAAAGCTTAAAAAAAAAAGAAAAAAAAATAAAAGCAAAAAAAAAAAAGCAAAAAGGAAAAAAATTGACAAAAGGAGAAAAAATGATTTTGATCTAAAAATTGATATTTTGGTTTGAGAAGAAAAATCAATTAAATTCATAGAATGTGTTCAATTTCTTCAATAAAACTGGGTTCGTTTTACTGAGAAAGAGTTTATGTTCCTTTTTCTATTTTCGAAACTGTTATTTCAATAGATAACGTTGAAAGTGAATTTAAATAATATTTTTTTTGAAAAGATTTATATCTCTAGAGATAACATATTAAATATCATTATAGAAATTGTAATATGAATTACAAAAAGAAAATTAAGTGGAAATTAGCTGAGAAAACTCAAAGTTAAGGATTTCCTGATCTCGTAGATAAAATCTTAGTTGTTAGGGACATCATATTCTTTTTTTGAACAGGTCTCAAATTATTTTGTCTCATCAGGTTGAAAATATAATGATAATTGTACTGAAGATTTCAATTCATTTTTTGGAGATAATTCAACAAAATACCTAACGATTTTAATTTGAAACCAAAAATATAATATTTGAATTAATATTAAAATTTTAGAAAAAATAGAGTGCGTAAATAGTAAAAGAAGTAAAAACAATATATATATATATATATATATATATATATATCTATACAGTCAGTTCCACTTTTAAGGCACAAACTACAACGAAATTTAAGGTACAAAAAAAATCTCAAATTAAAGCACAAAATTCAGATTCTAGTAAAATAAATTGTAAAAAAAAAATTACAAATTTTGTACCTTAATTTAAGATTTTTTTGTGCCTTAAATTTTTTTTAAATTTTGTGTCTTAAAAGTGGAACTGACCGTAATAAAATGTAATAATTTCCCCATAAATCAATAGTTCTCTTCATTATTACTCTACCTATACTGTAAGTGGGTATTTAAATTAGAACAAAAAAGAAAAAAACAAAAAAACTCAATTTTTTTCTAAAAAATAGTAAATTTGAAATCTTGTGAATAAAAGAATTGTAAGGGAACCAACCAAAATAAAAGGATTGTTTTTGTACTGTATCTGAAGAATTCATTTGAAACTTATATCCTTAATCACTTTAAAAGTTTATTTAAAGTACAAAATAGTTGTTTAAATGGGTAGTGAATTGGTTTAAGTTTATTGAAATACAAGTAAATTGAGAACTATTGATTTTAATAAAGAAATCAATTCTTCAATCAATTGATTTTTTGCAATATTTAAAATTTGTTTGTGAATAATTGATCAAATGACTTTCCAACATAACTGAGGATATCTGAAGTTATTATTGATCGACCAATTTTTTTGTGTGCAAGAAAATTTGCTCTTCTGGTAATAGCAGAGGCACCAAGGGCAGCTAAAGGGATTAGATCTGAAATTAAGCCATTTAACTTGGAATTCTCAAGCTCGTCTTTATTGAGGTTATTAATTGTTTCTTTGTTCTCCTGTTGGATTGATTTGAGAGCCCAACCCAGCAAAACTGCTGCGCAACCAGACAAGATGTCTCCCTGTCCAGATACTCGGCGATTACTTCCTTGAATTTGTCCTTTAAGAGAAATTACTCCATTTGAAATAAAATCTATTCTTCCTTTTTTCAAAATTGTGACGTTCCCCAATTTGTTTGAAAGCTTTTGTACGCTTTGCTCCAAATTTTCCATATTTGGATCGCAGGCAAAAGCGTTCTTATAAAGCCGAACAAACTCTGGGTGGTTAGGTGTCAAAATTGCATTGCGGTATCCTTGTATGCATCCCAGATTGTTTTTTACAGCCCACAAACCGTCGGCATCGATACAGATGGGCAATTTTACGCTTCGTGCGTGTTTAATAATTGAGCACAGAAACTCTTGTGAAATTCTTGATCGCCCAAGCCCAGGGCCAATACACAAACAATTCATTTTGTTTAAGAGCTCAGATACATTTTCGGGCAATCTTTCGCCCTCTAAAAGAGTCTTCTTTCCTTCCAATTCGGGTAAATAGCTGTGGACCATTAAATCTGGTGAGTAACATTTGATCGGAATCGACGCAGACTCTGTTGTAACGATATGTACAAGATCGCTTCCACAACGAAGTGCACTCATACCAGAAAAATATGGTGCACCAGTATAGTCTTTGCATCCCCCAATTATACAGATCCTTCCTAAAGATCCTTTGTGAAGCTTGGAAGTTAATTTTGGAATAAATTTTTTGATTCTATCTAAAGACATCCAGTGAAGCTGATCGGTTTTGTAAAGAAGAAAAAAAAAATGATAATTTTTGTTATTAAGGGAACTGTTACCTCGATAGAATTTCGGTGATGCAATAGTGTGCTCTTATACTTCATAAACTGTTTTCTATTTACTATTAATTCCTATTAACAAAATGGTGATAAAAAAACATCGTTTGGTGAGGAAATAAAAATATGATAATATGAAAAAACAGATAAAAAAAAAAATTTTCCACCTCAAAGAAGCAAACGTTTTGATTTTATTTTGAAATATAATTCCAAATTCTTTTCTTATGATATTATACAATTATTTTGATTAAAAAACCCCCTTTCTTTCAGTACAAAAGCTAGTTATCAAAATAAAACTGGTGGTTTTTTTTTTCTTATTCCAATGTAAAATCTAATTCACTACCTAATAGTAGATTAGGTTCAAATCAATTTTGTAGTTAAACGTATTGGTATTTTGAGTAAATTTGAAATTATTATAGTGTTCAAATTTTGAAAATTATGTTTTTTTGTTTACAAAAAATTCACCAAAAATTGAATCTAATTTTTGATAAATTTTCCCATATGATCCTTCATTTTTAGAATAACTACTTAACTATTAGAAAAATAAGACCAAATGAAATATGTATTGACTTTTTATTGTTCATTTCCTTTTTTTATCAATGCATTGGTTTTATATAAACTAAAATTGGGTGTTCTATTTTGAAAAAACAAGTCAAAAAAGTTAATAAATGTTATTCGAAAAATGAGATATATATTTAATATATTTTTTTAATTAAAATCATTCTATCTTTAAATCACAAATTTACTACTTTTTAAAAATTATTTTTTATATTCCTGTCTTGAGGTTTATAACAATTAATTGGAATTGTAAAAAAAAAAATAATCATTTTTCTTGTATTTATTTTTTAATTGATGTTTTATAAAAAAACTATACACCTAAAAGGTAAAAAAATATTTTATAAAGAAATAATGAAGGAATTATTCAAAATTATAAAAAATTGATTTTGATTAAAAATTTTGAGTTGTATTTATTTTTAAATCACTTGAAAATGAATAAGTATTATCCTTTCCCTTTTTTATTATTTTAATTAAATAAGATATTTTCTTATAATCTTTGACAATTTTTCAATAAATGAACTTGAATATTGTTAAAAATTTTTTATTAATCCAAAAGAATAAATTGAAAAAAAAATTGGAAAAAAAGTTTGTCAAAATAAATCTAAATAAATTAATTTTAACGACATCAATTTGGAATTATTCTCATTAATCAATAACCAAGAAACCTATGATTTTTTTCTACAATTTCTGAAAGGGAATTTAAGTATAAGTGTATCTAGAAAGAAATGTACATTTCTTCAATAAAAAAAAAATAAAAAGAAAAAGACTTTTTTATCATTTTTGTATTTTAAACCCATTTTAAAAAGATCTAAAAAATTGATTTATTTTATATAAATAATTTTCCGAGATTTAAAAATATAAAATAGTGGATTTGGGATTACTTATTGATTTTATTCCAATAAAAATATATTTTCTGAAAGATATTTTTATACTTTTGTTGTTATTGTCATATACAATATTCAATACTATAAGGAAATTTTTTATTCAAACCGTAACAATCTTTCCTTTCAACTCTTTTTCTTATCTTCTTGCATCCATAAACTTAATTGAGTTTTTTTTTTTATCTTTCATTTTTTTTTAATGTGTATAAATCACAATAATGATAAAAAATTCTTTTTATTTTTATTTTTTTTTTATTGAAGAAATGTACATTTCTTTCTAGATACACTTATACTTAAATTCCCTTTCAGAAATTGTAGAAAAAAAATCATAGGTTTCTTGGTTATTTATTAATGAGAATAATTCCAAATTGATGTCGTTAAAATTAATTTATTTAGATTTATTTTGACAAACTTTTTTTTCAATTTTTTTTTCAATTTATTCTTTTGGATTAATAAAAAATTCTTATAATATTTAAGTTCATTTATTGAAAAATTGTCAAAGATTATAAGAAAATATCTTGTTTTATTGAAATAGTAAAAAAGGGAAAGGATAATCCTTATTCATTTTGAAGTGACTGGAAAATATAAACAACTCAAAATTTTTAATCAAAATCAATTTTTTATAATTTTGACTAATTTCTTCATTTTTTTTTCATAGAATATTTTTTTACATTTTGATAGATATAGTTTTTTTATAATATTTCAATTAAATAGTAAACACAACAAAAATCAATTATTTTTTTCGCTCAATTTCAAGGAGGGTACTACTCAAGGTTTTAAATCCCTAAAATGAGGGAAAGAATTGTAGATTATGTGTTCCAATATGTGATTATTGTTCATAGATGATCAAACAATAACCGAGTATTAATTTTTAAGATGATCTAGTAATGGTTTACAAATGAATTTGTTTTTTTTATTCTGAATCTGAATTGAAAGGTGTAGTGCCAATATCTTTAATAATGTTTGCTAATGAATTTTGATTTTTTGGGTTTTCAATCTAAAGTTAAAGTTTGATTTTGGTTTATTTGCAACTTTTAAAACAATATAATTTTTTTCGTTTAATTGAGTGTTGGGAAATGAAAAATAATAAACAATAGGCAAAAAATCATATTTTTTTATAACAACCATCCAACTTATTCATCTACCACTCTTAAATTGGGATTTCTAAATAAAAAAACAAATTCATTTTTGAAGCCACTACAAAATCATCTTAAAAATTAATATTAAGTTATTGTTTCAACATCTAATAACCAAAATAACATATTGGAACACCTAGTATACAATTTTTTGCCCCATTTTAGGGATGTAAAACATAAAGGATCATTGAATAATCGATATTTGTGATATTCTTGCTTTTATCAGAAAAAACATCAAAAGGTACGTTCTCATAGATTGGGGAGTGTTAGATTGTATTGAAAAGGAAAAGAAAGTGGAAATAGGGATCAAATATTTCATTTTTTTTAAAGTCCAAAAACTGGTTAATTTTTTTTTTCAGTTTCTGTTAAATGACTGAAAAAAAACTCCGAGAAACAACCCACTTAATTTGCCATAGTGTTAAACAACGCTTTGTAACATTTTTGAATTTCTTTTTTTATTTCCAACAACCAACCAAGTGGAAGCTTTTTTTTTTTCGTTTTTAAAGCATAACAAAACAAAAATATAACAAAACAATCTTAAAAAATTCTTTTTGCGAAAGAATAGTTCATTATCAGTTCTTTGTGTAACAGAAACGATACTCAAATAATTGAAATCGAACAAATTTGTGGGAGGTTGAAATATTTAGGAATTCAGGGGCACGATCTCTTTAAAAATGAAAAAGAAGCAATCAATTATTTAACAGAAATAGGCCACAAGGTGAAAAACAAAATGAGGGTATGTGGGATAATCGGCTATTGCAACATCGGACGAACCGGATACCTTTTAGTCATTAGTAAAGTTAGGCCATCTGTTCTTCTTCACGGTGGCAATCTCATTAATACAATCACAAGCTGCAAATGGATACGGATCTCACTCAAGGGCTATTCAAGCCCTGATCAAATCCAGCTGAAGCGATTGAAATTATTACGGGAATTCCCCATTGAAGAACTTCACTACTATTGTGAAACAATGGACATAACCCGCCCGTACCCTTCAACGTCTCATGTCGAAGAGTAAGACTTGGATTTTTGTTTTTTCTTTTTTGACTTTTTATTTTTCCATTTTTTCTTCTTTTTTACAAGAACACAAACAATTTTGGAGAGCGATTAAAACAAGCCTTATTCATATTTTTCTCAAATGTAATTTCTTTGTCTTGTGTATTTTCTGTATCGCAAAGTTATTCACCAGAATTTTGCTGGAACCAATGGCTAGCAAAACCGTTTGAATTGATAGGAATGAGGTTATGGTGTGTAATCCTTCTTCAGGGATCAGCAATTCTAAAAACTGTAAAAACTTTTCTCAGCGGGAAACAACCAAAGAAATCAAACAGAACAAATCAAATAAAGATTTGTTTGATTTCCAGAAAGTCAAATTTAAATCCTGGAACTTTAAATTTTTCGACGGGCTTGAATGAAAATGGAGGTAAGCACTTTTTGTTTTTCTTTCATTTGTCTTTTGATTAGCTTTTTTGATTTGTTTGTTGAACTCGAACAAGTTTCTTTTAAAAAGATCCCTTTTGAAAATACGCATTGAGTATTGTTCCCTTCTTTGTTTTTTTAAATGTATTTAACAGACCAAAGCTAAAATAATGACCTAATTAAAGAAGGTTTGTTTTTTTTTGATTTTATAGTCATTTTAAAAAAGTGAGGACTTTTTTTTTTTAGAGATTGATATAATTAAAACTTTTCTTCAGTTTTCTCTTTTAAAAAAATTATGGACTTTTTTAATCCCTTAAGCTCAACAATTCTAAAATTCAGAACATTCACTAACTGTTTAAATAGATATTACTATGTAATTAATAAAAATTCAAATAAATTTTGTCCTTTATGTTTAAAATATAAACAAAAGGAAATTATTGAAAATATTGATCACTTTTTATGGATATGTCCTTTCTATGAAAAAGATAGATTAATTTTTCACAATAAATTGAAACAAATAAATCTTAATGAATTGATTTTAAACTGTGATAGTTTGAAATTATTTTCATTAATTAATAATCGTGAAATCTATGATTTTACGCTTACATTTCTGAAAGGGAATTTAAGTCTAAGGGCAACTAGAGTGTAATTTACACTTCTTCAATAATAAAAGTATGGACTTTTTTTAATTAAAAACTTATCCAAAAAATTAAGTTTTTAAATCTCTAGTACTAGTATAAAAGCGAAAAATGGCCATTTTTTTTTATCATTTTTTTAAAATTAACTTTTTTGTAATATCTTTATGTTAAAGTTTGTAACCAAGTATTTGGCTAGGTTTGAATAGTAATCATTTTTACATTTCAGGTAACCTTTTGTTTGGGGTGTTTTTGAAAACGGAGATTGTTAAAAAATGACAAAAAAAATGGACATTTTTTGCTTTTATATTGGTATTCGGGCTTTAATAAAGTGAGAACTATTTTTCAAAAAGAACATTTTTTCTGATTTTTATATTTTATTAAAAAGGGAACCAATAAACTTTTGAAGGTGAAGTGGAGGTTGGGGTAGGAAAAAAAGGACTTTTTAAAAATTTTGAATTCCTCACTTTTTGAAAACTTTAATTTTTGGAAAGGTTTTAAATTAAAAAAATTCCTCACTTTTTTAAAAACTTATTTTTTTTTTTTTTAATATTTAATGGAGGAGTTGTTAATTCCTCTTATTTGCCGTTAGGTTTTTATTAATTTAAGAAATAAAAAGAAAATTTCAATAAATTTTCTTTTTATTTCTTAAATTAAAAAAAAACCTAGGTACTCTCGGTTAGGTTTTTTTTTTAATTTTTGTTTTGATTCAGAAAATCTATAGATTTTTCGAAATAAAAAAGAAAACCCAAAAAAAACCGCCGTTAGGTTTTTCTACAATTTAAAAGAATTGAGTAAAATATTTAATTTTTCTCCATTCTCTCAAATTCAGGAAAAGCAAGGCAAAAGAGGACACTTGATGAAACTTTTCGTTAGATTTTCCAGAATTTAATATAATTGAGTTAAATCTATGATTTTACTCTATACCTTTGAATTCTGGAAAGGCTTGACACTCTATGACGCTCTACTACGTTATCCTAATTGCTAAATTTTTATTTAGAAATTTTCATAAAGAATCATAAATTCCTTTATTATCCACTCGGAGATCATAAATATATTGAATTTTTTTTTCCAATAATATTTTTGGTATTATTATTTATTAATATATTAGATAAATTAATTTTTTTTTAATTCATATATCCAAATTTTGTGATTATTTTCATAGGTTTGGCAATTTCATAGAAAACTTCATTTTTTAGAAAAGATTAAATTAAAAAAATTTTCTATTTTTTTTGAAATAAATGTATTCACTTTGTTCAAGTATTATTACACAAAAAAATTAAAAAATAAAATTGTCACACATAATTTCAAGAGACATAATGGTTTTTTAAATCTCAAAATTAAGTAAAAAAATAATATTCAATAAAAGTAGACATTACAAGAACAAATATTAACTTTTTGAAATTTAAAAAAAGTAAATTGAACTCTATTCAAATTTATTATTTATTTTTATTCGAATACCGATACATTCAAAATGATGTCTCTGAAAATTAACGAATTTGAATGGACATTTTTATGAGAATACGGGAATCGAAAATTGTCTAATTTTTCATGTTACATTCCTAAATAAAACAATATAACATAACTTTATTTAGATAAAATACAAAACTATCTTTTTAAATCATTTTATTGGACTTGTATTTTGGATTTTGAATTAATTGATCTATGGTAATTTTTTTCATAAGAGGATATGTATTTATACATATAACTCAATATTGTTGTTGTTGTGTGAGATATTTTCTAGAGGATGTAAACTATCTTTCAAAATCATTGGCCCATTAAAAATCAATTTTTAACGAAAAATATTTTTAATAATTGAAGTTATCTATTATAATATAAAAATTTAGATTTTAATATTCAATACTATACTCAAGAGATATTTATTTTTGGTCTAAAAATAAAAGAAAAAAAAATAAAAAAAACTGTTAAAAAAAATTGGGCCATTTATTTTGAAAGAAGCATTACATGAAAAATAGAAAATTTAAAAAATTAAAAAAACCCATTTATCGATTCTCCTTCCATTTGAATAACTAAATCTAATCTCTTTTTCATATTTGAAACCAAATTTTTCATTAATTCATCTGTTACTTCTTTCCAATTTTTCATTTTCATTTTCCATTTTAACAAAACACTGTTGAAAAAATAAAAAAGAGAAAAAAGGATTTATTTGCAAACTTTTCATTGTGAGAGGAAAAACTATAAAACGATACAAAAGCAATTCAAAATTCAAATGTAAGATGGGCCATTTATTATGAAATTTAGTTTATAATAAATGCAACTGTTAGCATGTATCTGAAACTTGGTTGATCTTTTTTTTAATGCACAATTTAAATTTGTGATTAAAGTGGTCAATTCAAGTATTAAAAAAAAAAGGAAGCAAAATAATATATTTTTTGTTTTCAACTTAAATATTTTTTTCAATCATTCAAATTCTTTTTCACTGGAAATTTATAAAGTACAATTTCCACAATTTTTTTTTTTTTAATAATTATTATTTTTTTTCTAAAATAATCTTTCAAATTTTCGTTATTAGCGCTAGAATTTGTAATATAATTGCTATTGGAAATTGTTTAATCAACGAAAATTTTTTTAGAAAAATAATCATGAGAAAAAAGTTTTCAAAAGTTATTATAAAATAGACGACAAACTTAAATAAACCTATTTTTAGAGCAATATTAACAAACTTTTTTGGTCATTTTTTGTTAAAACTGCTTTACTAATTTATCGTTTTATTGTTTATATTCAATAAAAATAAAAAAAAGATTAAAATTTTATAAATTTTTTTTGTTTAAAAATCTAAATCCTTTAATCTTTTTAATTAGCATTACAATTCCTTTTTGTATTATTTGTACAATTTTAAAGAGAAATTCTGAAATTAGATTTTAATTTTTTTCACAAAATTTAATAAATATGTTGTCCCGTTAAAAAACACTTTTCAGAAATAATAATAACTTGACAATTATAAAATAATTTCTTCTGATTAATAAATAAAAACTAATTTAGATCATGAAATTTTTTTCAAACTTTAAAGTTCAATTTTAAACGTTAATACTTGTGTAAATCAACAAATTAAAAAATACCAATTTTTTTTTTATTCAATAATTTATTTTTAAACATTTTGAATTCTTTCTGTTTAATATTTGGGGAAATATATATATATAAACTACTTTCGAAAAATAAGGGCCCAGTTTTTCAAATGATACTCAGGAAAACTAATTATATGAGGAACCCTGTAAATAATCATCAATAAACTAGAAGTTGATGGATAATCATCAGAAGATTAAATACTAACAAGGTGTATTCTTTGAAAATTTTTATACGTTGAACAAAATCTATTTCATTTTTTGTACAAAAATTTGGCTAAAAAAATCATCCAAAATTTTACAACATCTGGATATTATCGAATTTTTTTTCGGTTGTAAGAGTAATTTGATTGAGAATTAAATTGAAATTTTTCATCATGTAAAAATATTAAATGTAAATCAGTGAAGAAAAATTGGCATCTGAAACTAATCGATTGAAGAAACTAACAAACAAAAAAAAATCAAATTGTCATCTGATTGTTTGAAAATTTTTTTTATTTTCTTCCAATTTTTTAGTCAAAAGTTTGGTTAGTAAATTATGAAGTAGAAAATTTTATTTAAATTACATCATTAATCAACTGCCCAACATCATATTGAAATCCAATGATTCTAGAACGAGATCTCGAAATTTGGGCCCCTATTTTTGGAATTTAGTTTATATATATATTATCCTTAGCGCCCCGATTTGCCTAAATTTCATCAAGTTTTTTAAAAGAAAAGATTTAAAATGATATTGTTGTGCTAATATATTTATTATCTTATTTATCTTTAATCCAGATTTTAATAATAATAAAAAGCCAAAACAGTTCAAAGAAAAAGTAGTTATGTTATTGTATTTTTTTTTGATATTGGAAAACAAAATAATAATTATTCATTTTTACATTTTTTTAAAAGATTTTTATTTTTTATTTTAATTTTTTAAATAAGAAATTTTCTTACAATAATAGTAATTCAAAACTCAATACATTGATTTATTAATAATAACTATCAAATAATGTTGTTAATTTTATGATCAACAGAATAAATTAAAAAAATATATATATAATACCGAGAAAATTTCATTTTTTTTTTAGATAAAATTTTAATAAATATTAAATCAAGAGAAAAATGATATTCATTTCTTTAGGCCAAAATTAAAAGTTTAATATGAATAATGTTCCAAAACTTCAATTTAAAATAATTGAAAAAACAAAAAAAAAAAAAAAAAAAATAATTTCATTTATTACATTTGAATTAAATCAATATAAAAAACTTTTTTAATAAATAAAGTAATCAACCCTAATTTAAAAAAAAACAAATAAAAAAAGAACTTTTAAATATTATTTAAAGATAATAAAATAATCTTTTAAACCAAAAAGGATTTTATAATTTCAATTTTGATATTAGTAAAAATTTGAAAAAAATCTTTGTAAAAATTAAATTTTTTAATGTAAATTAATCCAGATCTTGGAAAATAAGTTCTGATATATGGTCTCTTATTCAATAATATTATTTATTTTATGTCTAGATTTTAAAAAGTCATGTATTAATAAATAAGTAAAAATTAAAAAAAAAAAATCAATTATTAATCTTACCCGAACTATTTGTAAAAATCGTTTAAATTTGAAAAAAATTCTTGTTTAAAAAATTTCACAAATTTATCTATGAAAAAAAATATTTTTTTTTTTTCAAATTTAATTTATATTTTTTTTAATTTTTTAAAATTATTAAGAATCAAATATATTTATTGATATTGAATGGTAATCAATATACAAAACAAATTTTTTATGTGTTGTCAAAATCTCTTTGTAATGAATAAATTATTTAATCAAGTATTTTAGGCAATATTGTGACGCAAAGTATCCCCAAAAAAATTTCCAGTAAAGTATGATGTGTTTTAATCATTTAAACTAAAAAGTTTTTGATGTGTAAACAAACTTTTTTTAAAAAAAAATTTTTTTGATAAACTTTCGATCGAAAAATAATGAAATCACAATAACCAAATAGTAATTTTTCAAATGTTGAAAATTTTTTTTCAAGTTATTTTTTTATTGTAGGTTTCTATTCAATTTTTAATTATAAATTTTTCTTTCGAGGATAATTGTTTATAAATTCTATATCTTATAATCCTTTTATAACAATTCAAATTAAAGTTTTTATTTAAAAGACAATTGGGAAATTTGGTGTTCTAATGGATATATATCTATAGATAGATAGATACTCAAAGGTTTAACTTTGAATTTAATTTTTTTACTGTAAATCAATCTTTTTTTCAAAAATACAAGACTTTTATCTATTCTATTTAAATCAAATATTCTTTGTCTTCCCAAAAAAAAAATAATTGGAATTAATTTTCTTTCTAACAATAAATAAATGATTTTTTGATAAAATTGTGATTTTAGTACATTTCAAAATTTTAAAAAAATTCAAAAATAAGAAAATTAAAAAAAAATTGAAGTGAAAGATGAAAAGCAAATATAAGGAGATAAAAAGTGTTTTCATTCCAAAGTTATTAATTTGAATTTTTAAATAAATATATGTTTATAATACTTGAAATTTTTAGAAAACTTAACAGAAGATGTATAGAGTACATAATATTTGAATTTTTATTGTATTTTTTCATTTAAGGGAATTGAGGATAATTGTAATTCATTTTCAAAAATTCGTTAAAATAAACAAAATAATAATAATAATAATAACTTTTAAATGAAAAAATGTATAATATAAAAATCCTAATTAAATAAACCAATCGATGTATTTTTAATAAATTTATAAATAAATAAATAGTTCCCGGCAACGAAGTGGAAAGTGAGTTTATTGTTTTTGTTGAAAAGGATGATAAAAACATTCAATATTATAGTTATCTATTTCGCAGAGGCAATGTACCAATTAATTGGAAATTACAATTAAAAAAAAAAAATGAATCCACAAAGAAAATAGTGTTTCAGAAAGAGCCATTTAAAGGCGTTATTGAATATTATAAAAGGCTACTTCAAAGATATTTATGTAGAAGTGTCACTTGTATTTCGTTAATTTGTAATGATGCAAAAAGGCAAATGGAAAGCAAATTAATTTCAATATATGAACGCTCGCATGACTTAGTAAAAAACTTTTTAGACATTAATTTAAATTTCATTAATTTTGATTGGTTAAAAAATCAAGAGAACAACAATGATGATGAAAATGAAAGTATTAATAAATATTGGATTTCACTCAAAACAAATTTATTTAATTGTAAATTAAATAACGGTAATTTCCAAGTAAATAATTTGAATTTAAAAAAAAATTTTGATTCATCAATTTTTAAATCAAGATGTGTTTATACACCAAACGAAAGGCATTATTTGCATCAAAAAATTACAAAACAAAATTTAATATGCAGATTTAATTGTAAAAATTCTTTAGAAGAAACTGATCGTGGTACCTTTTATTTTTGTTTCCAAATTTTTGGTGAAATTTTAAGAAGGCTTGGAATGGGGCTAATCCATCATTATAAACCGATCAATTGGTCATTGTATAAACTACCTTTTAATACTTTTAATGAAAATATTGATCCTCTTTTACGGAAGGCTTTGGCAGAAATTTTTTTATTAAATGGGGAAATTTTATCTTATTTATTTACAAACCAAAATTGTAAATATCGCAATAATAATAGCAGCAATAGCAATAGCAATAGTAATAATGAAAGGGGGTTAATGATTGAAAAGTATCTTAAAAAATTCAATAATACTCAAAATGAGGAATTGATAAATTTAAAGGAAAAGTATAAAAATATAATGGATGATAACCAAAGGCATTTTTTATATTTAATGTTTTTAGGCTTAAATTTAAAAAAAATCTTACCAATAACTTCATTAAAAAATAAATACTATTATTTGGTTTCTTCATTTCCTGCTTGTTTTTTAAAGCCAATACAGCATGAAAAGGTTTTTTTGCCTTCTGTCCCATACTTGTCAAAAAAATCATCATCGCATTCTGCATCAACATCAACATCAGCATCAACATCCTCATCTTCAACAGCTTCAACATTGCATTCATCATCAACTTCTTCTTCTTCCACGACTTCTTCAATTAAAAAATTACAAAATCTTGAAATAATTAATAATCCATTATCCGAAATGTTATTAAATCATAATAAAATTAAATGGATTTGTAAAAAAAATTTAAATGAAATTGAAATTGAAATTTTATTAAATGAGCCTTGTGTTGTATCTGAAATTTGTTTAACTGTTCAACATAAAATTGGTTATGGTAGATTTCCGATGTTTATGGATGTGTACGTTGGCAAATATTTAAATAATTTACAAACTGTTTATTATAGAGAAAAAATTCCTTTTTGTAAAGAGGAAACCAAATTATGGTATCCGATAAAAAAAATACAACGAGGTATTTTGCCTCAATATTTTTCTCCTAATTTATTTGAAAAGAAAGATCAAAATATAAAAATTGAAAATAATAATAATAATAATGATAATGATGATGATGATGATGATGATGATGATGATGATGATGATAATGATGATGATGATATAGGAAATGAAAATAATACACTTCACCATCATCATAATCATTTAAATAATTTAAAAAATCAAAATTTTAATATTAAAGATGTTATTGGTGGATTTGATAAATTAACAAATGATAAACCAAAGTATAATAACAATGATAGAGGGTCTGATGATGATCTTCAGAATGGAGACGATAATTTAGATTTAGAAAAAGAAACAATAAACCTCAAACTTGTGGAAAATAATACTCAACAGGAAACTTCAAATTCCGAAACAAAAATGGAAAAGAACATAAAAACTCGACAAAATTTAACTAATTTATATAATTTCAATGGGGTTAGATTTGGTCTAAGTAGAATTGTCAAAATTAAATTTTATGGAATAAATAAAAAAAATATTGAAAAATGGGGAAATCATTTAGTTTTGGGTAAAATAGAGATTTTAGGATTAATTAATAAAGCAAATTCTCCAAAGGAAGCCCGATTAAATTTAATGAAACAGCAAACAAAAAGACAAATTCAAAATTTTTTTAATTTGACATTACCTCAAACTTTTGAACCAAATAACACAGATGTGAAATTTTGGAAATTTGAACAAAAAATTAGAAATATTAAAAATTCAAATGTAGTTTATTTTACAAGAAAGTCTAATCAAAATTTAAAACAAGATAATATTAATAACATAAAAAACAAAAATGAAAAAAATTCTGATTACAATAAAATTGAAATTGAAAATAATAATGAAAATTTAATTCATAATAAGAATAGCAAGGATCACAATGAAGAATTTATTATTGAAAAATCAGAAAAAGAAAATATTAGTGAAAAAAACTTGAATAATGACAATGATCTCATTAAAAAGAAAATTGAAGGGGAAGAAAAAGATGATGAAGAGGGGGTAGAAGGGACAGAAGGGACAGAAGGGACAGAAGGGACAGAAGGGACAGAAGGGACAGAAGGGACAGAAGGGACAGAAGGGACAGAAGGGGTCAAAGGAAAAGAAGGAAAAGAGGAAAAAGACGTTAACAACAAAAACAATGATAATAAAAAACAAAATGAAAAAAAAGAAAAAATAATTACTTTTCTTTTAATTGACGATTATTTTGGCAAACCAAAAAATTCAAAAAATGAAGAAACAAAAAAAAATAGTAATAAAACTACAAATAATAATAGCATTAAAAAACATAAAAATCTTTTAATCAAAATTGAAAAAAAAAAAATTAATTATTCCTTAAAGCATTTAATTAATGAACTAGATGATGATCTTGAAGCAATTTTAGCTTACCAGCCAACAAATAATAAAAACTTTCAAAATAAAGATCTTAAAAAATTAAATTTTAATGTATATAAGGAATATGTAGAA
The DNA here is from genome assembly GCA_027625915.1 of Anaeramoeba flamelloides. Taxonomy (NCBI): domain Eukaryota; family Anaeramoebidae; genus Anaeramoeba; species Anaeramoeba flamelloides. The sequence continues at coordinate 1,176,430 of JANTQA010000008.1, forward strand.
TCCATTTTTCAAAAAACAAATTCAAATGAAAGGGAGTTGACATTTTTAGGAAGTTTAAAATTTGAACTTTTAAGATTAAAATTAAATTTAACTGTCACCGAAAGAGATGGTATTTTAATTAAAATGGGGATTAATCCAAATGATATAAATCCAGAAAGTTTTTTATTTACTAGGCATAAAAGATTAATTGGTGAGATAATGAAGAAAGAAAAATTCAAAAATAGAATTTGTCATAATTCCACTTGCAGTACTAAATTAGGATTTTCAAGAAATAGATGTTATTATTGCTTTCATAGATTTTGTTCAAATTGCATTAGCCAAACACAAATTCAAATCATTGAATATTTATGGGAAGATACTTCGATTGTGTGTAATTCTTGTTTTGAAAAATTGCAATCACAAAAAATGATACTTGATAGACTTTTAATACTTTCACAAAATATTCAAAAAAGAAATAATGAGGAATATTTAAAAAAACGAAAAAATAATGAAAAATTACTCAATTTAATTCTTTCCAGTTATTCAAACAATTTAACATATAATAATGAAAATGATTCTGTTGGGAGAGAGGAGGAGAAAGAAGCAAAATGCAATGATAATGAAAATGATAATGATATTGGTGAAAATAAGAAAAAATTAAAAATAGAGAAGCAAATGCATAATCTTTGTTCGTATCCCCAATCCATAATATTATCTAAAGTTTCTGTTGGTAAAAACTCCCCGCCAATAGAAAATTTAATTTTCCCTTCATTTTTAATGAATGATTCATTTTGGTATGCCGATAAGGATTGTAATAAATTGGAAATGATCTTAGTATTAAGATATGCTTGCCAATTAAAGCAAATAAAATTAATTGTGGATTCGTTGGGTTATCGCAAATCCGATGTCCCAATGGTAATGGTTTTAGCTGGAGAACATTTGAATAATTTAATACCAATCATTTCCTGGGATATATTAGATCACTATCAAAAAAATAATATTAATGGTAGTAATAATAACAACAGCAGCAGCAGCAGCAACAACAACAAGAAGAAGAAGAAAAAGAACAAAATTATTCCAAATGAGAATAAAACCCAAAAGAAATTAAAAAAAATTAATCAATTTCAATATATTAATCAAAATTATTCGCAAAATTGGATTATACCACCAGGTACAGAATTAACATTAAATTTTAATAATAATTCCCATTATAAATTTATTTCATTTTTATTTACTTTACCCCAAATTGAAAAAAACGAAAAAAATGGGTTTTTGCATTTAGGGCGTTTGGAAATACTCGGGATAAATAAACCTAGTTTGTTGCAATTAAACCCAAAAACAACAATAGAAAAAAAACAAAAGAAAGAAAGAATTAAGAAGAAAAGTATTGATACAGAAACCGAAACAGAAACCGATAGTAATAATAACATTAATGACAATAGCGTTATTATTAATAATACTTTTCGTGTTGATTATGATTTTATTCAATTTAATTCTTTTAACCCCATTAAAATACAATCTTTTGAATATGAGCAAGATATTAAAAAACTGCAAATTCAAATAAATAATTCTTTTGTTAATGGGTTTATCTACTTTGTTAGAAAAGAAAGTGGTAAATGGTTTGATAAATCCTTCCATTTATCTGTTTCCGTCATCGCAACTAATTCGGCTTCAAAGCCAATGAACCAGGTTTTGATAGGTACCTACGTGATACCTAAAGTGCAAAAATCTTCAGAATTGTTTTTTACTTTCGAAAAAACAATTAGAACAAATAGAATTATGTTTGATTTTTTTACTAATCAAGATTTAAAAATTGTCGAGGGAAAATTATTAATTTTTTAATTGTGTTTTTTTTTTGTTAAAATTTTTAAACATAAATCAAAGTTTGCTTTTTTTCAAATTTTTTTTTTGTTTTTAAAAATAATATATAAAAATCTATATTAATTCAATAATAATCAATAATATAAGTGAGGTTTATAATATTTAATAAAATTTTAAATTTTTGAGATTTGAATTTAGTTTTATTGTTTTTTATTATTAATTTGTTTTATGTTTTTTTTTATTTTTCTTTGATGCATTCAAAAATTTAATTTTAGATCCTCAAATTTCAACAAATTTCAGAATTAACTTGTGAATTTAATTATAATTTTAATAAATCAAGATCGAATGTGTTTCCAAATAAAAAACTCAAATTAGAATTTTAAGTGTTCCTTTTAAGGAAGTAAGTACATTTTGCCATTTTAAAAAATTTTAATAGTGTAAACATTACTGGAAAATATTTTTTGAGTGCCACCAAATAGTGAAACTTTAGAACCAAAACACCATCCACTAGTCTATTCGTGAAGAGAATCAAAGTATTTCTGAGTTGAATCTTTCATTTTTCAATTTTTTGAACATTTTTTTTGATTCAATTTTTGGTTTTATTAAATTTCTGTTTTGGATCTTGATATGTGTTTATACAAACTATTGAAATTAATCAAACAGTAAACCAAAAAAATATACCCCAAAAGATGTGTATTTGAAATAAATATTTACTTTCTGAAGACCAAACAAAGAAAGATCACCATTTCTAAATACATTTGTTGAAATCAAGAATGAAAAAAAAAAAAATCGATAAAAGCTTTTTTTTGAGATTTGTTTTCTTTGTCTTCTTAATTTGCACGAATCCAAACAATTTAAGGGGGTAAGTACATTTTTCATTTTTTGAGTGCCACCATTTATGTTAAACTGAATTCTTCAAATCATTTCTTTAACCAAATACATTGACAATTTCATAAATACCAGAGTGCGAATATATCCTATTATAAGATATTTTCATACCAACAAAAAAACGCAAATTAAAAAAATGAAAAAATTGATCAAAAAAAAAAATAAAATAAAAATCATTTATTACTTGATCTTATCTATAAAATTTTACACAATTACTTATTTTTGATTTCATTTTATTTTTAATTCTTTATGAAAAAAATTTTATTTGGAAAATTTTTGAGAAACAAATGACTGTTTATTTCGAAAGAATTTCCAAAATGAATTTAAAAATCCTATTTTCATTTATGTAATCTAATCATTGATTTTGTTTCAGAAAATAGGATAATTTTTTAATTCTTCTTGAGAATGAGGGTTTATTTGATAAATACGTTCGATTTTATAATTATTTATTTTCCATTAAAATGAGAACTCAAAAAAATTCTGAATCTGATTTAAATTTATTATTGAATTTTTCAATTATTTTGATTTGAATCTTTTGTAACTGTTTTTTGATTCCATAAATTCAACCCCCTTTATTTGGGTTTTTAAAATTGTATTATCTATTTTGGTATTGTTTGATATAGAATTTGAAATTAGAATTTTGAAAACAAATTTGTAAAAAAAATCCATTGTATAATAAGAATAAATGAAGATTAAAAGCAAGATTAAGATGGTTTTTCCAAATTTTTTTTTGTAGATATTTTTTCAATTAGTTAAAGCAAGTATCAAATTTTTAAATTGAAGCACTCAAAAGGGTTCCGAAATATAATGTTTGGAAATTAACAATTAAAAAGGAAAAATAGTACTTTTTTGCTTTTGTATTTATTTTTATTTATTGTGATCAAATCAGGTGTTAATTTTGGATTAAAAGACCAATACTCAAATCTTGTTTACTTTGAACGATTGATAATTCCCAGTTTCAATTAAAAAACTGATTCAAATTAACGGATTATTCAAAATTTAGAAAACTGAAAAATGAGACTAAACTTACTTTTGATGAACATATTCCCATAAGTGTCAAAGTACCGTTAATTTGAACCTTATTAAAACAAAATATTCTAATTGTAGAATCATTTATTTTAAAATTCATTCATTGTAGCGTTCTTAAAGCCAAGAGTTATTCTTCTCGCAAATTTGGACTCAACAACGGTCTTGTTTGCTTTAGTTCCTTAGGTAACTATGAAAATTCTTTATTGATAAATGGTTCAAAGTTTAGAAAATTGTAATTTTTAATAAAATTGGAAATAGATCTAATTTTTGAACTTATCAAGAATCAACATGAACAACAGAACAACTAAACCTATTTCTCAATTATTTAATAATGTATTTTTATAAACTCTTTTTTTAAAATTTCAATTCTGTTATTTTTATTTAAAAAATCTTTCATAAATTCTTGAATAGAGTTAAATTACCTGTATCTTCGATCAAAACAGCAAAAAAAATTTAAAATTAAGAATGATTATCAATAAAATAACCATCAAGACAACTTGGAAATTCTTGATTTTGATGATTTGGAATGGTTCTTTTTTAACTTCAGCTTTTTCAAGGTAAATCAATCTATTTTGTACTTTTTTCTCTTCTTTTTCAATCTTTTCAATTTAAATATTATTAAAAAAGTGTAGTGAAACAAAACTTTTACTTGGAAATTATAATTTTTTAGATTGTATTGTTTTGATTCTTCTAATTTCTATTTTGAAAAAGATTAATTTATTGTTAAATTGGTAAATAATACTTTTTTTCTCTGTTTAGATTTTTCAATATCACTATTCATTCAAAATTTTATACAGATCTTTTAAAGATATTTTACAAATTTGCCTTCAAGTATTGGTAAATATTAATTTTTCTTTCATAAACTTTTTGATTTTAATTTTCGATCCTAAATTTTGCAATAAAGAAATAAATTTAAGAAGGAAGGTTCTTGTAAAAATAATTTATATAATATCTATTCTCTTTTAAGTTCTAAATATATTAAATAGTGATGTAAACTTCTCTTTTTACTTTTTCAATATTTATTTTAACTAATTCACTCTCTTCTTCTCTTTCTCTTTTTCTTTAAAATTTAAAATTTAAAAATAAAAAATAGTTCAGTAAAAATTTTATTTTGATTTTTTTTTTGATGAAAAATTCTAAAAGAATATCTTCTAATAATTATCAAAAAAATTGAATTTTTTAATTTTGAATTCTAATTCTTTTTTCTTTTGAACCAATAAATATGGTTCCCTCTTCATTTCTAAGTTTTTGATCAAAAAGAATCCTCTGTAATTTATCTTTTGTGGGCTGAGTAGATCATCTTCATTTGAGAATTTTGAATCGTTTGATATTTTTGATCTTTGAAATAAGAAAAGAGCAGGAGTTCATGTTGGAAAAACGAACAATTCTCATCTGGAATGACCTTAATTCTAAACTATTTTTCATAAATTTTGACTCACTTTATAATGCTAATGGGAGTTGTTTTGAGGGTTTATTCCAGTATTCTTAACAAAAAATATTTTCAAATTTTTGGATCAGAATCATTTTTTCTAATTTTTCAAATTTTAGTTTTGCTTTTTCAAATTTTTTTTTTCTTTTGTTTTTCTTTTGTTTTTCTTTTTCTTTCTTTTTGAAAAATTTTTCTTTTTTTTTTTTTTTTTTTTTTTTTTTTTTTTTTTTTTTTTTTTTTTTTTTCAAAAGATCATGTGGAAAAAAAAAGAGATCTTCGAAAAGACAAATAATCACTAAGAAAATTGAGAATGTAATGTCTTTGAAAATGGAAAATTATTCATAAAAAATATTGTTGTTCAACTTTTTTTCAGTGAAAGTTCAGTAATAAAAAATGGGTAATGCTCATTTCAAAAATTGTGACTCACTTTTTTTTTAGTTTTTGGTTTTATTTTTTTTAATTTTTAATATATCAGGCTTTTATAGATTTAGAATGACTTAAAAGTGAATTACAAATCATATTTAGTTATTAATTGTTCTTGAATACTAAAGGATAAAATTTTTTTTTCAATTTATTATTTCAGGTGAGTCACAATTTTTGAAAAAGAGTTTAGTAACGGAACTCCAGGTATTTAGACTACAAGGATCTTTGATCAAAATTTAGACCTGGGGGGGGGGGGTCGCGCGCATATACGCGTATATGAATAAATAAAAATCCTACTCCATTTACTCAAATTATTGTTATTTGATTTTTTTCTTCTACTTTTTGGTACTGTATATAGGTATAAAAATTTACTTTTTCGGGTAAATTTTCCCATCCTCCGAGCTCTTTTTCATTTAATTTGAATGAAATTTTTTTTTGTTCCATATCGAGAAAAATTGTGAAAATATCATTTTTTTTAAAATATATTTCTTCTGGGTATTTTTCGAAGGTCAATTTTCCGTTTTCCTCTTTCCATTTTTCGCTTTCGATTTTTTTTCCATTCCACCATGTTTTAAAATAATATGTTTTTTCCCAATCTCCATTTTTGATAAAATTTTCCATATTTTCTGTTTTGATTACTCCTAAATAGATCTGGTTTTCTTCATTTTCTGGATTTGGGAATTGGTCTATTTTGATTTTTATTTGATGTTTTCCTCGACAATATATCTTTTTACCACAAATTCTTCCATACTTCCATGTTGATGTATTCCAAACTGTTTTATTTTCATTTTTTAATTTTATTCGATTATCGTGGTTCATTTTTGGATCAAATTCTTCTTCAAATTCTTCTTTCGATCTCTGTATTTCAATTTCTTTTTTCCTTTGATTCAATATACGTATCTCTTCTAATTTTTCTTTTTCTCTCTGTATCTCTCGTTTTCTCTGTTGTTCTTTTTTTCTTTCTTTTTCCCTCTCTTCTTTTTCTTCTTTTTCAAATATTTCCTTTGATCCTCGAATTAATTTGATTATTTTTTTATCTTTTTTCCATTTTGTCAGAATTTTTATTTGTTTTTTCGTTTCATTTATCGATTCTTGTTTTGCTTCATTTCTGTTCATAATGTTATCAAATTTAGTATCAGATATTATTCCAATTTTCAATAATAAATTGAGATGATTTATTTTTGATTTTTGGATTTTTTGGATCAATAAATTTGATTGGTTTTCAATTAAATTTGAAAGCTCTTTGATTTCAATTTTGAATTTATTTTTCAATTCAAGTGATTTTTGTATTATTTCATTGTTTTGGATTTCAACATTTTGGATTTTATTTAAAATTATTTTGATTTTTTTTGAAATTTCATTTGAATATTCATCTAAATCCAATATTGAATGATTATTTTTCCTACAAGTAACATAACATTTGGTGCAAATTAATTCATTATCATCTTTACAATATAGGCATAATTCTTTATTATGTTTGTCGCATAACTTCGACTCGATTTCTTTTTTGTTAAATTTTAAGAAATAAATATTAAATATTGAAAAAAAAATAATAAATATTATTAAAAAAAATCAATAAAAAAATAGAGTAAAATATTGAATTGATTAAAATAGAGTATATTAAAAATATTCAATTCTCCATCCGGTATTATTCATTCAAAAATAAATTTACATTGGAAATTAATATCTAATTATTAATTCGTGATCTAACTTTTATTTAAATTTCAAATTTTAGTGAAAGAGTAATTTGTTTAATAATCATATATTTCAAAAAAATGTTTTTTTTTTTTTGGAATTTATAGATATATTTATATTTATTGTTTTTGATTGACAATATTTGATTTCTAAAATGAATATTTATATATTTCTATGATTAATGTGTTTAAATTAATAATAAAATTAAAATAAATAATTTTATCAAAGTTTAAATATGTATAAAAATTTCCGAGGTTCGACAAAATTTAGTTTTAATTTTGTTATTTTTTTTTTTTCAAAATTAACAAAATTTCAAAATTTGACTCCAAATAACATAAACTAAAATTCAAAATTTTCCACACAGATAAAACGTTCCAAACAATCGTAATAATACAATTTCATTCAAATTTGAGAAAATTTTGATTTTTGTAAGTTATGAAAATCATTTTTTCATCTTTTAGTTTTTGTTTTCATTTCATTGTTTGAATTACATAATTTGTTTCGTTGGATCAAAAATTTTTTTCAACCATCGATATTATGTTAAAGTCGAATTGTATAAATGGAAGAACTCATATAAAATTAGTTGGTAGTATCTAACCATTTGATCGATCAATATTCCTAATAGAATTTCAACAAATTTACTAATGTATTTTTTTTGTTTTGCTCTCTCCAAAATTTTTAACACACCCATGATTTATTTGTATTGATAATTATTTATTTATTGTTTTGTGAGTATTGTAATTTATAAACAAGTGTTAACATTTCAATTAGTGAATGGTTCTAATTTGGTATTTCTTCTTTAATTGATTAAATAAGTTTTTTTTTTACAAATTGAATTTTGGTGTGTTAAAATTTTTGAATTGGGGTTTATGATCTTAAAGAGAAAGGCCAATTTCATATTGAAATTGTGATACATAAAATTAGACCATCTAGCCGAAGAACCGAATGGGTCAAATAGAGGTCATTGACTGCGAAAACATGGGAAAAGACGAGAGCAAGAATTTACTCCAGATGTTTCATATCAAAGCAATACAAGAAAAAGTGGACTCATCCGAAAGCGAATAAAAATGGAAGCTGAAAAAATACCTCAAAATCAAACAGACAATTTCCCAGACAACTTCCCAGACAACATCAACAGAAAACAGCCGATATTTAAACTGGAAATCGTCATTGACTGTATTCAAATTGAAATCATTATGTAATGGTTTGAATAGATACACATACAAATGAGGAAAACGAGTAAACTCCAAAATATTTCCATTTTGTAAAAAGTAAGTTGATGATATAGACCACTCCATATGGGAGTGTTTAAGATATGAGAAATCTTAAAAAAAAAAAATGGAAAAAGCAACTCAAAAAAATCAAAAAATTTGACTTCAATATAATATTCAATGAGGATACAGTTGAATTATTGTGGAAAATGAACACAAAAAAATTTTTATGCTGTTAACATAGAATACTTTTAAACCAATATAACTCAACATAATATTCGGGTATAATAAGCACAAAACGAAATAACACCTAATTGTCAACATAAACAAATTTATTTGAATCAAAATACTTCAGGCTTTTCATATTAATTATTCAAAAATTCAACCTTTTTGATTTTTTATACTTAATTTCAAATCTAAAACCTCAGAAATTTTCAAAAACCATGTAATTCCATTTTTCTGAACAATTGAAAATATGAGTAAAAAGTCAGAAATCTGCTCTCATTTTACAGACAAATAATCCAGTTACCGGGAAACTTATAACCATTCCAATTGGGGTGGTTATTTTTCTGTTAAATGAGAGTAGATTTCTGACTTTTTACTCATATTTTCAATTGTTCAGAAAAATGGAATTACATGGTTTTTGAAAATTTCTGAGGTTTTAGATTTGACAGTTAATACCTAATCCAAATTTTCCTTTTTACGTTGTTTGAGTTCCTCCTCTTTTTATTTTTTTGGGTGTTTGTTGAGGGGAGGTATTAGGTTGAAAAAATCATTATAAGAATTGATAGACTTGTTTGTGATTAGAGCTTAAACTAACTTGATAGACTTGTTTGTGATAAGATCTTAGACGAATTGAAATGGAATTAGGCAACTGAAAAGAATTGAATACAACTGATGCAATTTGTAACCGAACTGAAGTCTACCGAATCGAAATTTCTGTAAAATATGCCGAGTAGTTACCTGGACCGGGTTTTTTACTGTCAAGTGGTACCATGAATTAGAATTTTGCAAAAACAAGATTTGAGTAACTTGTAATTGCAAAAAAAATTTTAAAATAAATCAAAATATAAAAATTAATAAAATCAAAGAAACTGAAAAGAAAATTTCGAAAATCAATTCTTATTCTTAAAAACTCAGCACTTTATAAATGTAACACATTTGTTAAGTTCGAAAGTATAACTCAATAAAGTAAACTTTTTCATTTGATCAGTAAATTGTTAAATGAGTTGATCCCTTTATCAAAAAAAATTTTCAACATAAAAGGAAAAGTCCAACAACACATTTTATACTTTGGGGTGCAAAATTAAACTTTTCAATCAAGATTGTACTTTTTTTAATTATTTTTTGAATCTCTTTCATTTCAATCTTTTCAATCTCTTTTTCTGGGTATTTTTTTCCAAATAAAATTTAATCTTTGATTTTTTTTTAGAAAACTAAATAAAGTTTCAAATACTCCCAAAGAATGTGTCTATTTTAGATGCTCTTTGAATTGGAAGTCACAAATTTAGTTAACTCAAATTTCGGTTTTACGATTTGTAAATATGGAATGTTGTTTAAAATAGAGTTTTTGCACCTGTGTATGCTTTTTTCAAGGATTTCAACATGTTATTTTTGGAAAAAATCCAATAGTTGATTTTCAAATTTTTCTCAAAAAAAATTATTTAAAAATAGTTCAAAATTTCAATTTTTTGAATTAGCCTTATCATAGATTTGGCTATAATTAAAGTTTGTTCTTATTGAGTGTAAATCATATTAGTGTTACATTGCTTCAAATATCTTTAAAAAGTCTATTATAAATATTACTAAACAATAAATTATGACATTTTTAAAATTCTAATTTGTACAATTTAATTTCAAAAATTCCTTTTCAAAAATCTATAAATATAAACCAAAATAATATTATCATGGTATTTCAAAATTAAAGTTGTGAACTGCAAAAGTATTTATTTTAATTCAATTTGAAATTTTCAAGATTTAATCAAGAATTATATACATAAAAACCAAAATATTTATTTCTAAAGTTTCTAATCTATGAGGCCAGTCGTATTTTCAATTTATTTTATGACATGTGAAAATAATTTGTAAAGATAATCCCAGAGTTCATTATTTATTTTTTTAAAAAAAAAAACGAATTATTTAAGAACTAATCTACATTTTCGAGACAAAAAAATGAAAAATATTTTTCAACGTTGAAGTATGAAGATTGATAACTAAAACTTATAAATTTGTTGCCAAAAGTTGTTTTTTTTTCAAAAATTCTTGGGTTTTTTACCAATACAAGTCATCACTTTTAATTGATAAGATCAATTTTTAGTACTATTGAACGAATATATTTTAAATTATGCACTTGTGAATTATAGAGTAATAAAGTGATTTGCATTCAATTCAGATAAACTTTTATTTTAGACTTCTACTCGTTAGGACCCATTGATGAAAGATAAATAATTTGACAATTAGATTATTTTTAATTGTTTTTTTTTGGATATTTTGATATTTCAACAATAAACAATAAACCAGAAAATTTTTGGAAATAATTTTTAGAGAGATTGAGATTGAGGTTGAGATTGAGAAATAACAAGAGATTGAGAAATAAAAATTAAAAATTCAAAAATAACCACTGAGTAAACTATAATAAAAATAATTCTCAACCACAATGTGATAGACATGAGATGCATCCCTGTCACACAACAAAAGTGTGTCAACTTGGATTAAAAATGTGCTCTTACAATGTGACATCTATGGTATACGATATTTGACACATTTATTTTTATTATAATTAATGTGTATCACGTGTACTCAGAAGTGTAATCTAGATGTGATAGCTATAGCTCTCGTGATATACTTTAATCATAATACAATTTTTATTCAGTTATGAGAATATTTAACTCTGATTGAAATCTATGATTGAGAATATTTCATTAAGAAGAAAAACGTGAAATTAAAACGAAAAAATGTAAAACAAAGATTATTTTCAGAGTACACTGCAACATAAAGAACAATAATTATTTTTTTTTTCAATTTTTGTCTTTATTTTTCAATATTAAAGTTTTTGAAAAAGGAATTGTAATAATTTTAGTTTCGAGAATTGATCGAACTGAAGATTGAAAAGAAAGATTTCTGGGAAAAGGTTTATGAGTGTTAGATCTAAAATATAATTTAAAATAATATAACCCAAAACATTAAAAAAAACAATAAAAGTCATTTTCAAAAAGTGTTAAAATTAACGACTATGTTTGCAATTCAAATTTAAAGTATTGTGTGTTTTAATCAGGGATTTATGGGTGTTAAATCTCAAAAATTATTATTCAACGAGATCTAAGAAATAAAAAATGTCATTTTTTAACTGAATTTATCAGCCTCGTTTCTGTGATATTAAAAAATAAAAAAGTTGGCAAAAATAAGCTTTTTGAGAAAATTTCACTTGAAAACAATTTTTAGAACCCTTACACATTGTAGGACATTTTCTATTCATTTTTTTGGATTGTGAATTGAGTTGATATGTTCTGAAAATTGTTTTCAAATATCAATAAGGAGATAAGTGAAAATTTTGGATGAAGATACCTTTGTTATTTTAAAGCAAAGATATTTTTGAATAATGGACAAGGTAATTCATTTTGTATTGTATTAAATCAACTAAAATTCACATTTCCAAAAATTGAATGATCATCTAAACTGAACTGATGCAATATTTTTTTTTAAAAAATATTAAAAACTGACAAATTTTTGCAAATTTAATTTCCTCAAAAGATCCTTTCATGAAAAATTCTTCAAAACCTATTCGACAAAACATCAACCCAATTTCTCTTGATACAACAAATTGTTTTTTTGAGAGAAACGATCCAAATAAAAAACATTTTCTATCAAAAAAGCATTAAAAATGTGTTGTACATTTGGCTTCGATTATTTTGTTCCACAAACAATTCAAGAAGACACCCTCCTCTTAGTCATGGATGGGGGGATTTAATTAAAGGGGAAACAAAAAGAACCAAAAAAAAAAAAATCATACAAAATCACTACCACCTTTGTAATAATTGATAAAGTCGTTCCAGCCCTAACATGAAAATTTATAAGACCCTAAAATTAATTTTCAATTCTGAAATATTATTTTGTAAAATAAACCGTAAAAGGGTTATTAAAGCTCATCATAAACTATAAAACTTATAATGCAAAATTAAAAATAAGTTATCCATTTTTTGGTTCCTTTTGTTTTGGGAATTGATAAACAAATTCATTATAAAATACTTGCATTAATGTGAATCTTCAATTTCCAAAATTGTTAAAATCCCAGCTTTTAAAATTTAAAAAACAAAGATCGAAAAATACAATCAAGCTTCCAGGATTTCTGTGATTTCTGTGATTTTCATGGTGATTTCCATGGTTTCTGTGATTTTTGTTATTTCAATTCTTGAGAAAATTTAATTTTTGTCTTGGTTTTTACAGTCAGTTCCACTTTTAAGACACAAACTTTCAACGAAATTTAAGGCACAAAAAATTCTCAAATTAAGGCACAAAATTTGGAATTATTTTTTTTACAATTTATTTTTACTAGAATTTGAATTTTATGCCTTAATTTGAGATTTTTTTTGTGCCTTAAATTTCGTTAAAAGTTTGTGCCTTAAAAGTGAAACTGACTGTACATAAAAAAATAACTCGAATGAAGTTTGAGAAGTTGAAATTTTAATCTTTTTATTGATTAAAATTGAATTTTATATTTCATAAAACACAACTTTATAATAGACAACCAACTTCTATGTCATATAAATTTTCACAGTAGGGATGGAACAGTTTTATGGTTAGCGGAGACAATGTAACAATTCAAAGTAACTCAATGATCAAAAATCATTGACAATATGATCATTTAGATTTAAAGTTAGTGTTGTTTGTTGAGAGGGTTTTTAAAGTTAAAAAATCGTGATTATTTTTTTTAATCTCATTTTCTCGTTCCTTAACAAGGTGTTCGAGTTCAGGTATCTCATAATTTCTTTGTGAATTTTTCATTTAAAAAATTAGACATAAAATGATTTTTTGATCCAAATTGGAGAATATTTTAAAGATCCTGAGTTTACATTTTAAATAAGGTTGGAACAAATTGTGTTGAGGCAAATTGGTAAATTGCAAACGTATTTTGCTTAAGGAAAGATTAGAATTAAATTTTATCAATACTAATTCTTTTAAAGTTGTTTGAAAACTTTTTTTGTTCACCTTTACAAAACTTTTTGAGTTTATAGTTTGTGGAAAAGGTGTAACAAGTTGGGTGTTGAAAAAATTTTGTATTTGGAATATTCAATCAGATCACGTCCAAAAAAACTAAAAAATGGGTGTTGGAATTGGACTAAAAGGGTTTTTCTTGGTTGAGTTATGTTTGGTTCACTAAATTTTGTTCTTGTTTTTTAAATTTTTTTTTATTTATTTGGGTTCATTTTTCTTTTGAAAAAAATTAGAAATTCCTTTTTCGTTGGAAAAAAAAAAAAAAAAAATCATTTTCAAAAAAGAAAAGAATTTAAAAAGAAAAAAAATATTGAAAATAAATTACCCTCTTGTGAAACATAAGGTTCTTTGGAGATGAATTCTTTGTGCCTTTTCTTCAAGAACGAAGAAGTGTGTAATTCTGATTCGCATGCTTTGCAATAATGAACTTCACATTTGGTGCAATAAAAGTCTGCTTTTTTTTCTTCACAAACTTCGCATTGAGGGATCTTGGGTTCAACAGGAATTCGTATGTCTCTTAAACTTTTAGGATCTTGGCTTTTTTGATTTTTCTTCTGAGAGGATCTTGATTTGTTCATTTTAAAAGATGAGTTGGGATTAATTGGAAATTAATAATTAAAGTTAATAAGAAAAGAGAGAATAACAAAAAAATGAAAAGATTAAAAATAATTTTTTTCTAAATAAAACTCATAAAAAACTGAAAAAAAAGGAGAATTTTTCATTCCTTTTGATTTTTTCATTATTATTGAATTAAGGGATTAGTCTCACTATCGATTTCTCTATAATCAAAGTAAGTTGTATTTTATCGAAAATCAGATTAATCTCAAATAGCTCTAAAAAATCTATTATAAATCTTATTGCACAATAAATTATTACATTTTTCACTAAAAGAATCACAGTTAAAAATTTTCATTTTGAAAAATTTTTTTTTAATTCCTTTTCCAAATTTAAAAATAAAAACCCAAAATACAGAATTCTGATATTTAATAATTTAGATTTAGAACTTCCAAAATTAACTATTTTTATAATTTTTTATTTTCAAAGATTAACTCAATAATCATCAACATAAAAGCATAAAGACTGATTAGTTTTGTTTGCTTTTAATAAAGCTACTTGTAGCATCAATATAGTGATCAAAATAATGCGTACCCAACTACTATAATCCGTGTTTCAAAATATTATCCGTACTTTTTTTTATTCTTATACCAAGGCAACGTCCAATCAACTACCAAATAGTATACCTAAGTACAAATCAATTTTGAAAGTAAAGTACTGGTTATTTTCAGTAAAATTTAAATTATTCATGTAAATCGTTGAAAATTTTTCATAATATTCTCATTTTTTTGTTTTTTTGATGATTAAAAATTTTCCAAAATTTACTTTATTTTTTGAGATAAATTTTCCAATTTGATCCTTCATTTTTAGAATTTCTTTTTAAATAATAGAACTTTAAGAAACCAATACTATATTTTTTTAGGGTTTATTATTGGTTTCTTTGATTGATTAATGTATAGGTTTTCTATAACAAAAAAACACGCTTTTTATTTTGAAACACATAATAAATTTTTCTACATGCTTTATTTTGACTACAGTATATTTGCATGATTTGAGAAATAATTTGTCAAAAAAATTTATTGGTTAATTATTTAATTTTTAAAAAAAAACGAATTTTTTAGTAACTAATCTACATTTCGCCACAAATTTAACAAATATAATTTGTGACTCTGTAGTCTGAATATTGATAATTCAACCTTTAAATTTATGGCGAAATGCAGATTTTTTTTTGAAAAGTGTTGGTTTTTTATACAAATATAAAGATCTATTTTAATTGATAAGATCAACAAATATTACTGCTTGACTAATCGATTTTTTAGAGACATTTGATCCATGTAGCACGAATGTGGTTAGGTCCTATAACAACATACTTTGTTACTAAGCTTCTCCTTGGAAGACGCTAATCCCTTAATTCCTTTTTCAAATCTAAAAATAGAATTCAAAATAATAGTATTCAAGTAGTTCATAATTCTTCTTTTGAACTTCTAAAAGTTACTATTTTTTAGTTTCGAAGATTAAATATATCCTCATCAACATAAAAACCCAAAGAATGGTTATTTTTGTTTCCTTTTTATAAAGCTAATTGTAATTTCAAAACATTTCCAATATTTGCAAATAATTGGCTCAAAAAAATCATTTCATTGATTATTTAATTTTTTTAGCTAATAATCTAAATTTTGGCATATATTTAAGAAAGATATTTTTTCAAACTTTTGAATCTGAAAATTGATATTCCACCCTTTAAATTTGTGGGGAAATTACAGATTTTTTTAAAAAATTGTTGGGTTTATATACTAATTCAAGGATCAATTTTTAATAGATAGATGATCAACAAATATTACTGCTTAAAAATCTAATTTTTTAGAGACTATTTGAAACATTTAGCACTAATGTTTGTACATTCAATAATAACATAATTTGGTCTTAGGTTTCTTCTTGGTAGACGATAATCTCATAAACAATTTAAATTTTAAAGGATTTTAGAATTAACTTGTGAATTCAATTTTAATATTCTGAGGTAAAGATTGAATGTGTCAAAAAAAAAAAAACACAAATTTGAATTTTAATTGTTCCTTTTTAACCGAAACAGATGGAAAAAAAACAAAAGAAAATCTCTTTTTTTGGAATTAAAATTTTTGTTCAATTCATTTTTTCAGATTTCCAAGAAAAGAGAACATATTTAATTTAAAAAAAGATTTAATCCAATTTGGACCATTTGTTAATATAAAGAGAATGGGTGCGGGGTTTTATTGTCCACTGAAAAATTAAAATTTTGTCTTTTTTGCGGAAGTAAGTACATTTTTCAAACTTTTAGTGACCTCATTTATGTGAAAATAAACTCTATAAATCATTTCTTTACCCAATATATTGATTTTTTAACAAATACAGAAGTGTCAGATCTCCTACTATAATATATTTTCATACCAACAAAAAAACGAGAATTTAAAAAAATGAAAAGATTAAACAAGAAAAAATAAATCAAAATTATTTATTTTACGATCTTATCTATAACATTTGAAACAATTATTAATTCTTAATTTGGTTTTATTTTTAATTTTTTCTGAAAATACTTTTATTTGAAAAAATTTTTAAGGGACTAATTACTTTTTATTTCTAGAGAATTTTCCAAAACGGATTTAAAAATTCTAATTGGAATTTAATACATCTAATTCTAATCGTGTTTTAGAAAATATAATGTTTATTCAATTCTTCTTCAGAAATAAAGATTTATTGAGGGCTAGGTTTGACTTTATAATTATTTATTTTCTATTAAAAACTCAAAATAAATCTGAATTCTGATTGGATTTTTTACTTGTTTTTTCAATTTCTGTTGGATCGAATCTTTTAAAAATTCTTTTTTTAATTTAGAGAATTCAGCTCGTTTATTTTAATCTTTGAAACCATTTCCTTTTTATGATTAGTTTGATTAAAATATTGGAAAATTGAATTTTAAAAGAAAATTTGTAAAAAAGGAGTTTTTGGTCAAGAATTTTAAATCAGAATGTTGTCAGAAATTTAATGTTATTTACTTGATTATTCTCATTGAAATAAAGAAGATAAAGAAGAAAAAATCTTCTAAAATATACTTTGATCCAATTTTTTTTTTTTTTAAACAAATTTATTTGGAAAAGGTGATCTTTTGTATTTGGTCCTCTCAAAAAGAAAATATGTGTTTAAATACATACCTACTTGGTCTATTTTTTGATATATTCTATGATTAATTTCAAACCCCCCATAATCACATTTCTAGATCTAAAACCTACTTTAATAAAACCAAAAATTTAGTCAAGAAAAAGTTTAAAAAATTGAAAAATTAAAGATTCTTCTCTGAATTACTTTGGGTTTAACTCTTTTCACAAATAAAATAGTGTACAGTCTTTTGGTTTCAAATTTTAAGTATCCCGTGAAACTCAAAAAATCATTTTTTGGAAAAAGTCGATACAATTAAAATATTTCAAAATAGAAAAATGTAAATACTTTCTTAAGGGAATAAAATTTATTATTTTTTTTTCTGATCAATTTCTAAATAAGGATTTATTATCGGGAAATATGCTTAATATTGAATATAATCAGGATTTTTCAAATCTAAGTAATTGGCAAAAAATTTTCACAGTCTCTATTTAATTTATTTAAAAAATTAATTAGGGATTAGTCCTTTAATAATATTTTATTTTTTTATAATAGATGTAAAAAATTATTCTAATAGGTACTCTATTCTTCAGTATGAATCTAAAAAATCCACATGTTCAAAAAAGACAAATAAATAAATTATTATTTGTATTGTAAAATATATTTGTTTAAAACTTTTTGTTTTATCAAACACAATTATTTTCGAATTAAAAAATGAAAACTTTTAATTCAATTTCCAAAATATTTTTGAGTTTAATAAACTAGAAGAAAATTCAAAGATCTTTATAACACCATTTAGAAATGATATTTTTCGACAATTAATTAAATTTCCTTGGTTAAATCAAAGACAAAATCTTTACTCGATTAAATTGAATGTACTAGTAATAATTAATCTTCATTTGGGAAATTGAAATAAAAAGTTTTATTTCTAAATTGAAAAATAACCTTAATATATTTCTGTTTAAAATGATCAGTGAGAATTACTCGTGAAATAAATTGATGAAAATAAAATTAAATAAAGCTACAAAACATGTGCAAAAATGATTTGTGGATATTTCATGATTTTTTGATAAAATTGTGCTTTTTTTCATTAACAACCATACTTTTCTGGGATAAACTCAAGCCGAAGCAAAGTCTCAAATTTAAAGAAAAAAGACACTTTTTACAAAAAATCATGTAATATAGACAAATCATTTTTGCACATCCTTTTTATGAAAAAATAAATTTCAAATTCCAAGACAGACAAAACCACTAACTTCAATTATCATTCTATTTTTGTTAATCAGGTTTATTCAAAATATCATCAACATGTCAATTCTTAAAAATCTTGAGGCAGTTGTATTTATTGTTGTTAATAGTACTACAATTTTGAAAAGTTTCCAATCTAGAAAAAATGGTCTATTTTGTTATTAATTTTTTAAATGGTTGTGACAATGAATCTTAGTTTAACTCAACTTTAGGATATTTTTTGAAGAGATAATAACTAATAGTTTTGAAAACACTCTACTCATCTAAAAAAACCGAAACACAGTGGTGTAAATAACCCGTGTTGACAACCTTTACCTCATTACTAAAATTTAATTCATGTTTTTTTTTTTTTTTTCACACTTAGGTATCTGAAGATAGGAAGAAACACATATAGTCTTGTTTCGGATTTAAATTGACTTGAGAGGTTGGATCTTTGATTAGTCCAAATGACTCAATAATATTAAATGCTTTTGTTTGAAAATTTTCGTCATATTTTCAAAATTTCTGAGATTAAATGATTTTTTTATCAAAATTCAAAAAATGAAATTATACTTATTTTTTTGCCAAAAAATTACATTTTAATCTTTCGATATCTTCACAATTCTTTTTTAAAATTTATTTAAAAAACCCAATTTCTTGTTTATATAATGTTTTCATCCCATTGATTTATTTCTTTTATTTCGAGAGTCAGGTAATATTTTTTGCATAAGTTAAATTTTAGTAATGGGTTAAAATATAAAACACTGGTTGTTTACACCACTGTACAAAAAAAAAAAAATAACTGATGATAAATATTGAAAGTGTCCGTCAAGTGCCTTAGAGTACCTTCAAGGGACTAGCTTTTCCAGAATTCGAAAGAATAGAGAAAAATCTTTGATTTTGCTCAATTCTTTTAAATTAAAAAAAACCTAATCGTGGTTTACTTGGGATTTTCTGTTTTATTTGTTAAATCAATCGATTTTCGTTAGATTTTTTTGAGTTTTCTGTTTTATTAGTAAAATCTATCGATTTTCGTAAGGTTTTTTTGAGTTTTCTTTTTATTTAGAAAATCAATAGATTTTCGTTAGGTTTTTTTTACTTTCTGAAATAAGCCGAAAATTTATTAAAATTTTCTGTTTATTTCAAAAAGTTAAAAAAACCTAGAACACTTCAGAAATAAAATAGAAAACCTCAAAAAAACCTAGAACATTTCACAAATAAACAGAAAACTCAAGAAAAGCTAACGGTGGTTTTCCGGGATAAAAAGAATAAAGTAAAATCAAAAGATTTTACTTTATTCTGATAAATTCTGGAAAACCTAGCCGAAAATCAAAAAAAAAAAAAGATTTTTTCCAATTTAAAAGAACAAATAATTCTTTTTATAGTCAAAATAATTGATTCCCTATTTGAAAGATATTCATCAGATTTAAAATAATTTTAAAATATAATAAAATAACCTCTTCTCTATCAAGAAGCTAAAAAGTTTTCAAATGTTTTACTATTAAATTGAAAAAAATATTAATAGACACTGGAAAATTGAATTTTCCAACTTAAATTGTAAAATATCTTTAAAAATGTTTTTTGATCAAAGATCCTTTATTAATCAATAGTGTTTATTCTAATTGAAGTTATTAAAAAGGGTAAAATTAGCAAATATTTAATTTTTTTTTGAAAATATTTTTTTCATGATGGTGATGTGAAGATTCCAACAGAAGATCAAGAAAAGCAATAATGCTTAAAATTACTTATTTTCTGTCTTCTTGGATTCTCGTCTGAGAATCAAAAAAAAACAAAAAAAAAAAAAAGAAAACAAAAAAAGAAAACAAAAATTGTGATTATTTTTTGTCAAAATATTTAAAAGAAATAAAATAATGATAAAAAAAAAAAAAGTTAAAATACGGAAAAAAATTCAAAAACAAAGAACAAAAATGAAAGATTTATAACCATTGTGGTTCAAGACTTTCCAAAGCATCAATATTTTTCAATAAAAAATCATCACTTTCAAATTTGCTAAAAGAAAAAAGATCAAGGTCTTCTTTTGTAAGAGAATTATTGGAGTTGAGATTTGGATCAAAATTATGATAATAGCTAAGATCCATATTATCTTCTTCGTCAAGTATAATAGTATTTGAATTATTAATTTCAGAAAACTTGATTTTTGGTAAATTTGTTTTTGTAATTGCGTCCTCATTGTTTATTTTTTCAATCGTAATCTTTGCCTTTGTCTTTGAATTTATCTTGCTCTTTCTTTGCTTCTGCTTTTGGATCTGCTTTTGGATCTGCTTTTGTCTAGTTTCTTGTTTCTGTTTCTGTTTCTGTTTCTGTTTCTGTTGTTGTTTCGTTTTCTTTTCCTCGATTCCCAGTGAATTTGCTTTTGTTATTGGTCTAATCTTTGGGGAGTCATTGTTTTGGAAAGAACGTTTTTGTTTCCTTGCTTTCTTTTGTTTCTTTGTCCTGGACTGTTGCTCTTGCTTTAGTTGTTCTTGTAATTTTTGAGCTTGAAGTTGGAGTAATAAGTTTTCATTGCTTGTTTGTTCCAGTTTAATCTGGAGACACTTGTTTGTTATTTTTAAGTTTTTTGATTCTTCTTCAAGCTGTTCAATGTAAAATTTTTTTCTTTTCCGAAACCTTCGTGCGTTTCTTCTGTTTCTTTTCTTTTGGATTTTTTCAACTTGGTTTTCAGAGAGGTCATCAATTTTGATTTTTTTTTTCTTGACAACCCTCGTTAAAATTAATCGTGCTCTTTTGTATGTTTCTTCTTCTTGGATTTGGCTTTGCATCAACTTTGTTTGGTTTGATCGATTCTTGTCCTTTTTTTGCACAGTTTCCTCATATTCCTCGTTTGAGTCTTTGCCTGTTAGCATTTGTTTTCGCTTTCTTTCGTTTGGAATTCGAATTGAATTTTTGCAATTTGTTTCGCCGTGGTGAGTGTGGTTTTTTGTTTTTTGTTTTTGTTTTTGTGTTTGTGTTTGTTTTTTTTTATATTGCTTAGTGCATGTTTTTAATATACTTTTGTTTTTTTGGTTTGACATCACTTCTTATTATTTTATTTTTTGTCTTGTAATGATTGTTTTGGATTATATTATGAAAAGGGACAAAAAAGACCCGAAAGTTTGGATTGAATTTAGAGAGTTTAATGGTGAAGATGTATAATTCCCAAACAAGAAAAGGGAATTTAATTTTGAATAATAATTAGTTTAAAAAAAAAGTTGTGGTAGTTTGTTTGGTTGAAGTTTTTCACTTTTGTGAATAGTATTTTTTTTATGTTGTTTTGGTTGGGGGTGGTTTGGTTGAAAACGAAAATAAAAATTTCTGAAATCACGAAGGAAGTTACGATCTTTCAAAAATAGAATTATGGAAAAAATGTTGTTATTATTTTGTTTTTTTATTTAAAGCCTGAAACTTGTTGGTATTTCTTTTTCTCTTGGGACAATGTGTTTCCTTATTATTCACATCTTATGATTTTCCTTACATCGCTTTGTTAAGGAAGTAAAAATTTTCTTCTTTTTGAATTACGTTATTTTTTTTCACTAAATTTTTAGATTAAGGGATTAATAATTTTGTGAAAGAAATGATCTTCCATTAATTCATAACACACATACATTTTTCATTTGAATTTTATCCAATATCAGACTATTCAAAAACTCCAATTCAAGAAAATCACTTTTCCTTGAATATTTTTTTGAAGTCGATTGGTAATTAAGGTGGGTAATCAGAACCACTTGAACAAGATTTAGATAAAGGTACTTTAAACGAATGAAATTTAATCACACTTGGATTTAAAACCTTAAGAACAAATTATTGAGAAACAATTTGAAAAAATTTTCCTTTTATTAATAGAGTTTTCAAAGAAGAGGTACTTTTTTTTTTTCTTGTATAAGTTTAAAAAGGAATAGGAAAATGAAAATTTCCCTCTAAATAATTTCAATCCTGGTATACAAAAACCATGTAAACTAATTTAGAGAGGGGAAAGCTACAATAATTTTCAATACAAGTAATTTTGAAGAAATAGAAGGGTCATTTTCAATGAGGATGATTGTTTAAAAATAAAATTATTCTCACAATATTGTTTACAAATAATAGAGGTTTTGATGATAACATGCTTAATTCACGATAAAGTTACAAAAATCAACATAATTTCTATCAAATTGTGATATATCAGAAAAGCGCGATATTCAATATTATCGCGATAGTTATTAAAAAAACATGATATTCTAACAAATCGCAAAATTCTATCAAATCGCTATAAATTCCAAAATATAGCGATTAAAAAGTAACCGAGATATAATAGTTGATGTATTTTTGGACTAATTGAGTAATATTATAACAAAAAAATTTTTTTTGCTTAAAAAATAGCTTAGGTGAAAAAAAGTCATTCTTTGAAAAAACAACACAAAAGATATTTGATCCAATCAAGGAGCGGATCAAAGAGTTTTATTGTATTTTCTTTTGATTTAGTTGGCAAACCTATCGATCCTTTAAGATCAACAACAACAATAATAACAAAAGAGAAAAAATATTTTTTCAATTTATCGTGGTGTTGTAAATTGCCTTGAATAATTAGCTTCTAAAACAACCAATCCTTTATCTATTCTTTAAAAAAACATATTCTTGGTTTAAAATATTTTCATTTTTTCCGAAAGCTAAAAGGAGTTGGATAACATTTCAAAAGCTCTCACAACATTCTTGCATTATGATCACCAATTATTAAGGTTTTTTATACAAAATTGTTGTCTTCTTCTTCTTTTTCTTCTTTGAGGATCTTTGTATTGGTCAGAAAATACAATTAGAGCTTAGAGGTGTTTTTTTGATCGATCACCAATAAGAAGGAAAATTATTCTTTATTTTTTTTGGCTATTTAAAATTGTGAATGTAAAAAGTATATTTTAAGAAAACATCTCTATCTTATATTTAAAGTGTATTTTCTAAAATGGGTAATTATTTGTTTGATCATAAAATTTGTTTGAGATATTAGATTGTGTTCAAAAAAAAAAATGAAAAGAAAAAAAATTTGTGTTTCCACAACAAACCAAATTCATTTCCTTTATAAAAGTTGTCTGTCTTTCAAAACTTTCAAAAAGTTGAAGACACTTCATAATACTTACAAACACCTTCAAGCATTTATTAAAGGGGAAAGTGTTGTAAAAGTCTAGAGATTTTTAGTAAGATGATTTCATAATAATAATTTTTCATTTTTTCGCAATAAAGTTGGAAGTCGCGATTTTATGATTTTTATCCCGATTTTATGATTTTTCACGATAAAGTTGGACTAATCGCGATTTTTTAATACTATTGCGACTTTATTATTAATATCATGATAATAAATGTTATCATCAAAACCTCTAATATATTTTCAGTCTACTGTAATATTATAAAATTGTTATAAAGAAAAACTCATCTTAAAAGTGCAAAACTCCCATATTTTATTTCAAGAATATGTTTTCCATTGTTTAAATCATTTAGTTTACTATATTCTAGTTTAAAGGGGGGGGGTAACTTTTTAAATACTTTCAGGATAGCCTAGCCACACTTCCACTAATTGTAAAGAATATATATATATATATATAAAAAGGTATTTGCAAAAAAGTGGGGTATTTTTTTTTAACATTTCATAAAAAATCATCTTTGTTAGTGGAGTTATTAGTTAATTGAAAAAACCAAATTAAGATTAATACTAATATCGATTGAATCAATTACTTATGTATTTTATTTCAAAATATGTTGGATGAAATATTTCCAAAAAATGCAGAAAAAAAATAACACTTTTCTAGGGGAAAACAATGTACGAACAATTTCAATAAAAACTCGAAATATGGAAAGGTTACAAATGATTTTTTAAACAATAAAATGCAGTTATATGTTTTCAATTCTATTTGAAAATTCGTTGAGATTAAACAAGTTATGAAAACGGTTTTTTTGATCAAAAAGAAAATAATAAAGACTAATTTTCACCCCTAAAAAATATCAGATAAAATCAAGATCAGAAATTTTAATATCTTTTATATATGTAACACAATACTAAGAAATAAATTGAATTATCATCAAGAATGGATAAATGATGGTTAATGATTTTGAATGTTTAAATACTTTTTTGAAGATTTGATTTAAGAGATATATTTTAGAATAAATTTACCCCACTTTATTGGAAATATCTTATATATATATATATAATCTTTTTTACTTCTTTTTATTCATCCTCACATATGATACTTTTATTTTTGACTAAAAAATCAACAATGTTTTATATTTTATTAATATTCTATATGGTATCAGGATAGGAAATCCCTACACTTTTGTATAACTATCTTACTTTCGGATTAATATACCCATTTAATGAAAGTTGTCTATAACCGTTCCAAACCCGTATTGAAAATTTAAAGATATAAAATTGATTTTCTATTATAAAATTTTGTCACCAATAATAAAAAAATAAAATTATTATTACAATTTATCTTAAACTTTTAAATTTCTTCACAAATTATTTAAATATATATTAAATATTTATTATAAGAAGAAAATAAGAACAGGGTCTTTTAATCTCTGGGGAAAATTATAATAACTTGGAAATAGATGAAGATATCAATCATTATTTATGGAATTGTCTATTCTATGAAAAAAATCCAAAATTTTGGATCAAATTGTTAATTCAAATAAACAAAAATAACTGGAACAATATCTCTGATATTCTTTAGAATAATGACTCAATAGTTATTTTATCATTGGCGGTCGATTAAGAAAATTGTGTTTATTTTTACAAATTTCTAAATAAAAAGTTAGAAAATGGAGAAGCGCCCCCCCCCGAGTACTGTTAAGTGTCGTCATATGTTGAGGGTATTGTGAAATTCTTGTTATTGTTTCGAAAATATACCGATTTTATAATAAAAACATAAATTAAAATTTGATAGATGTATATATAGGGAAATTAATTATCTCTCTAAGAGATAAAAAAATATATAAACTGTGAAATTAATAATAGGAAAAGAAAAAATAGTTCTAATTTTTTTGGTTTTGATATTTATGGGCAAATTCATTAAAAAATACATTACTGGGGATCTTTAATTTCCAATATTGTTAAAATCTCATGTTTTTACATTTTAAAAACAATAATTTGAAAAAAAAAAATGAATTTTTGGTTTCTATGGTTTCTTTTCTTGGAATTTACTTTTTTTCTTTGGTTTTAACAAAAAAAAAAAAAATTGAACCAAGTAAGAGAAGTAGAAATTTTGATCTTATTTGATAGATATTGAATTTTCTATTTCATAAAAGATTATTTTATAATAGAGACCTAATTTATATATCTTATAAATGAACATTATGTTACTGAAAAAACTGTATTATAAATATGTGTTCTCATTTTTCCATTATTATTTTTTTTTTTTTTTGGTAATTTTATTATAATATGGAATTTTAATTTTGTTGAAAACAAAAAATGAATAGAAAAAGTTTTTTTATATTAAAAAAAAATAATTTTCTTTTTATCTCGAATTTTCTGAATTATTGTACTTATAAAAATTTTCTCCATAAAGTTGGATTAAGGTTGTTTTTTAAAATATTATATAGAATCCGAAGTCTATATCAAGATAGGCATGGTTGTCAGCAAAATTTCTAATTTTTTTAAGTTTTCTATTTCTCAGCTGATATTTTTATCTTGTATTTTTTTTGGAAGATTTTCATTTATCTGAGATTTGTTCAATTTCAAAAATTTCTAATTTATTTTTGAGCTTATATCTTCTTTTATAGATTGAAATTCCATCTTGATCAAATTTTGTTTCCGTTTTAAAAAACATTTACGATGGGCGTGGGTTAATTTTCAAAAAAAAAAAAAATGTTACTTTTTTATACATCCCAACATCTATTGAGTTAGAATCTTTTCTAATTAAGATTAATCATACCCAATGTCTAGAATAATTAGCTGCTACATTTTGTGTTTCAGCATTCATAATTATTGTTTTTTTTTTTTTTTTTTGATTAAAATTAGTTTTACTTTTTTTCTTTTTTTTTCTAAATATTTTTCTATTTTTAAAGTCTAATTCCTAAATCTTTTATTTTGGATAAATTATTCAATTTTAGTCTTTTATTAATATTTAGATTCGTTCCCAATTTTGGAATAATTTTATTTATTATTACTTTTGCTTCTCAAAAAAAAAAAAACAATCAAATTATTATTTAACTTTTATTCTTTAATTTTTGTAGGTTTTTGGTACCAATTATTTTCCATTTTTGGGGTTGGATTTTATTAAAATAAATAAAACATATTTAAGGGCCGAGTTATTTATTGTGAAAAGGCACCATACTCCAGGGGTGACCTGAGACCAAAAAGGGTATTGTGAAATAGGCCTTCTTTTGGTTGACAAAATTCAAATAACAAAAAAAAAAATTATATAGGATCTCTTTGACAAAAAATTCAACGAAGAAAAAGAGTTCTCAATTTCAAAAAATCAAAATTTAAAAAAAAAAAATTCATCTTTTCTCATTTTCTTTTTCAAAAGAGGCTAAATTTCTTTAATTTAAAACAAATTGATTTCTTGTATTTCGCAATCAATTTTATTCGATTTAGTCTGATTTGTGGTTATTTTAAAACCCTCGAAATTTGACCAAGTAAGGATTAGGTAATAGTCTTTCAATAAAAATAACTCATTTGAAAAAAGAAAAAAAAGAAAAAAAAAGTCACCAAGATCTCAAAAAGCGCCAAAGAGAGACACTTCAAAACTGACATAGTTGTTTTCAGAATTGTAATTCACGACCATTCTAATTGGAAATTGAGTGTCGATCTTTGGCGCTTTTTTCTAAAAATGTCCTCATTTTTAGTTGTTGATTTTTGGAGATCGATAGTACATCATAGGTTGGTTGGTTTTTGATTGGTGTTAGGTCCTCAATAAAATTACTAAAAAGTTTTTTTCCATTTCAGAATAAAAAATTTCACCGTAATGACTCTACCCTGAAACTCAAAATTGCTCAAAATCAAAATTCGACGAGCTACAGCATATGTCAACCACGTTTTATTTTGAGAGTTTCCTTTTGCAAAATTTTCCTACCTGTGAATTTAAAAAGGATTTTAATGGATATTGAACAATGCCAATTGAAGAACAAAAAACAAAAACATTATTCTTTTTCTTTAAAAAGGAGTTCATAATTCTAAAAATTTATGTAAATGATTGAGATTTATTTCAAAATTTATTAATTAAACAGTTGTTTTTCTAAATCAATTAATTGATTTACAAATCCAGTATTTGGATC
Source organism: Anaeramoeba flamelloides (assembly GCA_027625915.1). NCBI lineage: Eukaryota > Anaeramoebidae > Anaeramoeba > Anaeramoeba flamelloides. Next base: position 1,204,264 of record JANTQA010000008.1, read on the forward strand.
TATTAAAGAACGGCAATACTTAACCCATTCGTAGGCTTGCTGATAAGATAAATTGTGGTATTTCATTAAATAATAAATAATAACGGCAGAGCTTCTTGAGATTCCTAATCTGCAATGGACGAGTATTTTTGAATCGTTCCCATTGATGAGATCTGCAACTTGGTCAACAATTTTAATAATATCAATGTTGACTTGGTCGTCAAAGGGTATTGAAAGATGCTCGATGCCTAACTTTGAATAAAGATCCAAATCTAAACTTTTCTCTTCTTCAACTTCGATGGCAAGGTTAATGATACGTTTAATTTTTAAGATTTTTAAAATGTTTTCATTATTTGCGGTGCGAAGTGATCCCAACCATAAAAAATCGGGGACAACCTCAGAAGGGTGTTTACATTTAACAATTTGTTTTGTGCCATGATAATTTTTTTTTTTTATTTTTCTTTGTTTTAAAAATCCTCGACTAAAATAATTTTGTTTTTGCTTTCCAAGATTCTCTTGTTCTTGTTCTTTTTCTTTTTCTTTTTCATTGCCGTTGTCATTGTCATTATAATTTTCTAAATCCATATTATTTTCGTTTTGACTGAAATTATAATTAAGGTTCATGTTGTTTTTGTTATTAGTGTTTAAAAAACCCTTGGTCTTCTTGTTATTTTCAGATCGAAGATCAAACAAAGACAAATCGCCTTCGCACAGCCACGGGTACTTGGTAGCAAAGGACTCAAACCCACCATTCAAAATAAACACGTTTTCATAATTGTCTTCTTCTAATGATAATTGAATTGGCTCCAATAAAGCTTCCTCACCTTTATTTGAAACTAATACAATGGCCAAAAGCTTTCTCGATTTATATAGATATTTTGAATAGCCTCGAAAAATTGAAAAAAGCTGTGTTCGGATATTTTGTTCCAAATTGGTTTTTGAATATGGGAAATTTTTGGAATATCGGATCGATTCCTTGAGAAATAAATCAGGAGATCGGAAGTCGATAATTGAAAAATGAATTTCTGGTAGTGTGAATAAATTTAAAACTTGAAACGGTTCAACAAAGGGTAAGTTATTGAAATAAAGCTGAGTGCTCATAATTTCTTAAGCAAAGAAAAAGAATAACAAATTGTTTGTTTTAATTTTTGTTTGCAAAATAATGTTAAAAAATGAAAGTTTTAACGTTGTTGAAATGTTTGTTTTAAAAATTTTTTAATGAGTGTTTCTTGTGTTTTTGAACGAATATAGAACTCGTTTTAGAACGTAATAAAGCCAATTTATTTGAGTCTGCTCTTGTGAAAAAAAAAAAAAGTTCGATACTTTTTTTAAGAAATTTTTAGATTTCAATTGTTCATCAATTTCATAAATGATCAATTTTACTTCTTATTGTTTAGTCAACAAAAGTGAAAATGTTGTCTCAAGTGTTTGGATCGTTATGACTTCTAATTTTAATTACTGAATGTCTTGATATTTAAGAATAGTAATGGGGATTGTTTTAAGTTGGTCCTTTTGAAACGACCATTAAAGAAACTTTTGAACAACCAAACTATTAAAGTGGATTGAACTATGACCATCTTTTAAAGCAGTTTAAAAAGATTTATTACTGGTATTTGAATTATAAATGGGAAAGATTTTTAACTTTATTTTTTTCTTTAATAATTAGAGTTTTCCAAGAAAGTAGGTTGTAGTTTCTTACATTGTTTGAAAAAGGAAATTGAAAATGAAAGTCAAAGTCAAAGTCTTTCCCATTTAAAATTCAAATACCAGTGGATCAAAAAAATCGATATTTATTGGAATTTTGAATGATTTGATTCTTCTTTCAAAGCTCACTTACTCAACTATTAAACATGCACTTAATAAGATATTCGACCAATAATTTTCGATAAAGTTGATTATTATACCAAAATATTAATAACTAATTAAAAATGAAAAATTCCACACAAATCAATAATATTCTTTAACAACCTAATCATAGGCCCAGGGTATTTACAATAAAACAACAAATAAAAACTCCACAAATACTAGTTTGTACTCAAAATAAATTATTTTTTTTCATTTTTTGTTCAACACTTTTATAAATTAAAAATTAATATGGTAACCATTTTTCAATTTAGGATAATTTATTAGGCCTACTAACCCAAATTAATTTCTTCTTTTCTCTTTCTTTAATATCCTTTTCAATTTTCAACAATCCTTTGCATTAATAGTCTACTGTAAGTTTTCTTTTCTTTTCTTTTCTTTTCTTTTTTTTTTTTTTTTCAATTTTGCTTTTTGACAAGATCTTTAAAATTGTTTGTTTCTTTTTTTTTTTTTTTTGATAATCAAATTCCAATACCAACCCCAATGATAATTAGGACGAAAAAACACTTGTAACTGTAACCAAAGTACTCGGAAGAACTGGTGCATCAGGTGGTGTAAGCCAAGTTCGTGTCGAATTTATCGATGACAATACAAGAAATTTAATCCGTAATGTCAAAGGACCAGTCAAAGAAGGAGACATTCTTGTCCTTATGGAATCCGAAAGACAAGCACGTAGATTCAGATAAACAATTTTTGAAAAAAAAAAAAAAAAGAAAAAAAATTTCTTTTTTCTTTTTCATTTGCTTTTAATAAATATTAAAGAGAGAATTGTAATGATTCTTCTTTAGTTTTTTTTTTTTTTCAAATACCAAAAAATCAAAAACAACTAAAAAACAAAAAACATAAACCTATAAAAAAACAAAAACCCTACTTATAAATGATCATGGAATTATAGGAAACAAATAAAACTATTTTTTTTCTTTTTCTTTTTCTTTTTCTTTTTCTATTTTGGAAAAGTTACTTTTGGTTGAAAGCAACAAACTTCCAAAACTTAATTTTTTTTATTTGTTTTTTGATTGCTTTATTGTTTTTGTTAAAATTTCTTTGGGACTACTTTTCAAAAAACAATTCTGTTTGTGATGGGTGAATATTCAATTTCACCATTACTCGTGATTTCTTGCAAATATAGTTTTTTTCTATGAGATTTCAGAATTACTTATTTTCAAATCTCTTTAAGGGACTAGCTTCGACAACAGATAAGTCTAAAATTAAATTGTGTTGTTATTGAGTGTCAACCACATTTGTGTACTATAGTTCAAAGGTCTATAAAAATTCGATCAGTAAAATCGTACTATTTGTTAGATCTCTTCAATTAAAATAGATCCTTGAATAAGTAAAAAAAACTCAAACATTTTTAAAAAAATCAGAATTAAGAGAAGAATTTTAAGGTTGAATTGTCAATACTATTTAATTTAAGAAAAGTTAAAAAAATTTCTTGTTCAATTCCCATTTTTGTAAATCTTATAAAAATTCTACTTTTAAGTGACTTGTAACTCTTATTTATTTTTTTTTCCCAAAGGTAATAGAGTAATTATTTACATAAGGATCCAATTAAACCCGATACGCAGCATCATTTGTCAACTTTAGAGAAATGAATAATCATTTTTACAAGATTTCATTTTGTCTCAATGGAAATTTCATTCAAAAGATCCTAGATCCTTTTTTGTTTTTCTTTTTGGATGAAAATTAGAAAAACAAAAATTTTCAAAAAAATTTAATTTTGAAGAAATCTCACTTTTAGTAATTTCAGAGAGTCTTTATGAACAAGTAACTATGAAACTTTAATCTTAATTTAAAAAATACAATAAATATAAATCAAATATTGTATCCTTGAAGATCTAAAAAAAATTGAGCATCCATTTTATTCACAAATATTTATTAAATTTCTTGAAATTTAAAAGACTAGTTAATATTCTTTTTCCAATATTCCGAGTATAAAAAATAAACTTTTAGTATTAAAATCAGTTATTTGATAATATCTATATTTTTTTTTATTATAAACATGCATTTGTATTGTTTTATTTGTTAAAATATCTTTAAAAAATTGAGAAATAATTGTAAAGTCTATTTGATAAATTTTAATACTTGGGTTGTTAATGATTTACTGAGATAATTAAGATTGTGCTTATTAATTATTTGTTATAAAAAATCAAATTAAAAATTATTTCTCTAGATAATAAGTTGAACCTTCCACGTTTTAAAAAAGCATTTCGTGTGAATTTTTAATTCGATGCTCTGGTTCCTTTTCTCAGATTTTTTTTTTATTCAATAAAAAGAAAAAATTGATTTGTGCTGTTCTTTGAATCAAAAAAATATTTTTTTTACAAGTTAAAAATAATTATTGTATTTTTTTTTTGAAATTAAATAGATTTTTGAAACTGAGTTATTTCGAACTTGGTGTTTTTATTTCAAAAGGGTATTTTTTTACAATTCTTTTCCAGTTAATAAGATTTCAATCTCATTTCAAAGAAAAAAAAATTTTTTTAAATAATTCAGAAATATATTGAATTGTGAACTTTTCAAAATTGAGAAAAATGGATCAGACTTTTAAAAACAATAATTAATTTCTGAAAATTGTATTAAAAGTAAGTTTTGTTTGGTAGTTATCAGGTTTTTGTTTTTTTTTCAATTTCAAGATGCGGTAAATTTTTTTTTGAAATTGCTATTAAATTTTTTTGAAGTTTTTTTTTTGAGTTTACTAGTCCCTTAAAACAGTACTTGACAAAGAATATTTTTATGACCCACCAATTTTACAAAGTTTTTTAACATTTATACTAATAAAATTTTTTGTTTAAAACAGGACCAAAAATCTTTCCAAAATAAAAATGGAAGCAAAAATTTTTCAAAAATTTATTTGAATTTCTCTTTATTCAGACTTCAAAATTGAAAAATGTCTTACTTAAATTTGTTGAAAATATAGATTAGTTTCTATAAAAAAGTCATTTTTTTTCAATAATTTCAATATTAAGGGGTGATATTCTAAATTAATTCTTTGGAAAAAATCGAGAAATACAGTCCTTTCATTAAAATAATGTTATTTGAATCTTTTATCAAAAGACTAAAATAAATCATTGCCTGCAAAAAAGAAAATTTTTTTATTTTTATTTTATTGTTCAATTGTCCATTTTGACATGAAGGAGTTCAATAATAAATTAGCCATATTTTACAAATTTTAAACATAAAGAACCCACCCAATAATATAATAGTATTATATCACATGTGGAAAAATGATATCACTTTTAAATCTTTTTTAAACAGTAATTTTTTTTTAATTTAAAAATAACTAATTCAAATAAATATAAAGAAAAAATTCCTAATTTGCATTGTTGTTATGAGAAATTTCAACACATTGATAAAGAAATACAACTAAATAGATACACTATAAACTTTCTGAAAACTTTTCAATTCAATTAAAAAATTGTAAAAAATCCAATTTACTCTATTCACCAAAGGTATATATACAAAAAAACACATTTTTGTTTAAATTTTAAATGATTTTTTTCTCATATTTAAACCAAATTTTTGAGAAAAATATATGATCCAACTCATTCCTTTTTATTTTTTTCATTTTTTTTTAATTTATCTTGAAATTCAATTTTGGTTTTTGAATAAAAAATGAAATTTCCATCTAGAAAATTATAAAATTTTTGTTAAAGTTGGAATTAAAATTTTGCTCCTTTCCAAATATTATTTTTTTATTTATACTTTAAATATAACAATTCACGTTTAAATAAAACATTAAATGATTGTTTTTAACAAGAATCTATCCTATTTTAAAATGGACAAACTCTTCCAAAAAAAGATATGACAAATACCAAATAAACTCTGGTTAATGATTAAAATAATATTATTAATTGGTGTGGAATTATTCAATTTTAATGAGTTATTAATATTTTGGTATAATAATCAACTTCATGGAAAATTATTTGGATAAATAAATCTATGAGGTGTATTTTTAATAACTGGGTGAGTGATCTTTTAAAGAAGAACAAAAAATAAAATTCAAAAATATTAACTGTTTTTGGAAAAAACATTTATTTTAATATTGTTTCATTTGATTGGCACTGTCTTTAATAATATTAAAGACTTTTATTTTGAATATATGTGAGGAATTATAAAGATTTTACATCTTTATCTAAAATTTTATTGTATAACATACCACCAGTTCCACTTTTAAGGTACAAACGTTAAACGAAATTTAAGGAACAAAAAAATCTCAAATTAAGGCACAAAATTTGGAATTTTTTTTTTTACGATTTATTTTTACTAGAATTTGAATTTTTTACTTTAATTTGAGATTTTTATTGTGCCTTAAATTTCGTTGAAAGTTTGTGCCTTAAAAGTGAAACTGACCGTATTTAATTAATACAATTATTAACCAATATCCTCATTAAAAACGTGAATAATAAAATATTAAATATTATATCAAATATAAATTTTGAACTAATAGAATCCAAGTTAAATAATATAATTTAATTTCAAATAATTCTATTTTGATGATGGACTTGGCAATACAGATACCAGCCCCTTCAAGGTAGAGTCATCACATGGAAAAAAAAAATCTGAAAATATAAAAAAGTTTATAACAATTTAAATTGATAACCGTTTACCAATTAAAAAAAAAATTAACATATGCCCGAAAATAGATCTCACAAAACCAACAATAAAAAGTTGTGACATTTTCCGAAAAAACATCAAAGAACAAGACTCAATATACCCATTTCAATTTAGTTCATTAAAAATTTCCAATATAAACCCGACAGTTTAAAATTGCCTTTCTTTGGCATTTTTGAGATCCAACTATTAGGATTTTCATTTCTCAAATCATTTATTTCTTTCAAAAAAATACAATAAAATCCTTACTTTTTCTAACTAAAAGATGTTATAAACCAACCAAAAATTCTATCAAAATTGTATTTTATTGATAGTTTACTGAAAGAAACAGTTTTTACAAATATAACAAATTGTTAGCTTTGTTAAACTAAAATGAATAAACAGTTATTTTTTTGATCTCAAATTTAATTTTTTGAATTGAAATTTCTTTTCAACTTTTTTCTAATTTTATTTTTTAAAAAGAGAGTTCCTTTTAAATATTTTTGTGAAGTGAATTTTGGCATTCTAAAGAAGAGCAATTTTCAAAATATCACCTTTTCTTGGTTACAAGTCACTCCTTGAATATGGAGCAAATCTACAGCACATGACTCGACCCTTAAAGTAGTCTAGAGGTAGAAAAATCAGAAAAAAAAATTTTTTTAGATCAAATTTTTTTAAATATAAAGATGCTTTTTAAACTTTTTTTATATAGGGATCTTATTTGACAATGAAAAAATTGCAACTTTTTTTTGTTTATTCAGATTTTTGGAATCAAACTATCCTTTATTTTTTTTTTCTTAATTGGAATTTTTTTTTTTGAGATCATTTGATTCTTTTTTTAAAATTGATTTTTTTGACAATTAGATCCTTTGTAATTTTTTTTTTTTATTATTCAAATTTTGTTTACCAAAAGAAATGCAATTTCACAATATCTTTTTTGGAGTCAATTTACATGAATTAAACCAAAAATAAACTAATACATTATACTATTAAATAATGAATATAATTTTAACTCAATAGATCATGGAATATAATGTTTAGAAGTACATTTTCAGGAGAAAAGGCAACATAATGTATTAAAAGATTAATTGAAAGAGTTTTGTAATCACAGTAAAATGTGTAAATTGAGATTTTCTTTGAGAAAAAATGGGAAACCTTCAACAGTTTTTCACAATTTGTACAATTTTCACTTTTATCAATCATGACAAAATTTAATTTCAATATTTTAGAATTTCCATTTCAAATCTATAAACATAAAGCAATTCCTTGGGTTGTTCTACATTTTGTTTTTAGTTTCTTTGATATGTCCTTAATAAAATTAAGCACTATTTTTTTCTGATTAATATTTTTCGAATTTAAGAACTTAACTTAATTCAATTAAACACTGTGATAATTTTTTTTAGAATAAAAACACTCTCAACTTTGGAATATCGAAAATATTTTTTGAAATTAGAGTGCACTTTTTTATTTTTTTTTTTTAAAAATTGGGGTTGAGAAAAGTTTGAAATCAAAGAATAAGTTAATATATTAAATTAGAATGGTTTTCCAGAGAGTTTATCCTTTTAGATAACTTTTCTTTTATTTTACCATTTAAAACTAAAAAAAACATTTGAAGACCAAATTAGTGCCTTTTGTGAAAAGAAAATTCCCATAATTTAGAATTTGTTTTTGTAAATGAGTTACAACAAGATATTGTATCTAAAAATATGCACAATTTCAAGTTTAAATTCAATGATTTTGGCAAAAATGTTTTCAAGAAAAAGCTAAATTGAAACTTTATTTATTTTTATTTTATCATTTTGTTTTTTTAATTGTATTAATGGAAAGTATTTGATCAGTTTTTCATTTTTAGTGTTTTTTGGGTCGTAGGGACATATTACTAGTTTGGGGTATTCTCAAATTTGGACTTGTACTTGAAAATCCCCAAACAGACATTTATTATCAATTATTTTTTTTGTTATTTTAAATTTCCTTTTAATTTGAAAAAGAAAGAAAAAAAGTATTCGTGAAAAGTTAAAATGACAAAAAATGTTTTTTTTTTTATCCAATTTCTTCAGAATCAAAACTCTTTTTGTAAAGTCAGAGTGAAATAACACAATTACTCAATACTCTAAAGGGTGGGACTGTGCCCCTTAAACTACTAGTTTTAAAGGATTTTATGGAAGATTTTTTAGTTAATTTTCGTTTTCCTCTAAGGAAAAGAGTTTACAAAAAACTAGAGGCTTTTGGAAAACTCTCTTTGCAAAGAAAAATAATGAAAAAGACATCAAAATTATTGTTCTTTATTAGGTAAATACCAGAAGTTTTCGTTAATTTCAAAAACCTTTCAAAACACATTTCAAGTAATCTAATTGATTTTCAAGTTAAATTCTCAACAAGCTGTTCAAAATTGATTCCCATAATGGGTAACAGAAAGTTTAAAGAATTTTAAATAAAATTGGATTATTCAATAACAATACAGATAACATCATTAAACAGGAACATAAGAAGAAAAGATTATGATCCTACTAACACGTATAAAACCCCTCAAATCAACAGGTTTGTCAAAAGTTATCTTCATAACAAAACTTTTCATTTTTCAAAATATTACTTTATTTTTTATCATTTTTCTCTCAAAATTTTAAAAAAACAAATTATTTTGCAAAAATAAATCTTTTTTTAATTCAATTTATCCCCTTTTAGACTTTTCAACTCAATTAATCTAACCAAACATGTTTAAAAGAACAACACTTAAAGGTGAACTTAAAGAACTCCAACTTCGTTTGATTAATTTAGATCTTGAAATTAAAAAAGAATCAATCAAACAAGTCATTGCATATATGACTGTTGGGAAGGATGTTTCTGGTTTGTTTACGGACGTGCTCAATTGTCTAGAAACAAAAGATCTTGAAATTAAAAAACTTGTCTATCTTTATTTAATGAAGTATGCAAGCAAAAAATCAGAACAGGCAATTCTTGTTGTTAACACACTTGTCCAGGTAAGTGATATTTCTAAAACAGTTGAACAATTCAGTTCTTTAACAAAACAATTTAAAACAAACACCTTATTATCCAAATTAATAGGACACAAAAGACAAAAACCCTTTAATAAGGGCATTAGCAATTAGAACAATGGGAAGTATCAGGGTTGAAGAAGTTACAGAATATTTATGTCAACCGCTTCGAAAGTGCTTAAAGGTATGATTGTTTTTTTGTTATTGAAGACAAAAACTGTTAACATTTTTTTTTTAAAAGTTCTTTTTTGTTTTTTTTTTTTTCTTTTGTTTTTCCTTTTGAACAAAAGCAAGAATAAATTGGGCGATTTTTTTCTTACCAATCAATAATTATAAAATACTTGTTTTTACTCTCAAATTTTTGAAAGAGAATTTTAAGGAAAAGGACACCGAGAGTGCAATTTATACTTGTTTCTCGATAATAATAATAAATTTGGATTTTTTTTTTTCATTACAGAAATAAAATTAATTCAACACAAATTAAGAGAGTTGACTTGAAAACCTGTTTATTAAAAGGTATAGAAAAAAAATACTCAACCATCCATTCAAATTTTTTCAAAGAGTCTGAATATTTTATCAAAGAAAAAACAAAAAAAATAAAAAAAAAAAAAAAAAAGTCAAACAAAAGAAACCCCCAATTCCCATTTAACAAATTAAAACTTTGAATTCAATCACTCAAATATTTTCAAACTTATGAGTTCAAAACATGCAAAAGACAAGATCTTCACAAATCAACCTAAAACGGATTAATAATAAAATTGTTTTTAACACTAAATTTTCTCTTTTTTATTTAGCTTTTGAAATAAAAAGTCTAATTTTTTAAATTTGAATTTACCAATATCAAAAACTTTAAATCTTTTTTTCAGCAATTCTCGAGTATTCAGATGGTTTGTATTTATTAAACTTAATATTCCTTTATTTCTTCTAAATCAATTAAAAAGTAGTTTTTGATCTGAGATTGATTAAAGGATTAGCGTCACCCTAGATGCGGCTATATAATTAAAGTATGTTATAATTGGTGGTAAATGATATTAGTTCAACACGATTTACAAATGGCTCTAAAAAATCTATTATAAATATTATATCCCAATCAATTATGAGATTTTTTACTAAAAGAATCTCTATTAACAATTGTAATTTTTGGAAATTTTTTTTTTAATTCCAATTCCAAATCTAAAGACTGAAAATCAAAATAATAGTATTGATCATTTTCACGCGAAGGTGTAAATTTTGAACAGGTCATATTCTCTTAAAAATAATCATTTAATGCGCGTTTAAACATGAATTGTTGTATTTAAAATCAAAAAATTTTAGAAAAAGTAACATATAAATTCTAACCAAAAAGAAAACATCAATTTTATAATTTACAAGATGGAAATTTCATTTTTTATTTAGAAATCACCAAAGTCGTATTTCAAGATAAATTAAAACAAAATGAAAAAAATAAAAAAGAATGAGTTGGATCACATATTTTTCTCAAAAATTTGGTTTAAATATGATAAAAAAACATTTATAATTGAAAAAAAAAAATGTGTTATTCTGTACATATACCTTTGGTGAATGGATTAAATTGGATTTGTTGAAATTTTTTTTTATTGAATTGAACAAGTTTCCATGAAGTTGAAAATGTATCTCTTTAGTTTGATTTCTTAAACTCTTTCGTGTTGAAATTTCTAACAACAACAACAAAAAAAATGTAAATTGAGAATCTTTATTTGTTTTTTCAAATTGGTTATTTTTAAAATAAAAAAAATTTATTTTTCAAAAAAAAAGGTTTTAAAAAGAGAGATAATTTTGTCCTAAGGAGATACGATGCTATTTAGATTATAACGCGTGCTGTTTGATGAACATTTTTGAGAGAAGATAACCAATTTGTAATTGATCTCCTTCTCGACGAAAATGATCATTCCAGCCTCTAATAATTAATATTTAGAATCATCCAAAAGTAACTATTTTTTCATTTTTTTAATTTCAAAGATTAACTCAATAATCATCAACATAAAAACCTAAAAACTGATCTGTTTAGTTTCCTTTTAATAAAGCAAGTTGTATTATCAATATAAACTAAATTTCATAATAAATGTCTCAATTTTTTTTTATTTTATTTTTAGATGAAAAACAAATATTTTTAGTGTATAGAACCGAATATTAAAATAATAATTTTACATTATAACAGATAACTTTAATAAATAAAAATATTTATTTTCAAAATTTGATTTTTAATGGGCCAATGATTTTGAAATATAGTTTATTTCCGATCTGGAGAAATAATTTGTCAAAATAATCTCTGAGTTAATTATTTAAATTTTTTAAAAAAATTTAATTTTTTTAGAAACTAATCTATATTTTCGACAAATTTAAGAAATGCACTTTTCAACTTTGAAGTCTGTAATAAAGATAAACTCAAATAAATTTTTGCTTCATTTTTTATTTTGGAAATTTTTTTGACCCTGCTTTGAACAAAACATTTTATTGATTTAAATGTTAAGAAACTTTGTAAATTTGGTTGGACATCAAAATATTCTTTGTCAAGAACTGTTTTAAAAGTAGAATTTTTATAAGATTTACAAAAATGGGAATTGAACAAGAAATTTATATAACTTTTTTTAAATTTATTAGTATTGATGATTCAACCTTTAAATTCTTCTCAAAATGCTGATTTTTTTAAAAAATGTTTGAGTTTTTTTTACTTATTCAAGGATCTATTTTAATTGAAGAGATCTAACAAATAGTACTATTTTACTGATCGAATTTTTCAATATATTTGAACTATGCGACACAAATGTGGTTGAAACTCAATAACAACACAATTTAATTTTAGACTTCTCTTTTGGAAGATGTAAATCCCTTAAAGTGATGCAAAAATAAGTTTCAATTCTTTTTAAATTTAATAATAATATTCGTGAAGGGAGTAGGTACATTTTCACATTTTTTTAAAAATTTTAATTGTGAGAGACTTACTGAAAAAAAATCTTGAACGCCACGAGATATTGAAAATTTGAAATCAAAATATAGTTTATTACTTTATTTGTGAAAAAAATGAAAGTAAATCAGAGTTGAGTCTTTTATATTTTCGATTTATTGAACAATTTTTTTTGATTAAATTATTGGTTTTTTTAAATTAGGTTTTAGATCTAGAAATGTGTTTTACACGAACGAGTGAAATAAACCAAAAAGTACATCAATAAAACAGATACGAGAAGATTTGTATTTGAAACAAATATTTTCTTTTAGAAGACCAAAAAAGAAAGATCACCTTTCCAAATGAACTTGTTGAAATCAAGAATGAAAAACAAAAAATTCGGCAAAAAGTATATTTTCAAAGATTTTCTTCTTTATCTTCATTATCTGTATGAGAACGAAACAAGTTATTATCTTGAAATTATTTCCACATTACTATTTATTATAATTTTAAAAAAACATTATTTTTAACAAATTTTTTTTCAAAATTCTTTTTTCAAATATTTTTATCAAAAAAAGCCAAAACAAAGAATTTTTCAAAAATTTAAGTAAAGGGATTGAATAATCAAAATCATAAAACAGTTATAAAAGATTCAACACAAAATACAAGAAAATATGATTAAAAAATTTCAATCAGATTCAAAAAGTATTTTTAGTTCTCAATTTTAATGGCAAAGAAATAATTATCAAATCAAACAAATTTAATCCAATAAATCTAAATTTCTTAAGAAGAATTAAAAAAAAGACATCATTTTCTGAAACCAATCAAGAATTAGATGAATTAAATGAGAATAGGTTTTTTAAATCCATTTTGAAAAATTCTTTAGAAATAAAAAGTAATTTGTTTCTCAAAAATTTTACAAACCAAAATTTTTTCCATGAAGAATTAAAAATAAAATTGAATAAATAACAAGTAAGCTGTATCAAATAAAACAGATAAGATCAAGAAATAAATGATTATATATTTTTTTTACATTGATCAATTTATTACTTTTTTTGATTTCGATTTTTTAGTTTGTTTGTAAATATATTAAACTATGAGATCTTACACTTGAGTATTTTGATTAAAACATTAATGTTTTTGGTTAAAGAAATACTTTGAATGATTCAATTTTGAATAAACTGTAGCACTATAAAATAGTAAAATGCACTTACTTCCTTCAAAACAAATATTGAATATTATTAATAAAGCAAACACTTCTATTAAAAATTTCAATATAATGTAGTTAAAACTTTTTTTCATCATATTTTTACAATCAAAAATAAGAAAAAACTTGAAAAATGACAACTGATTGACAATAAATCAGGCATTTACAAAAAAGTAATTTTTCCAATTTAGATAAAAATAATTCACTAACTTGACTAAACCAAACCACAAATAATTCTAAATTTTTTTAAAAAAAAAAGCAAATGATATGGAGTTAATTAAATTGAGTAATTCAGAAAATTTAAAGAAATATAATTTACTTGTTAATTAAGTCACATATAAGAAATTAAAATTAATAAAATTTTTCAAATTTCTAAATATTCAAATATTGTTCATTTTTCAACTTTTATAATATATATAAATATATATAGGATAAACATCCCTATGTCCGTAAAACTGCAGCAATTTGCATTGCCAAATTATTTATTTTGAATCCAGAACTAGTCCAAACACAAGGGTTTTTAAGTGATTTAAAAAAAATGATCAGTGATTCGAATCCAATGGTTGTTTCAAATGCATTGGTGGCACTTCAACAAATAAATGAAAGTAGCACCCAACCAATATTCGTTGTTGATCATAAGAATATTATGACTATTTTAAATGCATTAAATGAATCAACTGAATGGGGCCAAATCCAAATTTTGGAATCCGCAGCTCAATGTGCGCCAAAAAATGAAAACCAGGCGTGTATAATTATTGAAAAGGTTATACCACATTTATCGCATTCAAATTCCTCTGTGGTATTAACTGCAGTAAGAGTCGTTTTAAATATGCTCAACACTATTACCAAAAACCAAGAATTGATTAAAAAAACTTCTGAACAACTTTCGTCTTCATTGGTAACCTTGCTATCAGGAAAGCCAGAAATTCAATATATTGCTTTAAGAAATGTCAATCTAATTGTTCAAAGATTCCCAAAAATGTTACGGAGTGAAATAAAAATGTTTTTTTGTAAATATAATGATCCAATATATGTCAAAATGGAAAAATTAGATGTGATGGTAATGCTTGCCTCCAAAAATAATATTGAGCTTTTACTTCGCGAATTCCAATTGTATGCAAAAGAAGTAGATGTACAATTCGTAAGAAAATCAATACGTGCAATCGGTAAATGTGCAATCAAAATACCTAAAGTTGCTGAAAAATGTGCCAAGGCTCTTCTCGATTTGATAATGACCAATGTTTCATATGTAGTACAAGAAGTTGTAATTGTGGTTAAGGTTTGTATTTTGCTTTGTATTAATTTGATTTTTGTTATTTTTTTTTTTTATTTTTTTTTTTGATTTGAAATATTTTTTATTTTTTTTTCAATTTTTCTTTTCTTTTTTTTTGGCAAACTTTAAATAATTGATATAGAATATTTATTGTTTTGTGAATGAACTTATTCGAAGTTTTGTTGATATTTCTTTCAATTGTGATAAAGTTTAAAAAATCGACAAAAATGATAAAATTTCGATAAATGCCTATAAAATTGTGTTATTGAATAAAATCATGAGAATCAATAAAATCGTGATATTAAATACAATTTGCGATATTCTATAAAATCATAATAATTGTCAAAATATCGTGATTAAATAATGTATTGTGATATAATAGAGGTTTTGATGATAACATATATTATCAGGATATTAACAATTAATTAGCGATAATATTAAAAAAATCTCGATTAATCCAACTTTATCACGAAAAATCATAAAATCACGATATTCCACATTATCGTGATAAAATAATTATCACGTAAAAATGAAAAATTATTTTTTTGAAATCACCTTAAAAAAAATCTATTGACTTTTACAAATCCTTGAGACTTTTACAAGGCTTCCCCCCTTTAAAAATGTTTGAAAGTGTTTGAAAGGGTTGTGAATTCTCTTCAAGTGCTCGAAAGTTTTGAAAGATAGAAAACTTTTATAAACAGAATGAAATTGTTTGTAGTGGATTAAAAAAATTTGTTTTCTTTTCATCTTTTTTTTTGACAAAATATAAAATCTCAAACGAATTTTATGATCCAACTAATAATAACCCATTTCAACAAGATACCTGAATATAAAATAGATTTATTTTTTTAAAATCGAGTTATTACCTTCACAAGTCAAATAACCAAAAAGAATAAAGAGTAATTTTCTTTCTTATTGGTGATCGATCAAACAAAAACCTCTAAGCTCTAGTTGTGTTTTCTGTCCAATACAAAGATAAAAGAAGAAGAAGAATAAGAAGAAGAAAACAATTACCCAAAAAATCTTAATAATTGGAGATAATCTGGCAAGGATATTGTGAAAGCCTTTGAAGAGTTATCCAACTCCTTTTAGCTTTCGGAAAAAATGAAAATATTGTAACCCAAGAAAACATATTCTTTAAAGAACAGATAAAGGGTTGGTTGTTTTAGAAGCTTATTATTCAAATCAATTTCCAACACAACTTTTGAATGAGAAACTATTTATTTATCTTTTGTTATTATTGTTGTTGTTGATCTTAAAGGATCGATATGTTTGCCAACCAAACCAAATGAAAACACATCAAAACTATTTGATCTGATCCTTGATTGAATCAAGTATCTTTTTTGTTAGTTTTTTAAAAGAATAACTTTTATTTCACATAATCTGTTTTTTGATCAAAAAAAATTTCTTTGTAAAAATATTGCTGAATTAGCCCCAAAACCGATAAACTATTATATCGAGATTACTTTTTAATCGCGATATTTTGACATTTATCACGATTTTAAATAATTAGCGAGATTTTATAGAATATCTCGATCTGCATATTATCGCAATAATAAAGAATATCGCATTTTCTGATATATCGCGATTTTCTAAATATATCGCGATTTTTGTAACTTTATCGTGACACAAGTATAGATATCATCAACACCTCTAATAAACTAAATTCCAAAATTTTGGGCACAGTTGAAACAGTTTAAAGAATCACAATACGACAATTTCATTCAAATTAGAAATAAATTGTGATTTTTGACCAATATGAAAACAAATATTTTTATCTTTTCTGTTTTTTGTTTTCATTTCATTTTTTCCAATTACGTAATCTTTTTCCTTAGATCAGGAAATTTTTTTCCAATGATTAGGATACAAGGATAAAGTTAAGTTCTTCAAAATAAAAGAACTCAAATAAAAGTAGGTGATGATATCTAACCATTTGATCGAACAATAATTGTTGGAAGAATTTCAACAAATTTAACAATACAATTTTTTGTTCTGATCGATTCCAAAATTTTTAACACACACTATTGATTTTTTTCTTTTGTTAGTTATATTTTTTTTTTTTTTTTTTGGATAAAAAGAGATTACTTATCAAAACATTCATATTTGGTTAGCTTAAACGTAATTTAATATTCTGTTTGGAAAAATATAATAAATTGAGTTTTTTTTTTTTTGATCTATTTTTGATTTTGAGTGTTTCTGTGATTTCCAAAATTTTGGAATCGAGTTTATTTGTGTGAAAATAAGGAAAATTGTATATATTTGTCATATAAAGTGAATCTAAATAATTGAACTTTAGCTTATTATTTCAATTATTGTAATTTATATTAAATTATTATTAATTATATCTATTTTTCTTCAACTTTTTGAATGATATTTTTATCAAAACAATTTTATTTCTATAGGATATATTTCGAAAATTTCCAAACCAGTATGAATCATTAATAACAAGATTGTGTGAACATTTAGACTCACTTGACGATCCTGAAGCCAAATCATCAATGATTTGGATAATTGGAGAATACTGCGATCGAATTGAGAATGCTGATGAATTAATAGATGATTTAACGGATTCTTTTACCGAGGAACCACATGAAGTTCAGCTTCAATTACTTACTGCAACCGTAAAATTATTTTTAAAAAAGCCAAGCGAAGCAAGTGAGTTAATTCAAAAGGTTATCACAATTGCTACCGAACAAATTGATAATTCTGATCTAAGGGATCGTGCATATTTTTATTGGAGATTATTGAGTGAAAATCCAACAAAGGCAAAAAGTATTGTTCTCGATCAAAGGCCATTAATTTCCTCAGAAAATTATAAATATGATGAAATCATGCTATCTGAATTAGTTAGAAATATCCCAAAACTTTCAAGTATTTATCACAAACCTTCTGAAATGTTTGTTCAAACAGTAAAAGTTTTTGAAGGCGGAGAAAATAAATCCGAGCCTTCAAGTGAAGAAAATGAAAAAAGTGAAGAAAGTGAAGATAGTGGAGAAATTGAACAAAAATCAAAAAAAACAAAATCAAAAAAAAGTAAGACCAAAGTTAAATCAAAACCAAAAACAAAATCAAAAACAAAATCAAAAACAAAATCAAAATCAAAAACAAAAGAAAAACCAGAAAATAAACAAGAAACGATATTAATGACAAACATCAATAGTGGCCAAACAACAAACAACAATAACAACAATACAATTGAAACTTTGATTGATTTAGGATTTGGTATGACAAATACACAAACACAAACAAAAACAACTAATACAAACCAACCAATGAACAATGGTCAAAATCTTATGGGAATGAATATCAATACAACCGTGGATAACAACAATAACAACAACAGCAATAGCCAAAGTGACTTTTTTTCTTCTCTTAATAACGAAGAAACAACGTTTTCAATTGAAATTGAGCCCAAAAAATTGCTTCTAAATTCAACAAAGGGTAAGGGAATCCAAATCGAGGGGACTTTCCGGCGTCGAAACAGAGAAATTTTCTTTGATTTATCAATAACAAACAAAACATCAGCGCCAGTTGGCGGGTTAGCCATTGCCTTTAATACAAATTTATTTGGGCTAAAGCCAAAGGCGCCTGTGATGAAGGGGGTGCTGATGCCTACCCAAACTCGTGAATCTTCTATTAAGTGTCCAATTGATAAAACACATATTCCAAAAAACGCGAAGGCCAATCTAAACATCCAAATAGCACTTCGTTGCTCTGGAAAGAATTTATTTTTCCATGATCGCCCCCCACTAAATATCTTTTTAAAAGAAGACCTGAAAATTTTGAAAAGGGATTTTCTAAATCATTGGAAACAAATCCCTGAAGAAACAGAAATGGAAAAGGAAATCGACAAAGTTCAGAAAATGGATATTTCCTATATTAAACACCTTTTTGAAAATAAAAATATCTTTTTCGTTACCAAAAGAAAAGATGGCGACCTTGATATTTTATATTTTGCAACAAAATTCGAATCAGACCATATTTCACTTTTAGAATTAGTTCTCATTTCGAATATGAACAAAATTCAATTAAATATACGTTCAGTAAACCCCACATACAATATTTTAATTTTTCAATTTTTAGAAAACCTTTTAAAAAAATAATTCTTTTTTATTTCTATTTCGATTTCTTTTCTTTTTATTTCTATTTTTTTTCTTTATTATTTCAATTTACTCTCTCTCTTTTTTTTTTTCGTTAATAAGAATTATTACATCAAATACAATTCTAAAATAATATCATTTGAAATATCAATTTATTTTTTCTTTCTTTCTTTCATTTCTTTTTTTCTTCATTTATTATTTAAAACACACAATTTATTAAAATAAAAGGGATAAAGTTCTTTTCTTCTGTTAATTTTCTGAAATTTTGTTTCCAAAATTTTTATTTATTACTCATCTTTGATGTTTTTTTTTTTTAGATTAATTTATTTTAAAGGATTTACGATTAATATTTGATTAATAGCAAAATTTTATGAATATTATTCTGCCCATTTTGTGCTAAGGGAATTAGTATCTTAGATGACAGTAACATTTCTGAAAATTGTTTAATAGTTACGAGTGAGAAAAAACATATCTTTATAAAGGTAATTTTTAATTTGAAAAATAATCAATATTTTTGGCAAGACATTCTAAAATTAATATAAACTCTTTTTCAGTCAAAGTGGCATAGTTTTTCTGAAGAATTTAGAATCTATTTCATGAGTTTAATTTATTATTCTTAGCAAAATAAATTTTCAATTTTTTGATCAAAATCATTTTTTCCCAGTTTGTAATTTTTTTTTTTTATTTGTTTTTTGATTTTAGCTTTTTTTTTTTTTTTTTTTCTTTTTTTTTTTTATTTATTTTTATTTAAAATTAAATTTGAAAAAAAATGTTTGAACTGGGAATTAATATTAAGAAAATTGAGGATTTGTATTTTATTTTAAAATCTATACATTTACAATTAAATATTCTTATTGTGAACAATTTTAATTTTTACAAAAGAAATTAAAAAATTTCCACCAGAAGCCCATAATGAAAGGGGGGCAAAAATCTTTTTTTATATTTTTTTGAAGTCTTTTTTGAAAAGTTATGGTTTCTTCAGGTATTTCTAATGTGAATCTTAACTCCAATCTGAAGTTTATTATTTCTCTTATTTATTGATAATCATAGTATTTAGATTCTTAAACACGAAGTATATTTTGCACATTTGGCAGAATCCCTTTGAGTGAAATATAGTTTATTAATACCAAATATTACAGAGATATACACTGTTTCAGCCAAATTGGTTCAAATAAAACCTTTTCTAACCTCTCATTTAAATAAAAAAAATTGGTTTAAACTATTATTAACTAACACAACCAACTTACTTAAACATTTTGACATTTTTGAATATTGAATGTTATAACATATATTTGCCCTATTTTATCGTAAGGTTTATCTAAGATTACTCAAAAGGGAAAAAAAAACTTTGGAATGGATATTATTTAACACATATATTCCCCATTTTAATCATAAAATATTCCCACATATTTCGTAATTAAAATAACTTAAAAATAAAATAATATATTAAAAACACACAATAATTTACTGATTTAATTATTTTTGAAGAGAAAGATATACTTTTCTCCTTTATACGATTATTCTTTTTTTTTGAAATTCAAAAGAATAGAGTAAAATTAGCACTTTTCTATTCTTGTAATTTTTATAAAAGTTTATGTAGTTTTTTTATATCAATTTAAAAAATTAAAAGAAAATTTATTAAACTTTCTTTTTATCAATTGAATTACAAAAACTACTTTTATGTTTTCTTATGTTTATTTGTAAAATAAAAATATTTTTCCAAATAAAACCTAAAAACCCAATAAAAATTGGGCACTATACGGTATTCTACAGCATTTCCCTACACACTATGGCACTTTGCCGACACTTTTGATGTTTTTTTATATTTAAAAGAATTGAGTCAAGTCAAAGATTTTACTTAATTCTTTTGAATTCTGGAAAACCTCGGCACACCACATTAGGTTTTTTTTTATTTTTTATTACAATTAGAAAATCAATTTTTGTTTTGAAACAAAACAAGAATTAACAAAACAACCCTTAAGTTTTCCAGAAATTAATAGAAAAAAAGTAAAATAAATGAGTATAAGAAAAGATTTAATTCAATTCTTTAAAACAAAAGAAAAATTGGTAAAAAAATTATGATATTTAACAGCACCCTATGACACTTCCTAAATTACTAATTTTTTTTTTTTTTTTTTTTTTTTGAATATTGTTCAAGAATCACAAATTTTATTTAATCACTTACGACTGATCATTCAAATGATTAATTATTTTCATTACTAATATCAGATATCTAAGTTTCTTTATTTTTTATCCATTTTTTACATTTTCTGTATTCTGTCTTGGTTTTTTTACTAGAAAAAAGTATTTTTAAGTTTTTTATATTACATGTTTAGATTCTGAACAAATACCAATATTAAATTTTAATGTAAAAAAAATATAATTTTGTAACGATAGTTAAATTAGTTAAAACATGAATAAAACATTAATTTATTTCAAAAAAGAAAATTATTTTTTTTTTAAAGAAAGAATATGAAGACATGAGTTAAACTCGATAAAAGAATATATTATTTCTAAAGGACTATGTTTTTTGATGAAAATGGTGAAATAATGCATAAAGAACTCTTTCAAGAGTTTTTTAATCTTTGGTATATTTATACACTGGGAATTTCTTTTTGAAAAAATGAAAAATATTCACAATATTAACTATTTTTCCAATTTTTACTAGAAAGATCATGCTAAAATTTGATTTCAATATTTTTTAATTCCATTTTCATCTTTCTAAACTCATTATAATTTCTCTAAATTTTCTACATATTTTTTACAGTTGCTATTATAAGTTTGTAATGTTCTCAAACTTGGACTTTTACTTGAAAATCCCTAATAGAATTTTTTTTGTATTTTTTTTTTGTTATTTTCCTTTTCTTCTTCATTGAGTAGGCAAGAATAAAATCTTCGTGAAAAAGTAAAGATGACTAAAAATTTTTTATTTATTTTTATTTGTACAATTTCTTTAGAATGAAAATTCTTTTTGAGAAGAAAAAGTGAAAGAACATAAGAACTCAACACTTTCAAGTATGGGAACTAGTCCTTCAATAAGAATGATTTTAATAAAAAAAAATTAAAAATGAAATTAAAATGTTGAATTTCTTTTTGCTGCTTGAATTATTTAAACAGTATTTAGACTACATGATCATGAAAAAAAAATTATCAAAAAAAATTAAATATTTGTTAATTTTTTTCTATTGGATAACTTCACTAATAGCAAAAATTATTGGTTAATGAAAGATATTGAATCAATAATTTGTATTAAGTATATTTTTTAATTTAAGTTGGAAAATTTAATTTTCCAGGTTCAATTATGATTTTTTTTTTAAATTAGATATTCGAAAAATTAAAAAATTTTATTATCTCAGTTAAGAGGTTATAATTATTATCTTTCACAAGTATTTTAAATTTAATAAATATCTATTCAAAGTTGAATCAATTATTTGGACTATGAAAGAATTAAAAAATTGTTTTAACTTGAAAAAAAAATTAATTTTTTGTCTTTTCCGTTAGTTTTTTTTTAATTTTTGACATAAACAGAAAATTTAAGCACTTTTCGGTTTATTCTAAATAGTAAAAAAAACCCAGGACACTTTCGTTTGGTTTTCCAGGATGTAAAGGAAGTGAGTAAATTTTTTGATTTTTCTCTACAGTCAATTTCAAATTTCAGGCACAAACTTTCAACTAAATTTAAGGCACAATAAAAATCTCAAATTAAGGCACAAAATTTGGAATTATTTTTTTTTTATTACAAATTATTTTACTAGAATCTAAATTTTGTGCCTTAATTTGAGATTTTTTTTTGTGCCTTAAATTTCGTTGAAATTTTGTGCCTTAAAAGTGAAACTGACTGTATTCTTGTAAATTCTGGAAAAGCTAGACACTCTACGGACACTTTTCATTAGGTTTTTTTTTAATTTTGAAAGAATTGAGTGAAATCTTGTATTTTTCTCCATTATTTTGAATTCTGGAAAAGTGTTCGAAGATTTTCTTGAGTTTTCCGTGTATTTATAAAATCGAAAGATTTTATATAAAAAACAGAAAACCTCAAGAAAATCACTGTTAGTTTTTTTTTTAATTTGAGAAATAAAAAGAAAATTTCTTAAATTCTGAGTTTATTTTTTGAATTAAAAAACCCCTAGGCGCTCTGAGAACACTTACGTTAGGTTTTCAAGTATTCAAAATTCGATTATAATTTATTTATAAAACCAATAGATTTTCCAGATAAAACAGAAAAATTAAGAAAAGCTAGACACTTGAAGAACATATTACGATTAGTTTTTTTTTTAATTTTTGAAATCAAAGGAAAATTTATTCAATTTTATTTATTCCAAAAAATAAAAAAAAATCGCATTTAGCATTTTCATTATTTAAAAGAATTGAGTAAAATCTTTAATTTTATCCTTTTCTTTTAAATTCTGGAAAAGCTAGACACTCAATGGACACTTTTTTTATGTTTTCCAGAATTTCTTACTTTATTTCAATTTTATTAGATAATTACAGCATTTTGAAAAATATTAGTTATTATCTATTTTAAAAAATATCCTCAATAGAATTAAACTAAAATTGATCCTTTTGTTTATTCTTAAATTTTTTACATGAAAATATTCCTTTTTTTCTTGACTAAAGATTTTTCAAAATCATAATATCACTAACAACAATAAATACAATAACCCCATGATTGAAAAGATCTAATAATTTTTGTTATATTAACATAAACTTTAAAAATACGGATGAAATGATAATTAAAGTAATAATATTATCTATTATCAAATATTCCAATTTTATTTTTTCATACCCATTAGGCAAATGAAACAAGTGTGTTTTAGTTTTCTTTTTTTATCTTTTAAGTGACAAGAATTGCCTTATTTTTTTATTTAATTTTTTGTTTCCAATTTACAATTTTTTTTAAAAATTCTTGGCCTTAAAAATAAAACCAAGGAGATAAAAGGTTTACAAATTGAAAATTAGGAATTCCGTTCTGACTAAAGTTCATACAGTTCATCGAGATTATAGAATGTTAATTATTTGTGATAATACAACCTCACTGAAAACATCTTGGGCATTGTACATTATCCAAATAAGTTCATGTCCAAAAAGCCAAAAACCAAAATTTTAAAGAGCTAACTCTCTTATTTATTTCAAGAGAGATCTTATGAGTTTGTGTACTCTCTGTAAAACTTTATTACTTTTCACTTTTTCAAAAAGACTTTTATTCATTTTTTCTAAATACCTTTTGTTTTTTAATCTTAAACGGATACACAGCAATAATTTCTGACTTCTTTCATTATGTCAAAATCAAACACAAAGACTAAATCCAAATCAAAATCAAAACACAGCAGCAAATCAAAAACAAAAACAAAATCAAAATCCAGCTCTACAAAAAAAAGAAAAAAAACCAAAAAAAATGCAGTGCTTTTAAAAGTAGGTATGATCGGTGATGCACAAATTGGAAAAACATCGCTAATGGTTAAATATGTAGAAAACAATTTTGATGAAGATTATATTCAAACTCTTGGTATGTCCAAAAATAGTTTTTTCTTACTCTTTTTATAAAAATATTTTTTTTTATTTTTTTTTACAAACAAAACCGAAAGAAAAAGAAATTTTGAAATTTTTGTTTTTTTTTTGTTTTTTCTTTTAATTCTCATCTTTGATCTTTTTAAACTTCAATTACATAGGTGTTAATTTTATGGAAAAGTCCATTTCAATTAAACAAACAGAAATCACTTTTAGTATTTGGGATCTTGGTAAGCTTTTATAAAATTTTTTTTTGTTCTTCTCTTTTTTAATTTTCCCATTCTTCTTGAAAACCAAAATTCCAAACCAAATAAATTAAAAATAAAAAAAAAAAAAAAAAAAAAAAAACCCAAAAACTCTTTTTATTCTAACCATTTTACAAATTTGATAGGTGGCCAAAAGGAATTTGTAAACATGTTACCCTTAGTTTGTAATGAAGCAGTTGTAATTTTATTTATGTTTGATTTATCAAGAAAAAGCACACTTGTTTCGGTAAAGTCGTGGTATAGACAAGTAAGGGGGTTAAATAAAAGTGCAATTCCCTTCCTTGTAGGAACAAAATATGATATCTTTGCAGGCTTTTCCCCAGATGAACAAGAAGAAATCACAAAAACTGCAAGGAGATATTCAAAGGCAATGAAGGCACCTTTAATTTTCTGTTCAGCTAAGGTACCCATTAATGTAAGGAAATTGTTTAAAATCATTCTAAGTCGAGTTTTTGATTTAAAATGTAGAATCCCAAAAATTACTCAAGTTGGAGATCCTATTATGGAAGGATTTTAAATCTTATTACAATTTACTTTTTTTTATGTTATTTTTTTATTTTATTTTTTTTTTATTTTTTATAAACAGTCTATATATTTAATAAAAAGAACAATTTCTGTTAATTACATAACCAATCTTTTAATGAATTATTCACTCTTATTTATTTTTTTTTTTTGGAATATGATGATAAGGGAATTATGATCACAAATATTCAATTAAAGTTGACAAAAATACCCTTTATCAACCTTAAAGAAATGAATTATCTTTTTTAAATGAATTCTATTTTTCCCAATGAATTTTCAATCAAAAGATCTTCCCTTTTCCAGTTTGAATCTTGAAATTGAAAAATAAAAAAAAACAATTTGCAAAAACCTTTTTATTTTTGGGAAATTATAATTCTAACAATTTCTTCGAGTTTATATATAAAATATATCATTGGAAATCTAATCTTATTTTAATAATAAAGTAAAATTTTAAAAAAATAATGTTTTTATTTTCATTTTCATTTCTGCTGTAATGATTCAAAAGGGGTTTATTAATATTTTATAAAAATAGGTTCTGTAAAATATTTGGAAATCTATGAATTATTAATTTTTTAAAAATAATATTGGTGATGATTTTTTTCTTCTTTAATTAAAAAATTATTTTTTTATAATATTGTATTTCTTAAAATTTTAATATTGGAAAGAAAGGGTTTCAATTGAAGATCAATTTAGAAATTTTTCTTAAGGGTTGAGTCATTATTGCCAAAAATAATTTTGTGAAATGGAGAAAAAATAATATATATCATTTATATGAGAGTAACGAATAACGATCAAAAACTGTCCTGTGGTGTATGGCAGATCTCCTAAAAAATCAAGAATTAAAAAAGAGGACATTGTTAGAAAAAATCACCAAAGAACAAAACTCAATTTCCAATTAGAATGGTTATAAATATAGTTTTGAAAACAACTGTGTTGATTTTGAACGGTCGATCTTTGTTACACTTTTTGAGATCTCGAAGATTTTTAATCACTTTTTAACTATTCTCAAATTAGTTATTATTTTCTCAAGAATGTTACAAAATACATACTTTGTTGAATATAGAGAGTTACAATCTAACCACAAATTAGATTAAATAGAATTAAATTGATTTTATAAATTTCAAGAAGGGGATTTGTTTAAAATTGAAGAAATTTAACCCTTTTGGAAATCTAAAATAAGAAAAGATAATTTTTTTTTTTCAAATTTGATTTTTTTGGAATTAAGTATACTTTATAAACTTTTTTTTTAAAAAAAAGTATACGAGAATAAACATTTAAAACTAATATAAAGTAACTCTTTTTTTATATTTTTTTATTTATTTTACTCTAAAGTATCTTTCTTTGAAGTAGATAAGTTTTATTTTTAAATTGAAAAAAAAAATTGTATAGAGTAAGTAAAGGTATATGTATTTAGTTAGGTTAAGAGTGAATTTAAGTACAAGCACCTAATAAATTAATAAATGAATCTATCACTATGTAAAGTGTATTTCAGATTAGTGAAGGGGTTCAAAATTTTCAAAGATTATCAATATACCTTTGCTGAAATAAATCTTTATCAAATAAAAGATTAGACTAATGATTTTATTAAGGAATTGATTGATGAATTTTCAAAATAACTAAAAAAAAAAAAAAAAAAAAAAAAAAAGGAGACAATCAACAACTCATTCAACACATGGCGTATTACAAAACTGTTTGTAATTTACTTTTGTTTATTTATTTATTTTTTTACTAATTCTTTTTTTCTCTTTTTCTAGTCATGAAGTAAAAGAAAATTTTTTTTTTCATTCATTTTTAAAACAAACACTTATCTCTGAGTTTTTATTTTTCTTTTAGTATAAACGTCATGAAAAACGAGTAATAAATTTTGAGTTTTGGCTTCCTAGAATATATTTTTGAACATTGTCTCTGATCGTTAAAAATAAAAAAATAATAATAACATAATTTCGATTGAATATTATAATTTTAGTAATTAAAAGACATTTTGATAAAATTTTTCAAGAATTGAATCCAAAAACCTTCAATTCAATCAAGAAATAGTCATATTTGTAATTTATTTCGTTTTTTTTTTTTTTTTTTGGTAGTATTAACTACCTTAAAAAACAATTACTTAGGAACATTGTTAATTTGTATTGTTCTTAGTTAAATTTTCTCGATTAATTTCACTTTTTGTACATAAATTATAAATCCCAGCCTATAGAATTTTAAATTATTTTTTTTTAGGATTGTGGATATCATTTTGAAATACTCTTGATAGTATTTTTTTGATTTTTGGGTGGTTTTGTTGATTTTTTTTATATTTAAAAACTGTATATTTTATGGGACTGTGCGTTCTATAAAGAAAATCAAATAATTTGGCTTAAAGATTTAATTCAAATTAACAAAAATAATAAGAATAATATCTTTGATATTATTCACGATAAAAACTTGTTATTTATTTTGTAACTAGTTAATGATAAAGAGAATTATGATTATTTATTGAAATTTCTAAACAAGAATTTAGAAATTAGGGCTGTAAGAGGAAATTAATCCCCCCCCACCTCCAAAATAAAAAATAAAAAAAAATAAAAAAACAAACTGTATATTTTGAACTTTTTTATCTATACTATTAATGAGATAAACCCAATTATATGTTAAAATTTGATTTTGGTTCAAGTATATAGAGTCCATTCTGAAATCCTCAAACTCTTAATCCCCTCAAGCTTCTACTATTTTCCAATTTATTTTATATACTTTTCATATAAATTAAAATTCATGATTCCAATTTCTGGAAGAACAATATATTAAATCATCAAAGAAACCAACAATAAACCTTAATTAAACATGGTATTGATTTCTTTAGGGAGTAGTCACTGTAAAGGAAAATTTTTCACTTTTTTACAATTTTGACAAGGATCCGAAAATAACATTTTTTACTTTTGTTGTAACTCATTGATTTTTATTATTTAAAGTACTTCATTAGATTTTTTAAATTTTTTCTTCAAAGTCTCTAAGAAATTGCAACAATAAAATTTTGAGTTGAATTGCTTAAAATAGTGTTTTAAGTATTGAATGGCTTATATTTCGTAATTATCTCAACATTCTATTATGGCATTTAATTTTTTCATTTTTTTTTTTTTCATCATTTTTGAATTTTTTTAATCATGGCAACAAAAAACAATTAGAAATATTGTTTTATAAGTGATATTTGGGATTAATGGATTTTGTTTAAAAAGAAAAATAACATTACAATCAAGAGAAGCACAAAAGAAAACATGAATGCACGTTAAATAGCTCGAAGGATTCCAAAAAAATAATAATTTTCCTAAGTCATTAACTTGTTGACAGATTTTAAATCGTTGGATTTGGTGGAATTGGAGAAATGAATATGATTATATTTTATCAATTTTTAAACCACAAAATAAGCAAAAAATTTTTTCGAAGAATATAAAATTATCCTATTCCAAAAAAATTTAACCACATTTTAAAATTTTAGACACATCAGAAAATCAAAAATCGGAAAACAAAAACTCAATTTATTATATTTTTCCAAAGGTAATATAAAATCAAATTTAAGTAACATAGTATTAATGTTTTTATAAGTAATCATTTTGACCCAAATAAAAGAAAACAATATAAAACAAAAAAATCAAAGTATTGTGTCCAAAAAAATAAAACGAGTTGAACAAAAATTGTATTAGTAAATTTGTTGAAATTTCACTAACAATTGTTGATCGATCAAATGATAAGATACCATGGACCAAGTGTATGTGGATTTTTCAATTTAAGAAACTCAACACTAACATTCTCTCAACCATCGAAAAAAAAATTCCAGATCATCAAACTGATATTGTAACCCGAAAAAAACGAAATGAAAAACAAAACAAAAAAGACAAAAATTGAAATAGTTAGTTAAATCAAATAATTTCTAAATTGAATATAAAGTATGGTGTTCTTATTCTTTTGACTGTATAAAATGTGCCCAAATTTTTAAAATAAATTTTTAAAAAATAAAAAAAAAAACTATTTTATCAATATATTCTCTTTTTTTTTTTATTTAAACTTTACTAAAAAAAAAAATAACAAATAATTTTTTTAAAATAAATTTATAGAGAATCTACGATCACACTCCACTTAAATAAAAAACTCTTATCTCATCTCTCTCTAATTTTTATCATGTCTTATGGTGTAGCTATTCCCTTAAAGTTCATGATGAAAAAAGAAAATTCTAAAAATTAATTATCAAAAAATGAAGAATTTCTCTCAAATGATAGAGACAATTTTTATTTTAAATTGTTATCTGAAAAAAGACAAAAAAAACAAAAATTTCAAATATTTTTCAACATATTTTCAACAAAATACAATTCATACTCAAAAATATACTCAAAAAATCAAGGATTTTACATTCAAAATTGATTTGAACTGAGGTATACTATTGAGTATTGAGATAGATGTATAATTGTAACAAAAAAAAATAAAAAAGTAGGGGTTTTATTCAAAACACTGGTTTTATGCATTGTAATACAGATTTTTTTGATCACTTTCTCACATTTAAAATTTTTTTATTAAATTTTTAAAATATTCCAATAATTAGAATGTCAGAACTTTACATCAAAGGCAATTCCCACAAATACAAAAACTACTAAAAAAATTAACATTTTCTGACTATAAAATAAAAGAACGAATATCTAATGGTAGTTTATTCATCTTTTTATATTTATTTTTGATAAAGTTTACACAAATTAAACATTAATTGGTTGTATTTTGAAATTTAAAAGAATAATGGCTAGTATAAGTCGTAGGACGAGCGTAATAAATTTTGTTCTTGTCAATAGAGGGGTTCTTCATTTGATGGTTATTTGATAAAGAAATTCTGATTTTGGAACAAATAAAATAATGGGGATCTGGATTATTTTTTATAACAATTTGATCACTACACCAATACCTTTTCCTTTTCGAAAATCCTTTTTTTGGTGAAATGTTGGCCGATAAGAATTCTGGATCTAAATATTCTCTTTGTCGAAACTTTTTGGAGTTTTCCAAAAAAAACCTTTGTGGTAATGAACATATTCCGAGTATCGCCATTTTTTCATCTGCTGTTTTCTTCTTCATTCTTGTTCGAATATCTGAATTGTTTTTATTGTCAAGCCTATTTATACTTGAATACAACATGTTTTTTTGAGAACTGTCTGATAAAAAATGATAATCAAGGGTTTGTTTTTGACTAACCACATTTCAAATAAGAAAAGAATCAAAACAATAAAAAAAATGTATCGAAAAAGCAAAAATAAATGATCACATGGTCTTTGACTAAAAAAAGAATGGAAATTAAATAATTCAATACCTTTTCATGGGTTTTTAAGTGGTGTTCTCAAGAATATTTTAAAAGATGCGCCTTTAAATTGAAATTCTTATGAATGAATTTTGGATGAATTTTAAATATAAAAACTTTTTTTTTAGAAAAAATGAAAATCATTTGAGGGATTATTATTTTAATTTCTTTTATAATTTTAATTTTTTCTCTATGGCCAGATTATAATAGAACTCAAGTCATTCAGCAACACGAAACCCACACTATCGAAGATGGTTTTACTGTAAAATATTTTTTATAAAAAGATCTTTCTTTTATGAAGATTTTAAGAATTATTCTTTTTTTATTGTTTCATTGTAAAAATAATTTTTCCAATTGAGTCAAGGTTTCCATGAAACAGGTGGTTGGTGTTCTCGTTTCCTAAATTCTAAACTCCTTTTTTATGATCAGAAATAAAATAACAATAATTATTTTAAAAAATTTTTTTATTCCCTACAAATGAAATGTTAAATGTCGGACTCTTTTGTTCACAAAGTTTGTGACCTGGTGTGGTTAGATTAAATATGATGATAATGGAAGAGAATTAAAAAATATTTTAAAGAAGGAATATTTGATCAAATCATAATTGATTGAAAGTGAGCAAATTTGGAAATACTTCAAAGAGACAATCCTCCCAATTTTGGTTTATTTAAGAACTTGATTTTTTTGTCTTCTTAGAAGAAAAAAAATACCTTCAAGAGTTAAATTATCTTGTGTCAACAGATTGAAGTAAGAGGGAACTCTAAACCCGAAATTTTTATTTATTTCGGTTGCTTTCACAATTAACATCCATACTAAGATTGTTACTTTAAACTAATGCTAAACCAGATTTATGTTTTCTCAACCATATTTAAATCTTCATTTAATGAGGTTTTGAAATAAAAAATTGATCACATACTAAAAACAAAGGGTGTATCCGATATCTTTATGTTCTTGTCAAGAAGGAGTATTGAGAAAAGGTTTTAGATATAAGAATTTTCTGTTAAAAAATTTTTCATGTGATAAATCAACCTTTTTTCTTTTATTGAATAAATTTTCAGATTCCATTTGAGTTTCAAAATAATATCAGTTTTTTTATTTTTAAAAATGAAAAATAGATTAATTTTAATACATCAACAAGTTCCTTTTGATTTGAATAATTAAACACAAGATCCCTTTCAACTTTTTTTTTTTTACGAATAAATTTCAAATTTATCAATTGAAATTTGCTGATCTTTTTTTTTTTTTTTTTTTTCAAAGCCTTTTTAATTTCAACTAGGATATTTTGGGATATACAACATCTCTTATGAAAAGATGGTTATGAATTAAATATTTAAAAAAACATATATTTTTACATTGATCGTTATCAAACGAATTACACAATACTGTAAAAATCCAATTCTCATAATTACACTTTTATCTTAAAGTCCAATAAGCAAGATCAATACAATATCTCAAAATATCATTTCTAATAGACTTCCTCAAGATATTTGGGTTTTTTCTGCTCATAATTAATTCATAATATTTGGAACGTGAAGTAAAAATTTTCTTTTTTTAATTGGAAAACAACAGTAGTAAAACTAGATACCTTAATTGTTTAATAAATTTATAATTTTTTGGTCTACTTGATAATTTTAAGGTATGCCTGGTCAAAGAGATTATTGGTCAAAAAATGTGTGGCTCCAGAGTATGAAATAATTAAAATATGGGTAATCATGTATTCAAGAGCTAAAACAGCCTTACTTATCTTTTAAATACTTATATTGAGGGGTAATTTTAAGTGATTTCTCAAGGAATATTCTATTTTTTGAGCGATTTTGGGATTTGGATATTTTGTTTTAACATTATAAATATTTATCTTAGGTGTAACGAGACAGTTATTTAAAAAAATTGATTATTTCCTTTTTTTTTAGAACTTATTACAATAATAACTTTTTGAACTTTTTTATTTTAATAAAATGAGGAATTTTTTAAAAGAGGGTACAGTCAGTTCCATTTTTTAGATACAAACTTTCAACGAAATTAAAGGTACATAAAAATCTCAAATTAAAGCACATTATTTGGGTTTTTTTTTAAACAAATTATTTTACTAGAATCTGAATTTTGTTCCTTAATTTGAGATTTTTCATGTGTCTTTATTTTCCTTGAAAGTTTGTGTCTTAAAAATGGAACTGAATGTAAATTTATTCCTGAATCCAACCTCTACCACATATTTAAACACTATAGATTCAATTTTATTAAATCCAATAATTTCCAAAGTATAAATTCTACAAAATTTTTCTTGTTTTTATAATTGAAAAATTGAAAATATTTTAAAAAAGTCCACTTTTTTAAAAAGTGTTAGACTCAATGACTTTCACTTCAATATTAATAGAAGAAATTATTCAAGTTTTTATTATTATTATTATTATTTATATCATATAACGTTCAAGATAAATCAAAAATTTAATTAAGATTATTGGTATTTACTTTACTTGTTAATAGATGACTTTAAGATAATTAAAGAATGTTTTATTTTGTAATTTTTTTTTTATCAATCCCCAATTATCTTTTTTTGATTATTTGTAAGTAATTTTTTGATAGTAAAGATAAGGTATTTACATTAGTCTATGAAATTATTTATATATAGTGGGTTCTAGAAGAAATTGCAATTTTTTTTTTTATTTGTTATCAATTCTTTGATTTTGTTATGTCAACAAAAAAGAAATCTAGAAAAATTAATTATAAATAGTGAGAATAGGGGAATGATGGATTTATTATAACAGGGAAAAACATCTTGTAAAGTATATAATTTCACAAAAAAAAACATTCAAAAATTTTATTTTTATATTTGATAAGTTTAAGGAAAAAAAAGAGTATATTATGATAAAAAGACGGAAACTATATTATATCAACTAATATAGCTAAAAAAATGTGTTAATTGAAAAAAATTTCAAAGATAATACAAAAAATATGATAAATAAGAAAATCATAAAAAAAAATTGGTTAAAAAACCTTACTAAACTCCATTTCACTCAAAGGGGACCAGCTAAAAATGAAAAATTCACTTTATTTTTAAGAATCAACCAAACTTTGATTGTTTATAAAAACGAGAAATCATAAAATTCGTATTAGAGTCGATAATCGTAAAAGAAAAGCATGAACAAAATCTAAATTTCAAAAAAAAAAAAAAAAAATTAACAAATTTTTTGGGACCTATCCTTTGGAACGTCTCATGTAAAATTCTCAATTTCTTTAGGATATTATAATTATTAAAAATAAGATTTTTTGATTGTAAATTTTTGAATTTTAAAAGAACATACAAAATATAACTTTACTTTCATTTGTTAATTTGTGATTTCAATTTTTTTTTTCAAATTTAATTATTAAAAATGAAAAAGAAAAGAAAAAAAAAAAAAAAAAAAAAACATAAAAAAAATACAAAAATACATGATTTTGCAAAATGAGAAAAAATGATTTTGATCTAAAAATTGAAAATTTTAGTTTGATAAGAGTAATGAATTAAACTCATAGAATATATTCTATTTCTTCAATAAAATGGGCCCCTTTGACAGAAAAAGAGTATACTTTTATTACACAAACTTTCAGTGAATTTATATATATATATATATATAAGCTCCATCCAAAAATGTGGGGCAAAAAAATATCCATCAATATAAGAATAAATTCTTTATTCAGTTATTAAACTCAAAACTTTAGAAAAAAAAAAAACGAAGCCATTAATAATAATAAAACTCTTGATTAAAATTTGTGTTTATTGATCAAAGTTCGAAGAATAAAAAAAAAATAAAAAAAAAAAATTGTCCCTAATTTTTGGAAAAATATCCAAAATAAGTAATGTCTATTTAACAATCTTTAGTTCGATCTTTTTTCAATTTTTTTTTTTGATAATGTAAAATCATACTTTAATATATTTTTGATTTGATCTTTAGATTTTTTGTTTTTCATTTGATCATTAACTTTTTGTTTTTCCCATTAACTTTTTTGTGTTTTTTTTTTTTTTTTTTTTTTTTTGTTTATCTCACCTCTTTAATTGAAGTGTACAACTGTTCTGAGCAATTTTTCCACCAAAGTCCATCGAAGTCAACTCAATTGTTTAGAATAAAAAGAATATTTGGTTGATTTCTTATCACATCTCTTCTGAACTTTGTTAAATTTTGGACAATAATAATAACAAAGTAAAAATGAAAAAAATGAAGAATTCGAAAAAATAATGAAATGAGTAATTTGACTCTATTATTTTTTCAAAATTAAAAATTTTGCAAAATAATTTTAATTCATAAAAAAATATTTAGAATCCATTAATAAAACTTCAAAATACAAGAAATTAAGTATGATATGTTAAAAAACATATTATTGTTGTACATTTAGTATAATTGAATTAATATTAAGAAATAATTATTGAAATAAAAAATGCCCTATATTATTGGAAATAGCTTATATATAATACGAATAAAAGTAAATTTGTTTAAAATATAAGAATATAAATAGTGAGAAAAAAATATTGAAATACAGACCTTCATTTTAAATTTACTGTAGTTTATTTTTTGTTTCAATTTTATCCAATCTTTGTTGAAGTCAAAAGTGACTTAAAATTTTTTTCGAATATCAAATTTTTTTTATAATTGACCTTTGAAGAACAAAAAAGAAATAAAAAGAATATAAACGGTTTCAAATTTAAGGCACGAACTATCAACGAAATTTAAGGCATAAAAAAATCTCAAATTAAGGCACAAAATTTGAAATTTTTTTTTTACAGATAATTTTACTAGAATCTGAATTATGTGCCTTAATTTGAGATTTTTATTGTGCCTTAAATTTCGTTGATAGTTTGTGCCTTAAATTTGGAACTGACTGTAATAAACACCACATAATAGTTGATATCCTCCTGAAATGGAACTAATAAATCAATATTTTTTCTTAAAAATTGACAAACCCAAAATTCTTATTTAACACCCCTATTGAGAAAAACAACAATGTTCATTTTGGGCTCCTATTGAAGATCAAAATAAAATTACCCAAGAAAAAAAAATTGATCTCTTTGTATTCATTTTTACCATTATCAATAAATATTTGAATAACACGTTTTTACTAAGTGACTTTCGGTCTTGTAATGGTAAAAAAAATTGCAAGGGGGTTGTGTGTAAAAAAAAAAAGAAAAAATGAGGAAAAATGTGAAAAAATGATTTCAATTTTGGAAATATCCGAAATAAATTTTTTTTATCTGTAAATATCCATTCAAACACTCTAAACGAATATAATTCACCTCCTAAAGCTGGTTTTCTTTGGCTGGAAAATCGGTCAGTAAATGCGATTCCTTTTATGGAATTTGGTGAAAAACAACAAAATAAAAATTAAATATCTTTATTTTATTAAAACTATTCAAGATAGTAGTGATAATCATTTTATTTATATTGGTTGATTTTTTTAATTGATCAGTATTTTCCTTTAGATAGTTATTTAATTCTTATTTTTTATTTTTCATTTTCGTTTTGAATTTTTTTTTTCTGTTTAAAGCCCTTGGTATTTTTCGTCTTTGCTTTTTATATTATTATTTTTTTTATTTTTTCAAGTAACTGACAATGTTTTGTTATGGTATCATGGTTTTTGAAAGTATTAAGTTGATTTTTTTCCCTTTTAGCATTTATTCTCAATGCAAAGTTAAATAAATTGTAAAAAAATGGAAAAAGAACTAATTGGTCTATATAAGGAGAAAAAATTTCAAAAAAAAACTATATCCGTTTTTCTTGTATTTTTTACATTTTCTTATTCTCAGCACTAAAATAGTTGATTTCTGTCTTCATTTTATTTGAGTAACCCAATTAAATAAATTTAGATATTTTAATTTAGTATTTAAATATATTTTAATCTTAGAGCAGTCTATAGGGGTAATAGTTCTCCAAAATTTTCAATCAAATATTGATAAAATGGGTATATCTTGTTAATATCATATAGTAATTTTTTGTTATTTGAATTCAAGAAATAATAAATTTAATTGAGATATATTTTATTTTGAATTACCGAATTTTTTCTTTCAACAAAACAAAATTTCTAAATAATATTAGGAAATTGAATTACAAGATTTAATATTTATAATTATTCTTCTTAAAATAACACTGATATTTTTAATATATTAAATAAAACTTTTTTTTTGGTTAAGGACCGAGTCATTACTGTAAAAATAATTTTTTGAAATGGAAAAAAAAAAATTTTTAATTTTATAATGAGTGTCGAATTGCAATTAAAAACTAAACAACTTGTGAAGTACAATGTACGATCAATCACTAAAAATCAACAATCAAAAAAGAGTACATTTACAGAAAAAGTCGACAAAGAGTGACACTCAATTTCCAATAATTATGGTTGTGATTTATCTTTTTAAAAACAAGTGTGTTGATTTTGAAGTGTAGCTATTTCTCACTGTTTTTGGAGATCTCCAGATTTTTTTTACGTTTTAAGCTATTCTAAATATTTAGTTATTATTTTATAAAGAATGTCCCAAAATACTTACTTTGTCAAATATAGAGAGTTGTAATTTAACTACAAATTAGATTACATTGAATTAAATGGATTGTGTACTTGAAAACCATTGCTTTTAAATTGTAGAAATTTAACCTTTGGGAATTTTAACAAAGAAACAATTAGTTATTTTTTTAAAAAAGTGATTTTTTGAATTGAGAATTTCTTTTAAATTTTTTTTTTAAAATTGATTTTTTGTAATTTAAGATCCTCTTTTAAACTTTG
The DNA here is from genome assembly GCA_027625915.1 of Anaeramoeba flamelloides. Taxonomy (NCBI): domain Eukaryota; family Anaeramoebidae; genus Anaeramoeba; species Anaeramoeba flamelloides. The sequence continues at coordinate 1,241,519 of JANTQA010000008.1, forward strand.
TTTTTTGTTGAATTTTTTTGCCAATGAGAAATACTCTCAATGATTTTTATGCTGTTGATTGAATTTTTTGCAAATTAGAATTGATATCAATTTTTCATTTGTTATTTGAATTTTGTAAATCAAAAGAAGAGCAATTTCACCATACCTTTTTTGTTTCAAGTAACCCCTTGAGTATGAAGTAAATTCAGGGGAAGTGACGAGAGCCTTAACAAAAAGAATTATCTCAAAAAGGAAAAAAATTCATTACATTAATAGTCCCGTCAACAAAAACTATTTTTATATAACAATGACGGAAATGAAAATAAGAAACGGTAAAAGCTTATTCTATGATGAAAGAAATAAAATGAATTCCATAGTTTTCTTTTTCCGATAAAAAAAGTGAAAAAAAAATTGAACTCACTAAATATTTTCTTTTAAAGCATTCTTAGGTTTTTGAATTGAACAGAATTTTTTGATAATTGGCAGATACAAAATTTGTAAGTAAAGAATATCACCAACCATAAAATATTTACAAGTTTTGTCTTGTTGTCAATGATAACTGATTTCTAAATTGAATAACTTTGATTTGGTTCTTAACTCAAATTTCTTTTAAATTGTTTGGAACAAAAGTAGTCTTTTCAACATTCCTGTTTTTTGAGTAGATAGCTATTGAGAGTGAAAGAAAATTCGGGTAGTTCTGAGAGCAATCAGAATTTTTAAATTAAAAATTTCTTACAAAACTTAGAGACAATGTTGAACTAGTAAGGTTGGGTGTTCAAACTAAACAAATAGATTCTATTTTCCAAAGTGATTTCAAAATCAACAGAAGGAAAAAAAGGAGAAGTCATGATTGTTTTTGGCCAAAATGTCCAAAAGAATCAGTTTTAGGGGAACTCAACTGTTGAAAATGGTTTTAAATTTACGAACTTCTTGATTAACTTTTAAAACAAATTTTCGACGAAAGATTCAATTTCAACCATAGATTTTAAATTGAAATGGAGTTAATCTGAAATGAAATAAAAGATTTAAATCTGAGTAATATTAAATAGACTGGATAATTTAGGAAAATATTTCTGATATCATCACATCATTTGAATGAAAAGGAAAAAATTTCAAAATCAAGATCATTTTTTTTTTTTTTCCAAGACAACCACCAAGTTTCCTGATAAATGGCAACCTCAAAACAATTTTTTTTATTTAGCTTAGCGATTTTGCTTGTTGTCTTTTACCGAAGGCACCTGAACCCACACGACGCAAAGACTAACAACGAAGACGATACTGGATCATACAGCCACCCAGATCCTCAATCGTTTGGAAAACCACCATCAAAGAAGGCTGTACTCTTAACCGACGTGAAGGCCATTACTTTACATGACGGGCAAATGACAACAGGCAGACGTAGTTCACCTGTCCCGCAATTGAAATGCCTTGGCTCGAATTGTAAATGGAAGCCAAGTGTAGTGCAATGTAAGAACCAAGGTACCGATGGCGTTGATGTTCAGTGGCGGTGCGACGCACAGTTGCTAGAAGATCTTCATTTTGGGAGAATCATGGTTATGTGTGAGGGTTATGGTTACCCAGACGATCCCTTTGTTTTAAAAGGCTCTTGTGGTCTTGAATATGAGCTTCTGAAAGTGTCCGATCACTCGAATTATTCAGTTAATTCCGTGATTGGGACAATCGTTTGGACGATTGCCTTATCTTTTTTCTTGTTTTTCTTTTTTGTTTGTATCAAGTCATGCTTTAAAACAGTGAGGCTACCAAAAAACTCAACAATTAATCAACAGCAGCAACAAAACTTTCAGCAACCACAAAACTTTCAGCAGCAACAAAACTTTCAGCAGCAGCAGCCACAACAACAACAACAACAACAACCAAACTTTCAGCAGCAGCAGCCACAACAACCAATTTATAATCACAACCAAGCCGTAGCCGATCAGCCTATCGTACAGCCAAGATCTACTGGTGTTTTTAATTTATTTACACACTATGCAACTAATTTTGGATACAGAAGCGGAATGAATTTTAGAAATCGACCAACCCACCACCACCACCACCATCATCACCACAACTTTAATCATCACCGCCATAATGCAAGATCGTCATTTAGGTCTCATACAAGAAAAACTACAAGATCATCAACTGTTTGTTTCTTTTGTTTATTTTTTTTATTTAATTCTTTTCTTTTAATTCTCTTTTCGTTTCCTTTTTTTTCTTATTTTCTTTCAAACTAACAAACTTTGATTTCTTAAACTTTTCATCAAATAATTCTTCTTTCAAATTTTAATGCCTATAGAAAACTAAAAAAAGTTCGGGGTTTGGCGGAACTGGTCGAAGGTAATTCATAATCGAAATATTTTGAGACTGATAATTGAAAATTTCATTAGCTCTGTATCAAAACTTTTCCCCTATTCTCATTTTCCCAAATTTGTTTTACCTAATCTGGACATCCTATGGGCTTTCAGTATAGCTGACTTGGGGTTTTAAAAAACCTACCACCCCATTCAAGAGAAAATGAAAAACAAGTGCTAATTTAATTTTGGATTTATCAGAATGAAAAATTATTTTCTTTCTTCGTAAAAATTATTCAAAAGGGGAATATTTATTTAATTATTTCTTCATTCATTTCTTTCTTTATTTATTTGAAATAATAATTAAACAATTTTCTCTTTTCTATTTGTTTTTAAAGGAAAATATCATTTTTGACATACACATTTACTTTTTAAATTTTTGAATAATTTTTGAATCTAATGAGAAATTAATTTGACAACAAATTATCGTCTATGCTTATTTATTAGTTTGGACGAATCAGAATTTAAACCAAGAAAATTATCTAACTGGGTGTTATGGTTATATATCGGAAACAATTTATTATTCAGTTTAACTTTTTATCGAAACTTTTTTTCGGTCAAAGGATAACAAAATTTTTTCCAAATATCAATTATTTTTTGTTATTTACTTTTGGAGAACAAATAAGAAATAATAAGAATAATATATATGAGAGAATAGTTGGCATCTGTATGGAGCAAATCTAATCAATCATATAAATTTTCTCAAAAATTGAAAAACTCAAATTCTTTGTTACAAATTATTAAAAAACGATAATCTTAATTTTGATCTTCAATTGATATTCAAATAAAATTCCAATAGAAATTAAATATCATTTTTTTTACAATCATTTTCACTGTTTCAATAACATGAGAAGTAACAAATTTTTTATAAGTAAATTATAGATCTTATAAAAAAAAAAAAATTTCAAATGAATGAGGTTTCAAAAAAAAGAAAAAAGAAAATCTAAAAAGCTCAAAAATATGAAAAATTGATTTCAATTTTGAAATTCCTAAATCAAATTTTTTCTTTTAATATCCATTCAAACCATAAACGACAATGTAACCCACTCTCCACAGCCTGGTTCACTTTAACCTGAAAATAGTTTGTTACTATAGTCAGATAAAATGAACATACCAAAAAAGAAATAGAAATTGAATTACTCTTCAGCAACCAGGAACAAAAGTTACAGAAAGATTCTAAAAATTAGAAATAATTCAAAATAATTATTATTTGAAGTTTTTTCTTTGTAGTAATTACAATTCTATTAACCTTTCATTATATTTTTTGATCAGAACTTGTCTTGGTACTTAATATTTATTTCCATTCAAATTAATTTATAATTAGATTAAATTATCTTTAAATAATTTAAATTTATATTGAATTTCATTATTCTTTTTTTTTTTTTTTTTTTGATAAAATCCCATATACAATTTTACTTTCTATTACTTGGAATAATTTTTAGCAGATCTATTTAAAATATAATAAAAATTAACTTGAAAATCAATATTTTCAAATCAAATAAAACAAAAAAATGTTTTTGAAATTTTATTTTATTGAAGAAAATATTTAAAAATTAAATAAGAAGGATATTTATTCGTAATACAAATCCCTGACAAGAGTTCATTAATTATTATGATTTTTTTTTTTTATTATTATTTAAAGTATCTTGATTGATTTATATTTAAAAAACTATTTTATTGTTTATGGAACTTTTGGAATGAATTTAACGTAGATCCAATATTAAATATTTTTTTTTCTTTTTTCTTTAGTAGTACAATGATTTTTTATTTTAAACAGAAGTTGATTTTAGATAATCATATTCTTCTTAACTTGAATTTATTCACCAATTTTATGCAGATTTTATATTTTTTTTGTTGATTAAGGATTATCTAACATAAATACATTAATGAGGGTCGGGTTGAATGAGTCGAAATAGTATCAAATTCTGCTCTTTATCTCTTGATATATCTAAGAACTCATTATATTCCATGTTTTTGAAATTTAGAATTTAGACTAATTAGATATCCAATTATAAATCAAGGACGTTTTACACACCCAATTTTTTTTTATTCTATTACAAGTATTATTTTTTTTATGATAAAGTATTTGAAAAGGGGGTTGGTTTGTGTTTTAATTTTATACTTACAACCCAGATTCATATCATATAAAATTTGAAATCTCACAACTTGGAATTATACAAAATCATCTTGTTCTTAAAAGGTAAATGGCATAATTTCACAATATCAGGAATCAGAAACCGTTCATAATTTTTTTTTTTGATAATCTTAAAATGAATTAAAAAAAAAAAAAAAAAGTTCTACTAAAATTACTAAAATCAATAACTTCTTAAAGGATACAGATAAAATAAAAAAATCAAAATATCAACTATTTATGTTGAAATTAATTTCCTACATTTTTAAAGTTTTTAAAAAATATACAGGGCTGTTCATATTATCTAGCGTCAGTTTGTTAAAAACTTGAGTTCCGTTTAAACCAGATTTCTATTTTATCTAAGATAAACATATCATTTGTTGAAAAGAACCAAAAAAAAAAAAAAAAAAAACAATTAAAAATGATATATGTTTTATACGGCTGTATTATTGTTAAAAAAAGTCGAAAATAGAAGTCTTTTTAAATTTTTTTTTCTAATAAAAAAATAGAGCCTTTTTTATAGAGACAATTTTTGTCTAAACAAAAAACATTTCTTCAGAAACAATTATAAACTTTAGAAAAAAAAATCAAGAAATAAATTTCATAATTTTATTTTTTCTTCTAAATATCAAGAATTTAACCTTCAAAATTGATTAAACCTTTGAATGGACTTGGTTATTGATTCAATGAGATATTTAAACAAGAATATCAAAGAGAATGCTTGTAGTTTTATATAACGGTTTTAGATATGAGTGTGTTTATTTTTGTTACCAGTTTGACTTTTTTGTTCTTTTTTGTTTATTTGCATACAACTATTTTCCAATTCAGGTTGTTATCTTTTTTAATTAAATTAATTACTTTGGAAATAAAAATAAATTTAAATTTTTTTGTGTGGAAAAGATAAATTTAACTGGATATACTACTTCCATGGAATTAGCACGCTCATCGTTCTTATTTAATTACATTATATTATGATTAAATGTAAGCTATATCGGTACTATATTATTCAAACGGTTCTCTAAAATTTATGAGAAAGATTTTCCAACAATATATATTATTAAATTTTTTATTAATGAACTAGATTAAAATTCTTTTTTTTTTTTTTTTTTGAATTACTTTTTTGAATTAAAAAAAGTAAAATAATCTTATTGAAGTATTATAGGATCAATAACAAGAATTTCAAAAATAACTGTTATCTCAGGATTTAACTCTAAAAGATTAACTTAATAATAATAAGTATAAAAAACAAAAAAATATTTTTTTTTTCCTTTTTCTAAGATTAATCGTATTAACAAGTATTTGCAATATGTAAAAAGTTTTTGTAAAAAAATGTATTTGCTAATTACTTTTAGATAGAAAAACCACAATAAGAAATAAGTTTAACTATATTTTTAAATGGTTTTTAACTGGAAATCTATATCAAGATCAATTAATATAGAAAAAAAATAAAATATTTAAAGAAAAAATTGGGGGTTCAACAGAGTAACAGATTTTTTAATACAAAGTTTTAGTCAATGTTTTTTTTTTTTTTTTTTGTAAATCTTATCTGTAAAAATTTTTCAATAAAATAAAACTATTTTTGAGGCATCAAAAAGAACTATTCCTATTCAGAGATAAAAAAAAAATGGAAAAAAAAAGAAAACAATTATAGTTTATTTATTACAAGTATGAGAATCTAATAGATTTATCTTTGAAGTTAATTGTTTACTTCTTTTAGTTGATTTTATTTTTCATTTTGAGTTAGATTTCAGATTCAAAATGTGTTTAGGTTTTTTCCAAATGGTTATTTTAATTTTGTAAAAAATAGAATGAATTAGCAAATTATTTATATTTTAGGACTAATTTATAGAAAAATATTTAATAACTTTAAAGTGTGGGTATGGATAATTCAGGCTTTAAATATTTCAATAAATATGGACTTTTTTCACAAATTAGTCACTTTTTTACTAGTATCATGATCATTTTAAATTGATTAGATCAACTTTTTTTTCTATTATACTCTTCAATTTATTAGAGAAATATAAGGTTTACAACCCCTATAATTTGAAAAAAGATTGTCTTTTGTTTATGATCTAGTGACGTGTTTAATTTGTTTATTAATTTATCAATCTCTATACTTGGTATGAATTTTAATAATTATTCAAAATAGGCAATTTTTGTAAGTTTATTTTTTTTATTTCCGAAATCACAATTGAAGGATGTAAGATTAATGGGAAGGTTGTAAAAAATGTGGTTTGTGGGTTGTTGATTGGAATATTTAATTAGGTTTGGTTTTATTTAGAACTTTTAAAAATAATAAGTATATTTTTTCATTTATCAAATTGAGTAAAAAGAGAAATTAAAATTTCAATTGAAAACCAATAAATTAAGTTTTTTCTATTACTTTTCTTTCAGTATATACTTCTTACACTCATAAATTCAGATTTCAGAAAAAGGAAAAAAAAATAAATTATCAAAAATTGCCTTTTTGAAAAACCAAAAAAAATCACACCAAACCTAGAGATCAATCACACACAAACCAAAATAAACAAGTCACTACATCATAAACAAAAGATAACCCTTTTTCAAATTTTATGGATTGTAAACCTTAAACCTTGGAACATTTCAACTATTTATCTTCGAGAATAATATACTTTGATTGTACAGTTCAACTCGATTGATGCTAATCCCTGAAATAATAAATTCAAGAGTTTGAATGATTGATCTGTATTGTTTTTTCTTGTTTAATTTCAAACTTAACAAGAATCAAGCACAAAACCTTTTGATTTGGTTTTTGAAAGAAAATGAAAAGGAAATATTTTTACAAAAATAATTAAATTAAAAATAAATACCAAAAAAAACAAAATCACAGAATATTTTTGAACGATTAAAAAATTAGAAAGAAAAGATTAAAAAACAATTCTTCTTCTGACTTGGACAGATTCAATTATTCTTGTCCACCAATAAACCAAAAGGTAAAATAATTTCACAAATAAAGGATTCATTTTTTCAAAATTTATTTATAATTCTAAATGTCTCTTTCAGCAAGACCACAATGGAAAGCAGCAAAAGCTGGTGACGACACAAGGGGGAATGTTTCTTTTGTAAAAAGTGGTGTTATTCAAGTACGATCCTTGCCTCAACAACAAACATTAAAATTCCGTGTTCCCAAGCCACAAATCCAAAAGAAACAAAAAAAAGACAAAAACAAGAATAATGAGTTTGAATTATTTCAAAACAAGAAACCATTCCTTATGCTGACGAGTTCCCAAAAAGACAAATCTAGTAAGGTTCAAAAAAAAAAAATCTTAGATATTTTAGGCACTGGATCGTCGTCTTCTTCTGATGACTCGGGTTCTGAAAATGAAAAAGAAAAAAACAAAGATCAAGACGAAGAGGAAGAATTCGAATCGCTACTTCAAAAGTACCAAGACTTAGACAAAGACGATTCGACTGATTCCGATAGCTCTGAGCAATCCAGTGAGGAATCAACAGATTCAGAAGATGAAGAAGTATTGCTAATGAAGGAATTAGAAAAGCTTAAAAAAGAAAAAGAAGAGAAAAAAAGACTTGAAGAAGAGCGTAAGCTTAAAGAGATGGAGGATCAAAAAAATAATGAAATCCTTGATGGTAACCAACTTTTAAATCTGATGAATAAAACAGAAGAAAAAAAAAAAGACAAATTCATGATCAAAAGAAGATGGGACGAAGACGTTGTTTTTTCAAATACCATCGAAGATGAACCAAAAAAAAGAAAAAGAGTTATTAACGATACAATTAGAAACGACTACCATATTAAATTTATGAACAGATATTTAAAATAAATCTTATTTTGATTTTGCTTTACTTTATTTTATTTAATTTTATTTTCTTTTGTTTTTTTACACAACAATCATTTTCAAAAGGTGAAACAGCAAAAGTTTTGAAGAACTAAATGCCAAACGAATCTACTTCAGTGCTTCAGCCTTTTTATTAAGACTTTCTAATACTTTCTGTTTTCACTTTTTGGGACTAACCCAAAAAACTAGCATTTGGAATGTTAACAGAAAAATTTTATTTCAATTTCTCAAAGTGGTTTTTAAGACAATTACTTTGATTGAAAAGATTATAGACACAAACAAAATTCCTCATTTCTTTTTAAGGTACTATTCATTTTTAAATCTTTGATAATTGTTTTAATTTACATTTGTTATTTTACTTAAGGTTCACAATCCCTGAAATTTGAAAAAATATTATCGAGTGTCATTTGTTACCACTTGTTAATTTGGTTCTTAGCTGATCGATCTTGTCCTTGGTATGGATTTTAATAGTGGCTCAAAATGTCATTTTTTGACAATTTATTTTTTTTTTTTTTCCGAAATCCGAATTGAAGAGTTTAAGATTAATTGGTAGTAACTTAAGTTATAAAAAAATGTGGTTTGTAGGTTGTTGATTGAAATTTTTAATTAAGTTTGGTTTTATTGGGAGCTTTTAAAAAATGTTATTTTTTCATTTGATTAATTGACATAAAAGTAAATCAAGATTCTTTTCTACAACCCAAAATTCAAAAGTTATTCTTGAACACCTATCAATCTATAAATCTTACACTCTTCAATTCGGATTTCGGAAAAAAAAAAAAAATAAATTGTCAAAAAATGACATTTTGAGCCACTATTAAAATCCATACCAAGGACAAGATCGATCAGCTAAGAACAAAATCGACAACTCAACACACCCTACACAAGATAAAATTTTTTCAAATTTCAGGGATTGTAATCCTTAAATTATACAGCCTCAATAAATAAAAAGAATTACTTGAATAAACAAATGTTATAATTTCTAGACAAAAATTGTAAATTGTTTGAAAATTTTAATAGTTAAAACTATAGGTATTTAACGACTACGTTGCCATAGTGGAGGGCGTTTTCTTATTGTGTTATTTTATATTCATTTCTCAAAAAGAATTTAGATTCCGAAGAAATTACAGTGATCAAAATAATGCGTGCACAACGACTATAATCCGTGTTTCAAAATATTATCCGTGCTTTTTTTTATTCGTGTACCAAGGCAACATCCAATCTACTACCAAATAGTATACCTGAGCCCAAATCAATTTTGAAAGTAAAGTAATGGTTATTTTCAGTAAAATTTAAATTATTAATACAAATAGTTGAAAATTTTCCATAATATTCTCAATTTTTTTGAAATTTTTTGTTTTTTTTATTTTAAAATTTTCAAAAAAATTTACTCTATTTTTTGAGATAAATTTTCCAATTTGATCCTTCATTTTTAGAATTTCTTTTTAAATAATAGAACTTTTTGAAACCAATACCATATTGTTTTAGGGTTTATTATTGGTTTCTTTGATTGGTTGATGTATAGGTTTTCTAAAACAAAAACACACGCTTTTTATTTTGAAACACGCTTTATATTTTTTTGCACACTTTATTTTGACTACAGTAGATAAAATAATTAAAAGTTTAAAAATCAATATCAACACATACAAAAAAAAAAAAATTTCAAATAGATCTCTTTAAATAAAATATTTATAAAAAATTATTAAAAGGGATTTTCAAGTTAAAGTCCAAATTTGAAAACATTTCAAACTTGTTAAAAAAACTATAAAAATTGAATAATACAGCTTGAGAAAATGTTTTATGTTTATAGAGATTTGGTAATGGAAATTCTGAAATATTCAAATCAAATTTTGGTTAGATCTCTAAAGAAGGAGTATGAAATTGTGAAAAGAGGATAAAATTGTGAAAATTTTTGTAAAAGAAATTCTCAGTGGGTAAATTTAACTGGGATTATGTAACTCTTTCAATAGATTTTTTATCAACAATTTCACTCTTTTATCCCTCTAAACTTTTTTCTTAAATAAAATAGAAAATCATCAGAAACAAACCATTAACTTTTCCAAATGTTAGAAGAATAGAGTAAAATCTTTTTTTTTTTCTCTCAATTATTTTTAATTGTGTAAAGATTGATCACTTGACTATACTCTAAGGTAATTAAAGACTTATTATGATACTCCCTGACAAAGCTGTAATTTGATATTATAATTATATTAAATATTTTTGAAATATTCTTGGTCATACCATCAAGAACTTTTGATTATAAATGTTTCAGAAATTGATTAGAATTTTCATTGGATTAGTTTAATCTATCTATTATAAAAGTAAATTTTTTTACTTTATGGTTGAAACTTCCTTGAGAGTATAATTTTTTTTTTTATTTTTTATAAAAATATCTTATTTATATATAGATTTAACTTTGAAACTAGGAAATGTTTTATATAATTTATTCGGAATGAAAATTCTTTTTAAGAAATAAAAGTAAAATATCACACGAACTCAACAGTGTATGAGGTGGGAATGTAGTAATTAATAATTTTCTTCATATAAAAAAATAGAAAAAAAATGAACTCAATGTTAAAATAGACTTTGTTGAGTTTCTGATCAGATCATAATTTTAAAATGTTTCGTATATACAAAATTCAAAAGCAAAGAATATCACCAATAACATATTTTAAAAGTGTACCCTGTTGAAGTGATTAACTGTTGATTAATATTCATGGGTAATAGAATTAAAAATAGGAAAAAAAAATTATATCCTTTTCCATCTTTCTTTTTATTAAATTAGGTTTTTCAAGAAGTAAGTTGTAATTTAAAAAATCTATTTGAAATAGGGAAATTGAAAATGAAGTGATTTTTTTTTCCGATTTATAATTTAAATATCTGTAAAAATCAAGATGTTTTATTACAAAATTTCTCTTAGAGTCAAGAAGAATTAATTAAATATCAACAAATACAATGACTAATTGATCATGTGAAAATATATGATGTTTTTAAATAAAAAATATGACTAATATTTAGGAAATTGAAAAAAAAAATTTGTTTTTTAATGGGAAATAAAACTTCTACTACACTTTTGCAAAAATGATTTCAGATTTTTTCATGTTTTTTTTTGAAAAAATTGTGATTTTTTCATTATAAGTGATACTTTTCAGGTATCCCTCCCCAAAAAAAAAATAATTAAAAAAAAATAAATCAAAGCCCCGGAAACTCCAGTATAATTGATATTTTAACTGGTAACAAATTCGATTTAATAAACCTTTGAAGATATTTGGGATTGTTTGAAATTGAATAGTGTATTTTTGATTTTATCTTGACGTTTCTATCCAAATAACTTCCTTTCTTTTTTCAATGCATTAGAATGTTAATAAATGTATCAAATATATGGTCAACTTTCTTGGATCTTGGGTGCATACCAGAAAAGTATCAAAGATAATGAAAAATTCATAATTTTATCAAAAAAATATGAAAAAATCTGAAATAATTTTTACTCTTGTGAAATTGTTTAAGGAAGTAAGTACATTTTACCATTTTGAAAACTCTTGACTGTGTAAAAAAAATTGACTAATATACTCTGGGTTTTAAAAGATAATGAAACTTTGAAACCAAAACACTATCCACTTCTATTTGTAAAAAAGAGAATAAACCTAATCAGAGTTGAATCTCTAATTTTTACAATTTTTGAACATTTTTTTGAATAAATTTTTGTTTTTATTAAAGTTGGTTTTGGATCTAGAAATGGGTTTATATGGAAATGAACAAAATTATTCAAAGAATATACCCAAAAAATCAGATCGAAAATTTGTGTATTTGAAACAAATATTTTCTTTCGAAGACCAAAAGCAAAAGATCACCAATCCAAATAAATTTATTGTAATCAAGAATATATAAAAAAAAAAAAATGAAAGTTGCCTATTTTGGAAGATTTTGTTTTCTTTATCTTCTTAATTTATAAGAATCCAAGCAATTTATAACATTGAATTTCTATCCCCATTCATGTTTAATATTATTTTACAAAACATTTTTTTTCAAATTTTCTTTTAAATTTCTTTTTTCAAATGATTTTTATCAAACAAAACTAAACTAAAGAATACTATTTCAAAAATTAAAATCAATAGGTTGAATTTTCAGAATCAAAAAAAGAGTTTCAAAAAAATCAACCCCAAATAAAAGAAAAATTTTATAAAAAATTTCAATCAGAATTTAGAACTATTTTGAGTTACCAATTTAAGAGTAAATAAATAATTATAAAATCAAACAAATCCCTCCAATAAATCTTTATTTATAAAGATGGATTTAAAAAAATAATAAGATTTTCTGAATTAAAACTAGAATTAGATGAATTAAATGAAAATAAGATTTCTAAATTCATTTTGTAAATTCTTTGGAAATCGAAATTAATTTGTTTCTCGAAAATTTTTGGAAACAAAAATATTTCTATGAAGAATGTAATATAAAAACAAATTAAGAATAAGTAATTGTATCAAATGTGTAGATAAGATCAAGAAATAAATGATTTTAATTTTATTTTTTTCTTGATCAATCTTTTCATATTTTGATTTTCATTTTTTCAGTTGTTATTTAGATCTATTATACTAGGATAAATCTCACGTTTGGAATTATTAAAATATTAATATATTTGATTAAAGAAATGTTTTGGATAATTCGGTTTCATATAAATGGTGGTACTCTAAATTTGAAAAATTTACTTACTCTCTTAAAAGAAATTATTTCATAAAAAAATAGTTTTTAAATTCACACCAATTTATCCTAATTCTATAAACTTTTCTCACTAATATTTTTTTTTTTCATTCCAAAATAAATGTGTAAAAATTAAAAATGCTTAGAAACGGTGAAAAAAAATACCTGATATATAAAATATCCCTGAAAAGATTTTTAATTGTGAATATTAAGTAAATCTTTGTGTAATTTCTTTTATTTAAAATCAAATCCTTTTTTTAATAATCAAACTTTCTGAATTTTAACTCACTCACTTATTAAAATGGTGATTAATGAAATTACACTCATTCAAAAAACAATTTAATCAATCAAAAAATTAGAATAAAAATTATCATTTTGCAAATCTAGTAAACCATCTATAACAAGACAAGGAAAATTTTTTCAAAAAAAAATCTCTAAATTTTGTATTTTTAAAATACACTCATATAATAAACATTATTATACATAACAATTTTCAATGAGGTTTACAACTTTAATGGATATTAATAGGAAAAAAAAAAAAAATGAAATTTTTCAGTAATATTTTTTTCATTTTTAATTGTAAAATTTTTGAAATTTTTAATTGACTTATTAGAGAGATTATTTTCAAGTATTGTTTTGATAGTATAAAAAGAAAAATATTTTTCAATTTTAAAATAACACAAAATATTTCAATTAAAAGATATCGCTAAAATAAATTGAAAATCTGATTTTTTATCTTGTTTTTGGAATATTTTTTCTCATTTTATTTTTTTTCCTTGTCTGGGTTTTTATATACATTCCCGATTTTTTTCTACAAATTACTTTAGAATTTATTCTATTTTCAATCTTAATGTTCAATCAAAAACTAATTCATTTCAACTTTTTTCATTAAAAAAATACCCTAAAAATAGGTACTTTTTTCTAAAGTCGGTATTTTTGAAAAGGGGGGTATTCGGATTTTAATGAGTTTAATAGCTATCTTTTTTTTATTATATAAAATTATGATAACTTTGAAAAAATAATTTATAAAAGAAGTATAACTGAAATCCAATCTATATTTTTGGCTAACTTTAATTTTTGGTGTTTAAATTTTCCTTTTAGTGAAAAGCCCCATTGTTTTTCAAAAAAAGTTGATCTACCTAGGATAGTAAACAATTATACGAGTATTCTATAGACGCCTTACTGTAATGAACTTTAGGTAGGTTAATTGCTTCATTCATTATAAATTTGGTTATTGATAAAAAGGATTTGATTTTTAATATAAGAAATTACACAACAATTTGCTTCATACTGTTAATAGTAAAATAATAAGATCAAAATTTTCATTCGACTTTCCAAAAAAATCACCTACCAAAAATAAATTAAACCATCAAAACTTCCAATTCTAAAAGATAGAAATAAATAATTTAAGATTGTTCCCAGAATTAAAAAATTTGAAAGTTTACAGGATTTGTTATATCTTATATTGGTAAGTTGAATGAAAATTTTTTCATTTATTTTTTAACAAATAGTAGTCACAATTAAATCTCTATTCATGGATATTTTACATGTCCAGTATTTTTTCCCTACTATAAGTGTAAATTTATTTAAGAATTTGGATGAGACAATCAATCAAATTTTGGATTGTTTCTCGACCGAAAATTTTGATAGCCTTTTGAGTTTTCACTTATTTGTTATTACCCACTTGACGTGTGTCTTTTAACACCAATAATACAATATTTTTTGGTTCTAATTGAAAAGTACTTTTCAACAAAGATCAAATAAATTAAAATTGAAAAATTAAAAAAGCTGTTTTACTCAAAAACAAAACAATTTTCCCTTTATTGTCAAATTTTTCGTATTTTGAGAACAAACTACCTTTTTGTGTATTTCTCAAAATTGTTTCGGTTCATTCATAACATATTGTGTAAATTTCGTTAAAGGTTTTATGTTGAAAAAATTTTTTAAATAATGTAAAATGATTATTATTATTTGTGAAAAGTAAATATCATATTAAAAAGGAGTTAATGTTTATTTTACAAGTTTTCAGAGAGTTTAATTGAAGGGGGGTCATTTTTTCATCGCTATACAGAACACTTTAAAAAATTTATTTAGAATAGAAAAAAAAACTGAACGAAAGATATCTTTGAAATTTAAATTTGTGAATAAAAGTTATACCGCTTTTTATAAAATCTTCAATCTAACTTTCTTCAAGTATTCATTTTTTTTGAAAAGATAGAATAAAACGGGAAACAAATAAATAATGAGAGATCACAAAACACAATATTTTGGTTTGTGATTGGCTGTTTCAAAAACCAAATCGAAAAAGAATGTAAAATTTGTGAATTCTAAAATGTTAACTTTTTCAAGAAAAGAATTATTTTTTTGTTCTTCAAATTTTAACGTGTTACAGACTTCTCGTGTTGTTTAAAAAATTCTAATGGTTGTTATTCACTAAAAGGGACAAATTCAAAAAAAGTAAAAAAAAATTAGCTTAAATAAGATTCGAAATTTTCAAAATGAATACAACAACAATTTAATTGATTTAATAAAATTAAAAAAATTTCTACTTTATGTATTTTATTTTGAAAAATAAAGAACAAAAAGATCGTTAAGAAACATGTTGTGTATATGGCTGTTGAATACTAGAATCTCAATTATTCTCACTTTACTGAATTTTTGAAAAATAATTCATAATTCCAGACTTTTTTTTAAAAGTTAAAAAAATTCTAAAAAGGAATTTTCTAACAACAGTTAATATGAAATTTCAAATTTTTACTCTCTGTTTGTATGGACAAAATAATTTTAAAATTATTTGTCATTCCCGTAAAAAAACTTAAAAAAAAAAATTTTGTCTTAACTTTTATTTACAAAGAAAAAAATTTTTTTTTCTGAAAAAATAAAGTAAAAATTAAGAGAAAAATCAATTTTTGTTGACCATTGTAAGAATTTGTTATCAAATTTGAAGATCAAAATTTTAGAATTATTTCCAAATATTCAGACAAAAATTATATTTTCCAGACAGTCAAATTAAATTTTGATGTTTTCATAACTTTCAACCAATTCACAGAAATGTACCCTTTTCAAGGACCAAACCAACAAACTCAAAAAAAAAAATGTCTAGTAAAAAAAACTTGTCTGTCTTTCATTTTTTCTACATTTCAAATTATTTTTTTTTTGTCAGATCCAAAAGTAAAAAAAAATATGACAAATCAAAGGCCACAATCCATTTATTTGGGTAAACCTCTCAACTTTAATCACTTTTCACAACAGATGCTTAAAAGTAGTGAAAACCAACAAATCGCTCGAAGAAAACTTCAAAAGCCAAACACAACGCCAACAAAAGGTGTGAATAAGCCACTCAACATCTCGATCAAATTTATTGATCTGAGCTTTTTTCAAAAAGTGCAAATAGTCACGTTAATCAAATGGGTCAGGTTTCATTTGCCAAAGTCGCATTCAAACAGCTTTCGATCAATCGCACACGGCTTTGACAATGGTTTTGTGTTAATCAAATTGGTTGAAAATATACTCTCCATCCAGATCCCAAACGTCAAAACGCAGGTGAAAACGAAAATTGACAAAATTGACAACATCCGTTTAGCCATCAACTTTCTGAAAAAGGTCGGTGTGCCACTTGAGATCACTGCTAACCACATTCTTTCTCATGAAGAAAAGAGAATTATGATTATGCTCTGGAAGATCATCTTGTTTTACTCGGTCAAGGGATTGCCAATTGAATCCAACGAACCAACCAAATTCCTCTTGGAGTGGTGCCGCGTTGCAACGAAGAAATACTCTTTGTCTGTTGACGATTTCTATTCCTCCTTTATTGACGGGCACGTATTTTGTGCAATTTTGCATTCCTTTGATAATTCTTTGTTTGACTACCAACAGTTCTCTCAGGTATGATTCCTCGTCTTGTTTTTGGTTTTTTTTTTTTTATTTTACTTTTTAAAAATCTCTTCCTCTTTGTATTTGTTTTTCCTTTTTCAATTTTTCATTTTTGATTTTTCTTTTCAATTTTTTATAACCTCTTTTTCATAAAGATCACAAAAAACATCTTTAATTGTTTTTTTTTTTTTAAAAACATTGTTTTTTAACAAAATAAAATCTGTGTCTAATTTCTTTCTTCAACATCCCGTGGTTAATCAAAATATAGGAAAAACCCGAGGTTCTCTTAAAAAAAGCATTTGACTTGGGAGATTTATTTAGCATACCAAAGCTCTTCAATACAAGATCAATTTTCAATGGAGAGGTTGACAAACACTCAGTGATCATTTATATTTGTGAACTTTTTCAAAAATTTTCAAAAACTGAACAAGTAAATGCCTTCCTTTTATATATTTATATTGTTTTTCCTTTTCTTTTCATTTGTTTGTTTTTATTTTTACAAAATAAAAAAAACCGATTTATCAACAATTTCCAATTTTCACGAAGGGTATACCAACTAAATGTTATATAGTGGTGTTTTCTTATTTACTGCTCTTTCTTTTTTTTTTGTTTTATGAATGAAAATTACTGAGCCAAATATAAATTGTTTGATTTTCACGAAAAGTCTCAAAATTTTCACGGTTTTTATTTCGGCAATTTTAAAAAAATTTCTTCTTCTTTTTTCTGACTGATTATGATATTTTTAAGGAAACTAACTCAGTGTATATTTCAATTAAATCAATAAAATGTGCTCTGACCTCAGTTTTAAAAAAGTGAGTAATAAAAGTATTTCTCACTCTTTAATTCACTCATTTTAAATAGTTTGAGTTAAATATATAAAAACTTTAGGATCTAATTTTTTTTCAAATCTCTACTAACCAAATCACAATGTTTTAATTTACTTTCTCACAACACCCCAAATAAAACCAAAGATTATTTTGAAATGCGAATTTTTCTTTAAGTGCCTTAATCTTACTTTTTTTTTTAAAAATTGTATAGAGCAGTGAAAAAAATACCCGGACATGAAAAAAATCCCTGACAAGATTTTTAATTGTGAATATTAGTAAAATTATTATGTAATTTCAGCTATTTACAATCAAATTCCTTTTTTTAAGAATCGAACTTTTTCAATTATAACCCCCCCACTTATTAGAATGATGATTGTTGAAATCACACTTGTTCAAAACATCATTCAACCAATCAAAAAACAAGAAGAAAAATTATCATTTTCCAAACTCTAGTAAACCTCAATAAAACTGGATTATTTTTCAAAAAAAGTTGATCAACATATGGCTATCAAACAATTACCCAAGTATTCTAGAGACACCTTACTTTGGTGAACTTTAGGTAGGTTTATTACTAATCTCATAAAAAAATTGGTTATTTATAATAAGGATTTGATTGAAATTAGACAAAAATTTTACTAATATTCACAATTAAAAATCTTATAGGGGATTTTTTTCATGTCCGGTATTTTTTCCCTACTATACCTTTCAAAGAATTTATTTTGTTTGATTTTTCTTCAATAGAATTATCAACCGATTAAGGGATCTTTCAAAACAAACATATTTTGGTTTCATTTGTTTGAGTTTTGACATTGTATGCTTTTATTTCTGTGATGATTTTTGTGGTTTTTGATTTGATTTTTAAACTTTTGTTTGTAAAATTCTTTAAATTTTGGAAAATGATATAGGAAAGGTTAGAAACTCTTTTTTCGTAACACCATAGTAAAGGATAAGATAGAGGATTGAACGAATACTTTTAATCAACAATTAAGTAATTTACTTTGTATTAAAACCAAATTTAATAAAAGCTATTTTATAAAAAAGTGTAGAATAAAAAATATTGTTCAAAATCTTTAATTCATCTGTTTTAAGAAGTTTGTATACAGTTTAAAACACTTGAATTCCTCACTTTTTTAAAACAGCTGTATTTTTACATAATAATTATATTAAAAATTTTGAATTCAATTGATCGTTTTAAGAAATTTGAAAATGCACAAGAATAAATTAAATATATTTCAACTTTCTTAATTGGATAATTATTAAAAATTAACAAATGAAAATAATTTTAATCTCCAAAAAATTCAATATCAATACTAACATTTCAATTTCTTCGAAATAACAACAACAACAACAACAACAACAACAACAACAACAACAACAACAACAACAAAAAACAACAACAACAAAAACAATAAAACAACAATAAAAACCACAGATTGTAGAAGTATTAACAAACTTAAAAGTACCAAAAAAAAAGATTTCAGATTATTCATTGAGAGCTAGCTCAAAACAAATTCATAATCTTACAAACAATCGAAAATTTATGCACTCAAAATCATTTTCTTCAAACATTGAAGACTTTTTAAATGAAACTTTAACAGTAAACATGAATCAAAGCCAAAATATAAATCAAAAATTTAACAAAATATTGACAAAAAGTAACAAAAAATGGAAAAATGAAATCAATGATCAACAAAAGAAATATGATGAAAAAATTGTTAAAATATATCATAAATTGAAGGAAAGTGAATTAAAATCGCAACAAAACGAAGAGATTATTGAAGAACTAAAGAAGCAACTAATGCAACAGCAATCCAATAATAATAATGACAATATTAATAATGAAACTGAAACTGAGATGAAGGAATTATTAGAAGAATATGAAAAGGAATTATTGATTTTACACAACAAATCAATTAAAGATGAAGAGAATTATAAACAAATCCTATTACAAAAAAACAAAGAAATTGAGGAAATAAATTATCAAGTGAACGAATTAAAAAACCAAAAAATTACTTTTGAGCAAAATGAAATTAAATCTCAAACCATTCAAAACAAATTAAAATTATTAGAAAATAATGTATTAATATTGGAAGAAGACTTAGAAGAGCAAAAAGATAAAAATCAAAGGATTGAAAAGGAAAAACAGCAATTAATCGAACAGTTAAATAACAATAGTAACAAAATTAATAATAATACAAACGAGGAGGAACAAAACGAATTAATTGAATTAATAGAAAAACTCAATGCCAAAGTTGAAGAACAAGAACAAGAAATCATTGAATTATTTAATGAACGAGAAAATATTAGTGAAACCTTTCACACTAAATATTCAGAAGTGCTGAAAAAGAACGAATTATTAGAAGAAAAAATGAAAAATGATATGAAAAAAAATGAAAATTCCTTTGAAAAGGAAAGAAATGAATTTGATTTAACTGTGCATAATTATGAAAAGATCATTCGACAGTTAAAAGAAGAAAATAAAAAATTGAAATTAAACAACAATACTCGTAAACAAAATGAAAAGGAAAATGAAAAGGAAGAAATCATCAAAGAAAACAAATCTTTAAAGGAATATAATAAAAAAATGCTATTTTTGAATCAGGAACTAAATAGCAAATTGAAAAAGAAAAAAGAAAAAAAAGAACTGTTGAAAAAGCAAATTTTAGAGGTTAAGGGGTTATTGAAAGTGAATTACCAGGTTTCTGTGAATGAAATTGAAAAGTTAACACAAGAATTGAATGAAAATAAAAAGGAAAATGACAAAACAGAAAAAATGAACCAACAGTTAATTAAATCGCAAAATGAAGAAATCCAAAAATTAAAAACTATTAACAAAGAAAATACAAAAGCTCTTGATGACTTCCAAAATAAATTGACCAATTTTGAAAATCTCGAAAAGAAAAATGATTATCAACTCAAAGAATTAAATCAAAAATTAGAAAGAAGCCAACAACAACAAAAGTTATTACAAAACTCAAACAATAAAAAAAGTAGAAGTTTAGAAGAGTTAGAATCGAAACTTGAAAATGAGCTGGAAGTATTGAAGGAAACCGTTGATGATTTAAAAGAAAAATTGGAGTCAAAAAAAAAATTTAAACGATCTAAAAAAAAAAAAAACAAACTCTTGGAAGAAATGGATATTGTCCAAATGAAATTGATGTATGAACAGCAAAATTCCTTATTAAGACAAAAGAGAATCGATTACAATTCCTTGTCGCAGATTTTGAATAAAAAAATGAAGGAGATGTCAGAACTTAAAAAGACCTTCAACGCGTCGCAAGAAGGTAAAGAACAATTGACAAATGAAATTCGAAGTTTACGAGAAAAAATTAATGAACTTAACCAAGAAAACAATTTTTATAAAAAAAATTTCAACAATAATACCAATACCGATGGCGAAAATATGAATAACAACAGTGGTAACGGCAGCAGTGGCGGCAGCGACAATAATCAGAATAACAATGAGAATTTTAATCAGTTATATAAAAATTATGAAGAAAATAGATATTTGAAGATAATTAAAGAAAAAGATGAGGAATTGAAAAAATGCTTTGTTAAGATTTCGCTATTGGGGCAAATTAAAGGCGAAAACGAATTATCAGATGAAAAATCGAACGAAATTATCATGAGATTGGCCAATTCACTCGCAGACATGCAATTGGCTAATAAGAAACTTGAGAAGGAATTGCAACATTATAAAAACAAATTACAACAAGATGATCTTCAATCAGAAAACAAAAAAAAATCACTGACTTATAAAAAAATCTCACAAGACCAAACAGTTTTATTACGAGAAATAGATAGACTAGATTCTTTAATTTTTTAAAATATTGCCATATTAATTTAGAATTCATTTTTATTTTTAATTTATTTTTATTTGTTTTTTTTTTGTTTTTTTTTTGTTTTTGTACAATTAATCAGTAATTACATATTTTCTATTTTTTTTTTATTTGTTCATATATTATTTATAAAAATAATTATTTTTCTCATTCGGAATTTTGATTATATTTTTTGAAAAAACATTTTAAAAAATTTTTTTTACTTTTGAAATTTTTTTGCATATTTACGATCAGAGTTCTCATTTTGATTCTTTTCTGAAAAAAAAAAACAAAAAGGATTCTTTTTTTTTTTTTGATTCCATGGATCAAATGATAATTGTTTATGATTTCAATGGCAAGTTTCAACTTATTTCTTGTTTAAATTTGGTTTTTCATAAAATCACATCATTCTCAAAATTTAATAATTTAATTAATAGTATTTTTACAATTTTTTGAAAAATAATTTAATAGAATTTATCAATTATTCCCAAAAATAGAAGACAATCGAAAATACTAGAAAATTTTTTAAAAACTTTTAAACACTTTTTGAACAACTTTATAGATACTTTAGTAACATATCTTAGGTTTTGAGTAAAATTGGATTTTTATTGAAGAATATTTTTTTATAGATGATAAATTTGAAAAATCCACAATGTGAAAAATTGGAAAATTTTTAAGGAATAGTATTCAATGTATTTTTTGTGAAAAGGAACTGGTTTCTTGGATGCTTTTAATATTTCTGATTATTAGTAAATGATATTAGCTCTAGAAAGGAAATTTCTTTGTAAAGAAAATTTCTAATAGTGTATCATAAGTCATAATTTTGCAATCTTATATATAAACAAAAAAATAACTGAGTAATATCTAATTGTACACATATATAAACGACCAAGGTGACGCAAACCAAACTCCATTTAATTTTTCACCCCAGAAGAAAGATTTGTTTCATAGAGCCCTTAGCAATTCCCAACATATATATGTACTAACTAATGTACTTCCCAGAAAAAAAAATACTATTAAATTGAAATATACTCAAAAAAATACCAAAAAATATTTCAATGGAAGTAAAGGGAGAGAAAACATAAAAATAAAAAAAAAAATAGTTTTCTTAAAGTAAAAATTTTATTTCACAGATACCTTTATCTCTAGATACAAGAGCTTTCTTCGATGTTTTTAAAAGGTTTTTTTAACAGTTATTTTTTTTCGGTCTTTTTCAGGAATTAACTAATTTCGGGGTAACTTGAAACACATATATTAATACTTCTCAAAAAAAAAATAATATTTGAGTTTGTTTTTTTGTTTAAATTTAGTTTTAATCGACTTTTTGTGAATCTTCAAGTTTTCGAGTTTATTTGTGGTAAGAAAATTATTTATTTTACCTAGAAACGGAATCAAAAGAATCTTTGTTTTTTTGAATTGATTTTCGATACTAATAAAAAAATTATTGTTTTCGATTCCATAGAACTAGAATCAAATGCATTTTTATTTTTTTTTGATAATAAATAATCGAACATGGATTTTAATAAAATGGAGAGAATATAGATAAAAGCAGAATACATTGGAATTATTTAAATATTTTGATTTCAAATTCGAAATTTTTGTGATTATAAAAATTCTAAAAATGGAAAACTTTGATAAAAAATCAATATCATTTGAATTATTTCAATATTATGATTAAAATAAGTACCGCTTTTTCTACAAAAACTATCAACGAAATTTAAGTCATTAGAAAAATCTAAAATTAAGGCACAAAATTAAAATTCTAGTAAAATAAATTGTATAAAAAAAAAACAAAAAAATATACCTTAGTTGGAGGGTTTTTTTTGTGCCTTGAATTTTGTTGAAAGTTTGTAACTTAAAAGTGGAACTGACATTAAAAGATTTAAATTTCTATGATTCGAAAAAATTACAAAAATATAATGGTTTTGGGAACACTGTTTACAATATTTAACTAATGAATAAGGCTAATCAAAAAAAAAATACAAGTTTTTTTGGTTTCTTTCTCACATTAAAGATATTTCTAAACAATAACCAAGAAGGGTATATTTTGATATATATATATATTAATCACTTTTCACTAGTGATATATGTAATTTTGTAAAAAATATATTTTTTACAATTTTAGGGATAAAAAAGAGTTTCTAATAATCGCCACAAATTTTGATCATAATAAAACAAACATAGGTCTTATTTTGAACTTGAAACACTTTTCAATATAAAATCAATCGGTGGATATCAATACTTTGTTTGAAAATTTTTTTAAAAAAATCTTGAATGATTGGTTTTTAACAAATGATTTTTTGATAAAATTATTATTTTTATATAAGATAATCAGATATTATATTTATTATTATTGATATTTGTTAGTAATAGAATGGAACTCTTAATGTATTTCTAAAATTGTAAAAAATATATTTTTGACAAAATTCCATATTTGCACTTGTGTTAAGTGATTAATAAATATATCAAAAATATACCCTTCTTGGTTATTGTTTAGAAATATCTTTAATGTGAGAAAGAAAATAAAAAAAAATCGTTTTTTTTTTCAATAAAAATATTGGTTTTTTTGGAATTAATTCATGACCCCAGCTTAATTAGAAGCTTAATATTGAACATTTTTTATTAATATTTTTTAGTATTTCAGTTTTCTAAGATTATCCATAAAAGAACCCTTTAAAAAATCACCAAGTTATATCTCATAGTTCAATGAAGTTATAATCAAATGATTGGAGTTTTAGTAATCTAAATAATTTTTAAAAAATTATGAATCAAATTTATATGAAGGTCATCAAGCACAAAAACGATCTTAAAAAAAGGAATTAATCGTTATCAAATTAGAAGGAAAATCGGATTCTCTCTTACGTTCAAATTTTGAAATGTTTTGACTTTGAACTTTAAAAAAAAATGGATTATGAAATTTCACTAAGAAAAATATTTTTTTTAATGGTCAAGGGATGCTATGATATACAACACCGGTGATCTAAAAACCGGTTTAATTAATATTAAATGAAAAATTTTTTATTGGGAGAATTAAATAAATTTTGAAATTTTGAAATAATATAATATTCCAATTTACAAAAGTGTAAAATTACAATCTCAGAAATACAAAATATATACAAAAAAAATGTTTAATTGTAATTTTGTATTTTACCAATTAGGTATCTTTTTTTTAGAAAACTTAAGATAATAAATAAAAAATTGTAAATAAAAAAGTCCAAAAATAGTAATAAAATATCTAAATTCAAGTACATAGTGCCCCACTCTTTGGAGTCTGTGGTATGCCACTTTATTAATCACATTTTGTTAAAAGTTTCTTTATTATTGATAATCTTTATATCGGGTTTTTACCCCCCCTGTTTCAGGAAGAGTATATTTTTTAATGTGGCCATGTAAATGATATTATAATTATGTACTTTAATATTTTAATTATTTTTCTTCTTCTCTTTTTTTATTGAGTAAATGTTCTTTGATTACTCCTTTCTCTCAATAAATAAATAAATTAGGTTTCTTATTTCATGATTTTAATTCATTATGTTTTTTATTTTTTTTTTGAATTCCACTTTTCAAAAAATACAAAATATGAGAACGTTGATATTTTAGATAATAATTCAGTTAAAAAATTGACTTTTGTACTATTAATATTTTTTTTTAGAAACTAGTTAATTTAACTCAACAAAATTCCCAAATTTTGGACACCGTTTAAACAGTTGAAAGAATAACAATACTATAGTTTATATTTAATTTAGATATAATTTTGATTTTACAAACAAAATCTTTTTTGGTCTTTTTTAATTTTGATATCATTTCCTTTTTTGTAGTTACCTAATCTATTTGGTTAGATCGGTAATTTTTTTTTTTTCAATATTTGATAGAGGGTTGGTGTTGAGTTTGTTAAATAGAAAAATCACATTCAATTGGTCTATGGTATCTAATCATCTGATCGATCGTCCTTTTTTGGTGAAATTTCAACAAATTTATAAATATTAGCTTTTTTTAATAAAGTAGAGGAAATTTATTTTAAAATATATCTTTTAAACTCAATATTGAAAAAAGTATTAAAACATCCACAATCGTTAATTACTTTTAAAAGATTCTTGATAATAATTCAATTTGTATTTTAGTATTGTATTACATATATAAAAGATATTAAAATTTCTGATCTCGATTATACCAAATATTTTTAGCACTGAAAATTTTTGTTTATGATTTTATTTTTGATTGAAAAAACGGTTTTCATAAAAAGTTTATTCCCAACAAATTTCCAAATAGAATTGAAAATATATAACTCCATTTTATTGTTTAAAAAAAATCATATGTGACCCTTTCAATATTTCCAGTTTTTTATTGAATTTGGCCGTACATTGTTTTCACCAAAAAAAGTGCTATTTTTTTTTCATTTTTTGGAAATATTTTATCAAATATATTTTAAAATAAATACCTTATTCATTTAAAAAATCATTATTAATCTTAAATGTAATATGGTAATTTCAATTAATGAATACTTTCACTAGCAAAGATGATTTTTTATGAAAATGAAAAAACAACTACCTGACTTTTTGGAAATGCCTTGATATTCCTTTGTAATAAAAAAAAATGAAAATCAATTTTGCCCTCAATGTTTTAAATATAAACCTAAGAAAATAATAGAAAAGATTGATAATTTTTTGTGGATCTTTCCTTCCGATGAAAATAATAAAATAAAATTCAAAATTTTCCACAGAGCTAAATCATTCCAAACAATCAAAACAATACAATTTCATTGAAATTGGAAATATTTTTAATTTTTGTAAAATATGAAAATCATTTTTTCATCTTTGAGTTTTTTTTTTTCATTCTATATTTGAATTACTTAACTTATTTCGTTCGATCAAAATTTTTTTTCAACAATTGATATTATGTTAAAGTTGAGTTGTTCAAAACAGAAGAACCCAAATAAAATTTGTTGGTAGTATCTAACCATTTGATCGATCAATAATTTCTAATAGAATTTAAACAAATTTACTAATTTTTTTTTTGCTTTGCTCTCTCCAAAATTTTTAAAACACCCATGATTTATTTGTATTGATAATTATTTATTTTTTGTTTTGTGATTATTTTATTTTATAAACAAATGTTAACAGTTCAATCAGTGAATGACTTGCGTTTGGTATTTTTTCTTGAATTGATTAAATAATTTTTTTTTTTTCACAAATCGAATTCTGGTGTGTTAAAAATTTTGAATTGTGGTTTAGCTTAAACGTTTTGTTCTGCTCGTTTCATTATTATTTACATAGCAATTTTTATTTTTATTGTTTTATATTTTTTTTATTTTATTTGGATGAAAATGATTACTTTTAAAAAAATTAATACTTGGTAACTTAAATATGTTATTATATTAAGTTTTAAAAAAAATATAATAAATTGAGGGTTTTTATCATTGTTGATTTTGGGATTTGTTCAAAATTTTTGGAATGGGGTTTATTATGTAATTAAAAATATTGATTGTTTTTTCATTTTGTTATCAACCCCCACCACTTTTATTATTTTTCTATTTCCAAAAAAAAGGGATGTATATATATTTCATAAAAAATCCTCTTTTTTGATGGGTTTTTTTTTTAACTTGGACATATCAAATTATGTGAAATATTAATACTTATTAAATTATAATTGGTTATATTTCAAAATATGTTCATTTAAAGATTTCCAATTAATAGATATAAAAATGCACTTTTTTGATAAGTTCGGATAAAAAAAATTGATGTACAATTTTAATAAAAAATTGGAAATATGGTAAGGAACCAAAAAATTTTTTAAACTAAAAATAGAATTATAAGTTTTCATTCTATTGGAAAAATTGAAATTAAACAAGTTTAAATTTCTTCGGAAAACAATTTTTGAATTAAAACGAAAAAATAATCAGCACTTTTTCATTATTAAAAGTATAATATGAAATTATAATCAAAAAATTTAATATCTTTTATTTTAGTAATGAATTACAAAAAAAAAAAACTATGAAATTATTCAGAATCAATAAATGATTGTTGGTAATTTTTTATCTTTAGATGGTTTTATGAGAATAAAGTTTATTCGAGATTTTTTGAAACAAATTAGTAAGCCTTTTTTAAAATAAATAAAATTCCAGTTAACGTCTGGAGGTGGACATAGTTGTTATGAGTGAATTACGTATGTTTATTGAGTTTGCAAAGATATTAGTAGAAAAAATTTATTTTGGAAATTTTCATAATTGACAACTTTTTTTGGTTACTTTTTCTTATTGTTTCTTTTTTTTTTTTCCTTTTTTCCACATTTTTGTACATTTTTTTTGAGATTTTTTTTTTTGAAAATTAAGGTATTTTTAAAACTGTTTTTTTTTTTTGCAAAACCAATAGTCATGGAGTAAAAATATGTTCCTTTATTGTTATTTGGATATCGAAAATGAGTGAAGGGAAATCTAATTTATTTTTATTATAATTTTCTTTGATCTTCAATTGTGAATCATAAAGAACCTTGTTGTTTTTAAAATGACACTTTACGATTTTTTTTTCTTGAAAAATATTTATTTGAATCTTGATTAAAAGAAATAGGTTGATTTTTTATAAATGGTTCAGAAGTTTGAAACATTTTAGTTGGGTTATCATATTTTAGTGTGGTTTGTTTGGTAATTTTTTGTCATCAAAAAAAAGTATTTTTGAATTTTATTTTTTTAAAAATAATGATAGATTTTAAAATATATTAAAATTTATGATTTATGAAGTTGATCATTTTTGTAAAGAATATTTTAATGTTTGTTTTGATCTGTAATTTACATTTTGAGATTTGTAAAATTGCGAATATTTATAAAAAATTAATTTGGAAATAAACGAAAATCATAAATTGCATAAATTAAAAATTAACAAAAAAAATTTTTCTATTTGATCTTTTACTATTTGTTATTAAAAAAATGAAAGAACAACTGTCAACCAATACTCCAAAATACTCGAAATAAAAAAAAAGAAGTGGTGGTTCTACTAGGAATCGAACCTAGGTCTAGAGAATCAAAACCTCTCATGCTGCCATTACACCATAGAACCTTATACATTTTTTTACTCATTTTAGAATTGTTTAGTTAAAAAATAAAGACGCAAAAACCATAATCTTATTTTTTAATATTCCATAATTTTCAAAATAATTACAAACATAAAATCAGAACACATACAATATCTTCAACAGAACGTCAACAATCAAAACAATTCCTATTATCAAAATATTTATATACTGTAGATAAAATAACCCTTACGAAAAATCAGAGTATGTTTCAAAAAACAAAAAACCTCTTTTTTTGTTATAGAAGACTTATACATTAACCAATCAAAGAAACTGCTAATAAAGCCTAAAAAAATATGGTATTGGTTTCTTGAAGTTCTATTATTTAAAAAGAAATTCTAAAAATGAAGGATCAACATGTAATTTTTATCTCAAAAAATAGAGTTAAATTTTCAGATATAAAATTTTAATCATAAAAAAAACAAAAAATTTCAAAAAAATTTTTAATATTATGGAAAATTTTCAACTATTTACATGATAAATTCAAATTTCACTACAAATAACCTGACCTTGTCTTTCAAAACAGATTTTAACTTGTGTATACTATTTGATAGTAGATTGGATGTTGCCTTGATACAAGAAGGAAAAAAAATCATGGATAATATTTTGAAACACCGATTATTGTCTTTGTGCACGTATTATTTTGATCACTGTACATAATTTCAAATCAAATTTATTATACAACAACGATCAATCTACCAAATTTACCAAATTTACCAAACACTTAAATAACATAATGTAGGTCAAATAAAGAGAACTTAATAAACAATAAAATAAACAATTGAATAACTTTCACAAAAAAATATATATCAACAAACTAAAACGATAATCATCTACTAAGGAGAAGCTTAAGATTAAAGTGTGTTTGTAATTAGTTGTAAACCAAATCAGTATTTTATGATACAGTGTCTCTAAAAATTCTATTAGTAAAGGAGTTATATTTGTTGATACTCATCAATTAAAAATGATCCATGGTATTAGTTAAAAACCTAACAATTTCAGAAAAAGATCTGGATTGTGACAAATTAAAATCATAAATCATCAACACTCAGACTCCATTGTTTCATAATATCTTTCTTTTTTTGTCACCAAATTTCGATCATTTGCAAAAAAATACAGTTTTTTTTTCAATAATTAAACCTTCAAAAAAAGATTCATTTTGTCTTTTGTTTGAATTGAAATCTTATCAATATATTGAAAATAATGTTAGCTTTTTAAAAAGTATTAAAAATAATTAATTCTAATGTTTGTATCCCTTAGAACAACCAATATCCTAATTACTTTTGAAACAAAATTTTAAATTTCAATTTTTATCACATGATTATTAGATATAGAATTTATAAACAATTATCTTCGAAAGAAAAATTTATAATTAAAAATTATATAGTAACCTATAATAAAAAAATAACTTGAAAATTAATTTTTTACCAATTGAAAAATTACTATAGGTACTTGTGATTTTATTATTTTTCAATTGTAGTTTTTTCGATTAAAAAATATTTTTTTTGAAAATTTTGTTGAAACATCAAAAAAATCTTATTTTTAATGATTAAAACACCTCATACTTCACTGAAAAATTTTTTTGGGGAATCCTTTGTATCACAATATTACCTAAAATTCTTTAATAAATAATTTATTCATTACAAAAGATATTTTGACATCACATAGAAAATTTGTTTCATCAACTAATTACCATTTAATAAAAATTTATATATTTGGTTCTTAATAATGTAAAAAATAATAATATTTTTGTTCATTGTAAAATTTGAAAATAAATAATAAGATTTTTCGTTGTAAAATTGTGAAATAAATTCAAAAAGAATTTTTTTTAAATTTTGATGATTTGTCCAATAGTTCAAGTCGGATTTAGAATTGATTTTTTTTTTTTAATTTTTTCTATTTTTTAATTTTTTACTTTTTAAAATCTAAATTCTTTTTCAGTCAAAGGGGTCCAGTTTTATTGAAGAAATGGAAGACATTCTATGAGTTTAATTCATTGTTCTTATCAAACTAATATTTTCAATTTTTAGATCAAAATCATTTTTTCTCATTTTGTAATTTTTTTTTTTTTTTTTTTACTTTTTGCTTTTTTTTTTTTATTTTTTTTTTTTTTTCTTTTTTATTTTTTTTTAAAAATTTACTTTGAAAAAAAAAATGTTTGAAAAACCTATTAAACATTAAGAAAAGTTAGACTTTGGAGATTCTTTTAAAATTCAGATATTTACAAGTAAAAAATCTTATTATCAACAATTTTAATTTCCTAAAGAAATTGAGAATTTTGCACGAGACTTTCAATGAATTTTACCGATAAATTTTTTTAACATTTTTTTTTTTTTTTGAAATTTATGGTTTGTTCAGGGTTTTCTTTTATAATTATCGACTCTTATATGTAGTTTATTATTTCTCATATTTCTAAACAAATCTAAGTTTGGTTGATTCTTAAAAATAAAGTTACTTTTTCATTTTTGGTTGAGCCCCTTTGAGTGAAATGGGGTATATATACAAAATAAAAAATATTATTGATTAATAGAACATAGATCACAATATTATTTTTTAATATCTGTATTAATTTAGATTGAAAAAATCAAATTTTACAAATATTTTATTCAAATTTTTACTAATAACAAAATTCAAAAAAATATTATTCGTTTTGAGGATTATTTTATTATCTTTTAATCATATTTAAAACTTATTTTATATTTTTTTAAAAAAAATTTAATTTTGATTGTTTTATCTATTAAAAAGTTTTTTATTGATTTAATTCCAATGTAATAAATGAAATTATTTTTCAATTTTTTTTTTCATTTTTTTTTTTTTCAAGGTTTTTATCTTGCTTAAATTGAATTTTTATTTTCTTATTCATATTAAACTTTTAATCTTGGCCTAAAGAAATATATTTCATTTTTTCTCTGGATTTAATATTTATTGGAATTTTTTCTTAAAAAAAAATGAGAATTTCTCGGTAATATATATATATATATATATATATAATTTATTCTGTTGAACTTAAAATTAAAAAATTTGTCTGATTTGTTATTATCAATAAAGTAATGTATTGATATTTGGATGAATATTATTGTAATAAAATTTCTTATTTCAAAAATTAAAAAATAATAAAAAAACTTTAAAAAAAATGTTAAAATGAATTATTATTATTATTTTTGATATTGGAAAAAATAATAATAAGAGTAAATACATAACTACTTAATCTTTAAACTATTTTAATTTTTTATTATAATTAAAATCTGGGTTAAAGAAGAATAAGGAGAAAAAATATATTTTATACATCAATATGATTTGAAATCTTTTCTTTAAAACTTGATGAAATTTGGGTAAATTGGGGGTGTTAGAGGAGATATATATATACATATACATATATATATATAAACTAGATTCCAAAAATTTGGGCACAGTTTAAACAGTTGAAAGAACATCATTACTATACTTTAAATTCAATTTTAGAAAAAATTTTGATTTAACAAACTATTTCATTTTTTGTCTTTTTTGTTTTGTTTTCATTTGCTTTTTTGTATGTTAGGTAATCTGTTTCGTTAGATCTAATTTTTTTTTTCAATGGCCGATAGAAAGTTAGTGTTGAGTTTGTTAAATTGGGAAATCAAATACAATTGGTAGATGGTATCTTATCATTTGATCGATCAACAATTGTTGGTGAAATTTCAACAAATTTACCAATGCATTTTTTGTTCAGCTCGTTTCATCATTTTGGACACACCTGTTTTTATTTTTTAGTTTTGATTTTTTTTTCTTTTATTTGGATTAAAAAGATTACTTATAAAAACATTAATACCTTGTAACTTAAATGTAGTTTTATATTAGGTTTGGGAAAATACAATAAATTGGGTTTTTTTTTGCCTATTTTGGGTTTTGGGTGTGTTCAAATTTTTGGAACAGGGTTTATATATATAACTAAGCCAAATTTCAAAATTAGGGGTAAACTTTATTATTATTATTATTTTCTTCTTTGATTTGTCTTTCAAAAAACAAGATGTTTACACCATATTTTTATTTATTCATCTATATTGGATATTATCTCTAAAAATTTAGAAAAATACATTATTATTCAAAAAAAAAAACAATTAAACAAATTTTTTTCTGATAAAAAATCTTTGCGTTTTTTAAAATTAAGCTTATAACATTTTTTTTTTTCAAATTTTACCAAGCTGAATTTTATTTATATTCGGAAGAAACATTATAAGGTAAATAGATAAAGTGGTTACCTTCTTAAAATTAGATACTGAAACGGATAAAAGTGGGAAACTTGAAAATAACAAAGAAGCAAAGGCAAAAGAAAATCAAAGATTTAATACAAATCAGATCAAAAAGAAAAAAAAAAGAAATTATAACAAATTAAACAATGAATCCCCAAAATAACATTCATGATTAAATTATCAAATTTATAAAATGAACCAAACGTATTGCGATTGTGATTTTGGGAAGTCCTAAAAAATGGAAGGTATTGTATTTTTTGATTTTTTCACTGATTACTAATTATAAAATCTTTTTAATTTTTTTTTTTTTTTAATTTTGTTACTTTTTTTTTTTTCTTTTGAATTTTTTTATTTTTCTTTTTAACTTTAAAGAAATTTTGGAAATACATATCCTTTGTACCAATAATCATGAAACCATGGATTTTACACTGAAATTACATTTGACAAAATTGGTAATATAATTTTAGATTACAATTTACGCTTCTTTGTTGATAATAATAATAATAGTATCAACTTTATTTCTGTCAAATTCCCAACATTAATCTCAAATATCAATTATTTTTAAAATTAACCTTTGGAAAAAAAAATAAAAAATTTACAAATAATAAAAAAACTGAATGGTGGGTATCCATATGGAATAAATCTATTAAACCAAATTTTTTTTTTAAGGGACTATTCTCTATTATTTTTTTTGACCAATTTATAATAAGTTTTACTTAACTAGAAATATGTTTAATATTGTAAATAAGCATGGGGTTTACAAATCTAAGTAATTGGCAAAAAATTTTCCCAACATATATTAAATTTAGGTAAAAAAAATTAATAGAGATTAGTCTCTTAAAACTTGAAAAATCAAAATTTTTAACTAACTTTCATTGAGTAAAAACAACAAGTTTATTTTTGTAACTCAATTGAAGATCAAATATAATTTCAATAAAATCAATATATTTTCTCTACAATCATTCCAACCCTTTTCAATAACACTAAAATAACACCATTTTACTTGGTGACAATCGATCTTTACAACAAAATTATGTTTTCAAAAATAATTGCTGAAAATTAAACTAAAAAAGAAAAATATAAAATATCAAAAAATAATTTCAATTTTGAAATTTCCAAAATTAAATATTTTTCTTCTAATATCCACTCAAACCCATTAAACTTTGTAACCCAACCATTCTAACCTATACTTTTGATTAGAAAGGGATAAAGGTATATATATATATATAAAGATATCATTCTTCCTTCTTTTTTTTCTTCAATTTTTTTTTTTTTTTTTTTGAATATCAATTGGTTTTTTTGACATTCAGTATCACTCTACTGTATAAACATTCAAGGAAATTTAAGGTAAAAAATCCTAAATAAAATCCAAAAGTTCAGACTCAAGTAAAATAATTTGATTTAAAAATAATTCCTGAAAAATATTTCTTAATTTGTAATTTTTAAGCTTTAAATTTGGTTTGAAGTTTGTACCGTAAAGTAAAACTAACTGTAAAAAAAAATATTTAATTAAGGTTAATTAAAATAAGAACAATATTCCTCTATCAAAATAATTAGTTCTACAACTATTAAAAATACACCGATGATTGTTACAGGGTGTTGATAGATTTTTTTTTTGTATTAAAACGGAACCAATTTGCACAGTAAAATTAATGTAATTTTGTTCATTATAAAATAATATTTTGAACGAGGATCTAAAATTGTATCCAAACTTGGAATTTTCAAGTTATTCATATTATTTTTAATAAATCATCTTGAAAATATCCCCCTATCTCCTTTAATATTTCGATTTATCAGCAATTTGTTAAGTAAAAAAATAAAAAACTAAGTTTATCAGATTCAAAACTTTATAGATGACTTGATTTTTCGTCTGGAATTCCCTATTCCAGAAATTGACATAAAGTTAATAATAATTTATAAACTTATCCAAGAATTTGGAAAGAATCTAAATATTGATAAAACTTTAAAATCTTACCAATTATCAAAAATTAAATATTTTGGAATTTGGCTTGAAAAAGAGAAGCATTTACAAAAAAAACTTGGAAAGTCAATTTTCTTTTTCTCTTTTTTTTATTTTTTGATAAATTTTCTTTCATTGCTCCTTTTTCTCAATAATTAAAGTAACATTTATTTTTTAATTTTTATTAAATGTTCAAGTCATTTTTTTCAGCATAAATTAAAACTAAAGATTTTACTCAATTTTTTTTAGGAACTTTTTTTTGATTATCGCAAATTTGTAGATTATTATAATTTTTAATATAGCAGAAATATTCCAGATTATCAGCAAAAAACAAAAATTGGTAATAATCTGCATCTTATTAAAAAGATAATTTAAAGATCGATTCATTTATTTGTCAGGAAAATTCTAATATTGATAATAATCCATATCGAATAACCCAAAATTTTGGGAAAGGGTTTAGTAACAATATTAATTCGAACGGTTACTCCTTGATTGTTAATGTATTTATTTATTCTGAAATGGCAAGTTTAATTTGAAATTTTTAGTGTGATTTGCGATTAATGATGAAAATTGATCTTGTGGTTTTCAGCAATTCTTAAAATTACAAAACTTTTAGATTTGAGAACTATTTTTAGAAATTTTGGTTCAAATATTATCATAATTTATAAGACTGCATATTCCAATATTTATAAATTTAATCAAAATCACCGTTTTATTTTGAAAAAGAGATTATTATCGAATTTAAGAATCCAGTTGCTAAACGTCGGCTTTCTAAGTAATAATGATAGTTGCTGTTGTTTGATTCATGGAGAAAGGGGGTTTACTTGAAAAAAGTCATTTTAAAAGAAGAAATATAATATTATTCTTTTTTTTTTTTTTTATTGTAAAAATTTTGATTTTTTTTGATTTTTTTGATTTTTTTTTTTTTTTTTCATTTGCTATCGTTAGAATCCTTAATAGCAAAGTGTTAAGTTCAAAAGAATATTAGATCTTAGAGAACCTAATATTGAAAAGTGATGATCATAAATGAAGTGAATTTAATAAGATTTAATTTAATTTCTTTGATGATGAGTATCGGGATTAAATGAAAATTAATTTGAAATTAATTTAATTTTTTTTCTTTCTATTTCCACCCTTCTTCTTTTTTTTCCTATTAACCTTCTTTCCTGTTTCTTTTTTTTTCTTTGTTTCAAATCCGTGCAATTTCAGGATTGTGTCAACATCAACCTTTGGTGTTTTTAAGACTTTCATCTTTCTGAGATAGACGTTTTGTAATGGGAAAACGCTTTGGCACTGTTTGGTGATTTCCTTTGGAACAGATTCTGAAATGAGTTTGAGGGTCAATTCTTTTAATGTACAGTTGGATTCCTTGATCATGATGTTTACCATTCTTCTTCTAATTTCTCTGACTTGGGAGCTTTGTGCGTAGCATGTTTTTTTGACTTGGTTTCTGTCTTTTTTTGTAAATCCAATACAAAAGATTCTGACAGTGTATCCTATTCATTTTATTTGGGTTATTAGTTGTTTTGTTAAGAAAATTTTGGAAATCAAAAAAAAAATCAAATTTATGAAAAGTCCTTTGTAAGTCATTGTTAGGTTGTGATCAAGTTGTTTGTATTTGTTATTGTAAACTTTCTCGAAAAAATTCATTTTTGTGAGAGACACAAAAAATTTAAAAAGAAAAAGAAAAAGTAAAACGAAATAAATCAAAAAACAAAAAAAAAGCAAAACAGGAAAATAAAAAATTTTTTTCAAACAATTCAAGAATAAATCCTCTCTTTCTCTTTTTTATTCCCAATTTGACTCTTTTGTTCTCACTATTTTCTTTCCAACAATAATAAAAAGGAAAATCGAAAAAAAAAAAAAAAAAAAAAAATGACAAAGAAAGTAAAAATAAAAAAAAAATTTTTTTTTACCATCAGTAGTTTTTACATTTACAACAGCTTCAATCAAGGTATGATATTTGACAACAAGTGACTGTACCTTGTCGTTTGTTAATCTCATCCCATAAAAGTTAGTAAAACAGTTAGTACCAGAAACATGTTCGACACGGAATTTAAATTGCATATAAGCTTTTCTTTCATCTTTGTTGAGATCACCCAAGCTTACTTCAAACATTCTTTTGTCTAATTGTTGTTCTGAAGTTTTGCCACCTCCAGTTGGGTTGACACATGTTTTACCAATTTGGGTTTCTCTGAAAATGTTTGGGGCTTTAACATCATACCATACTTTTTTTAAAAAGGGATCGGCCTTTTGTTTTCTTCCTTTTTTTCTGAATTGTCTATTTGATTTTCCAATTGTCATCTAAAATTTAATTTTGTTGTGCAAATTAAATCAATTAAAGAAATTTTTAAAAAAAATGAATTGTTTCAGGACACAGAAAAATCAACAAATCTCTCAACTTGGAAAATCTTTTAGCTTTCAAAGTGATTATTAAAAGTAAATCTTTGGGTATGCCAATAAAAAATTTATTTCACTTTAAGGACTATCCAATTTTCAGGTTGTATGTTTTGAAATACAATAAACTG
Source organism: Anaeramoeba flamelloides (assembly GCA_027625915.1). Taxonomy (NCBI): domain Eukaryota; family Anaeramoebidae; genus Anaeramoeba; species Anaeramoeba flamelloides. Next base: position 1,278,790 of record JANTQA010000008.1, read on the forward strand.
TACTATCAAAATCATTAGAATGTTCTGAATTTGAGAAATCACAAAATATTACAATTTTTGGCTTTTGAGCTTTTATTTATTTTTGAAAAAAACTTTTTGAGAACCATAAATTTTTCTGATTCATTAAACAAAACAAGGTAAAATTAAAATCAGATTTTTTACACCTTAAGAAAGGTACATTCCAAATTAATTTAAAGTTTATATATCCACTTACCCTAAACACTATAACACTTGAAAGATAGGGTTAGTTTTTTCTTGATAAAATTTTGATCTAGTAACTCTTTCATGAAAAATTTAAAATTATAAAGAGATTAATGTTTATCTATGAGAAATCAAAGATTAAAGTATTATGTTTTTATTGAGTATAAATAGGATAAATTCATCATGTTTCAAATGTCTCTAAAAAATTGAAAAGTAAAGTAGTACTATTTGTTGATCTGATTAATTGAAAATGATCCTTGTATTAGACAATAAACCCTAGAATTGTTGAAAACAATGTCCAAAATGTTATCAAATATTTAAAGGTTTAATTATAAATATTCAGACTACAAAGTTGCAAAATATCTTTCTTAAATTTGTTGAGATATGGAGATTATTAGCTAAACAATTATTTTTTTTTTATAATAATAAAATAATTAACAAACAGATTATTGTGAATAATTTATTTCCGAAAATATAGGACAATAATTGAAAATATTACAAGAGTCCATCAAAAATTTGAGTACACTTTGAATCGAAAATGGGCAAAAAAAGCTCAATTTCTTCTATTTTTTTATTGTTAGGAGTTTAATGGAAGCAAACAATATATACCCAAAGGCAATTTATGAAGTTAATCATTCAATTTCCCCTTTGAAAGGTATTTTGTTTTTCAAAAATGTTGTTACTGCCCAATGGGTTAATGACTTGAAAACTTTGATTTATAATAATAGGGTATATTTATAACTTATATTTTTCTGCTTGAAGTTTAAAAATTATAATTCTTTTTTTTGTCTATTTGAAAAAATAGGAAACTTCACTTCTCAATTAATAAAATTAATCTAAATTTTTAAATAACAAGTTCTGAAATGTAAATAAAATTTTTGTATAACCTAATAGTCAATTTTTAAATAATTCATTTTTTTTTTCATTTTTTTTGGTTGAACAATTTTTTTTATTTTAGAAGAAAATGATCATTTTGTTATCCTTCAATTTATCTTTATAGGATGATTGTTTATTATTTTCAATTTTAATTTTTTTTAGTTACCTTTTTTCTTTTTTTTTTTTTGAGTTTTTTTAATTGATTGAAAAGTTGTGAAGAAGGTCAAATATTTAAACACTAAAGTTCAAATTCATTGGAAAAATATCGAATAATAGAAATGATGGTTTTGCTTTAACTTCTTTGGTAACGCAGTTACCTTTCCTCATGATTAAGAGGGAATAAATATTATAATAAATAACTGTTTTTTCAAAAAAATTGACTTATTTTATAATCTTAATGGTGGTTTTTTTTTATCCACCTAATATTCTTATCACAAAATTATTTTTAATTTTTTTGATCAAAATCATTTTTTCTAATTTTATCTATTTTTGTTTTTCTTATCTTGTAAATTTTGTTTACTAATTTTTCTAATCGTTATTTCTAATTTTTTTTTTATTTCTTGTTTTATTTTCGTTTTATTTTGTTGAAAATTTTTTCTTTTTCTTTTTTTTTTTTTTGATTTTTGTTTTTTTTTTGATAGGTTTTTTTTTTTTGATACTTTTTTTTTTACAAAAGATTATTCAGAAAGTTAAGTGGAAAAAAGATCCTGAAATAGACAAATAATCACTCATAAAACAAAAAATATTGTATTTCTTTTAAAATCCAGACAATTATTAGCAAAAAATCTTCTTTTTCAAATTTTTTTCAGTGAAAGTCCAGTTATAAAAAATATGCAATTCTCATTTCAAAAACTATGGCTCACTTTTTTTTAGTTTTTGGTTTTATTTTTTTTGAATTTTTAAAATATCGGGTTTTTATATATTTAGAATATTTTAAAAGTAAATAACAAATCAAATTTAGTTATTAAATAATCATAAATATTAAAGGATATATTTATATATATATATATATATATATATATATTCAATTTATTATTTCCGTGAGGTCTTAATTTTTGAATATTGTTTACTTTTAAATATATTCAACTCATATCAATTATCTATTTTAATAAGGTTGGTGTATTATTGTATCAATCAAAAAAATATCTATATAAAATAAACAATCAACAAAATCTTAATAACTTTGTAAAAAAACTTTTTTAAAGAAATAGGTTGATAGTTTTTTACTCTTTCTTAATCCACTTTATGTGGTGATTTTTTTACTCTCTTTTTCTTGTCAAAAAGTTTCCAAGTTTTTGTGTTTCATTTTTTTTGTGTTCACGCCTATATGAAAAAATAAAAATTCATAAAATTCAAAAGAAGAAAAAATATATTTTATTATTCAAATCTGTCCAATAAAAGGTGGGGAATAATTAATTTTTTTGTTTTAGTTTATCAATATCACATATTTTTATCTCTTCTTTGAAAACTGATTTATTTCAAATGATAACATTTTTGGGATGAAGATTATACAATAAAGTTCAAGAATTATTATAACATTTTTTTTGAATACCTATTCTACATTCTTAGTGTATTTTAAATGCCCTAAAAATTTTATTTTTGGTTTAATTTATCCAATTTTAATTCAAATCTTTATTTCACTTTATCTTGTTTCCATTAAAAGTGTTAACAGAGAAAAAAAAATTTTTTTTAAAGTGTGAAAAGGGTTAATTATTTATTTTTATCAATTTTTTAAAAAATAAATTATATATTTGTTCAAATTGTGAATTCACAATTCGTTTTGTTATTTATTTTTTCAAAAAATACACTGGTAATATATTTAAAGTAAAATTTCAATTATCAAAGTTTTAGATTGTTTTGGTAACCAGTATAATTTTCACATAAAAATGGAGTTAAAATATCTGTATTTATTTCAATAAAAATTTTATCAATTAAAAAAGCAAATTTATTAAAAAATTGAATATGAAAAGAAAGAAGGAATCGGCTAAGATAAACAAATTATATTCGAAGTTTTAATAATCTCGTCACAAAATTTTCATAAAAAAAAAACAAATTTATTTTCAGTATACTCATTAATGAGGTATGAGCATTAAAAAAAATTTATATGTATTGGTTCCTGAGAAATTGAATGATTAAATTCAATTCATAAACTGAATAAAGGAATATTTAATACTGTCAGGGGTTCAGTAAAAACTCAAATAATGTTATAAAACACCAAATAAAAAATTGAACTCAATATACTTGGAAATTAGATCAAGAAAAAGTCAATAAAAATTATTAATTTATTCACCTTATCTGTTATATTTGACACAATAACTTATTCTTCACTTCGAATAATTATTAATTCTTCTATAAAAAAATTTTATTTCCAAAGTATTTGATAAAAAATTGTTTTTTTTTTTTTAGGACTAATTTCAAAAATAGAATTTTCATTCCAATTTTCGTTTAATTCATCTAAAAATTGTTTGGGTTCAAGGAAAAAATGATATTTTTAAATAAATATTTCATAAATTAAGATTTATTGGATATTTATGTTTGTTTTGATAAATGTTTATTTCTTATTACAGTCAGTTTCACTTTTAAGACACAAACTTTCTACGAAATTTAAGGCACAAAAAAAATCTCAAATTAAAGCACAAAATTCAAATTCTAGTAAAATAATTTATGAAAATTAAAATTCCAAAAAATGTGCCTTAATTTGAGATTTTTTTGTGCCTTAAATTTCGTAGAAAGTTTGTGTCTTAAAAGTGAAACTGACTGTTATTACAAAAACAAAAAGTATTATAAATGTTGATTTCACATTTTGTAACAACATTTTCATTGTCTTTTCGTTGTTTTTTTTTGGGTTTTATTTTTGATTTTAAATACTGTAAGTTCCACTTTAATGGAACTAGCATTCAACAAAAAATAAGACACAGAAAAAATTTCAAAATTAAGGTATAAAATTACGTTTTTAGTATAATACTTTTTGTAAAAAAAATACCAAAAAATGTGACATTCTTTTGAGATTTTTTTTTTTTTCGTTATTAATCTATAAATTTGTGTCTGGAAGGGGGCTGACAGTTATTCAATTGTTTTTTTTAAACCTTTCAAACTATATTCTTTCTTTTTAACTTAGGTACGTAACAATATTTTGAAAAAATAAATTTGAAAACAAATTTTTTGTTATAAAAGGAGTTTTTGGTCAAAAAATAATAAAAAGAAATGATAGAAAAAATTAAAGTAATTTGTTGTTTATTCTCTTACAAATTAAGAAAATTAAGAAATTAAAAATGCCAATCATTTATTTTGGTTGAAATAAATTTTCTCATTCTGGATTCCAATAATTTAATTTGAAAAGGTGTTCTTTCTACATTGGTTCATAAAAAAGAACAAATTTGTTCAAAAATTCTACTTCTGTTTTTTTTTTTTTTTTTTTTTTTTGTTTATTCTTTCATGAATTCGAAGTATTCTATATCTAAATACATATCTGTATTCAAAACATAATTTAATAAAACTCAAAAATGTAATCATAAAAAAATTAAAAATTGAAAAATTACAGATTCATCTCTGGTTTTGTTGAGGTTCATTTTTTTTTTTTTTTTACAAATAAGGTAAGGAACAACATCGATTTTTCAAATTTTCAATATCCTCGTCTACTCAAAATAATCTTTTTTCAGTACTGTTCTCACATTAAAATTTTTTTCAAAATACTAATATACATCCACTTTCTTAAGGATCTAAACTAAAATTCGAAATTTTCCACACAGTTAAAACGTTCCAAAGAATCACAATAATACAATTTCATTAAAATTGGAGATAATTTTGATAATTGTAAAATATGAAAATCATTTTTTTATCTTTTAGTAGATTTTTGTTTTCATTTCATTTTTTGAATTACTTAACTTGTTTCATTTGATCAAAATTTTTTTCAATAATTGATATTATGTCAAACTTGAGTTGTTTCAAACAGAAGAACTCAAATAAAATTTATTGGTAGTGTCGAACCTTTATTCGATCAATATTCCTAATAGAATTTAAACAAATTTAGCAATATATTTTTTTGTTTTGCCCATCTCAAAAATTTTTAACACACCCTTGATTTATTTATATTGATAATTATTTATTTTTTTTTGTGGGTATTGTAATTTATAAAAGTTTGTTAATATTTCAATTAGTGAATATTCTAATTTAGTATTTCATCTTGAATTGATTAAATAAGTTTCTTTTTTTCACAAAACGAATTTTGGTGTGTTAAAATTTTTGAATTGGGGTGTATATGGCAGCATTGAAATTGAATTACAAACAAATTTTGCCAATATTTTAATTTTAGAAATTTTTAAAGGTAAATCCAAACCATAATTAATGGGAATAAAAAAATAGTTAAAATCTCAATTAAAAAAAGCTAACAAAAAACAGAAAAAAAGAATAATAAAACTCAATTATACAATAAAAAAATGATAAAAAAAATTAGATTATGGGTCACAAACAGCATATGAAAAATTAAATTTAAAAAAATAATATTTCCTCGATCTACAAAAAATATGAAAATAAAAAATATAGTATGTTTTACCGGTGCTTTATTTGTAATTTTTTTTTTCGGATAGATTCCATTTTCTTATCCTGTGCTATCTCAATATTTTTTAATAAAAAAAATGTTTTTGAGGGATCAAATCCGAATATACAGTGGCACCCAAAAATGGTAAAATTGAACCTAGCGCCTTAATTGATCTGTTTTAAAATAAATGGCAAATTAGAATATTTGTTTAATTGGTAATAATCAACTGCATCACTTAATTCTTCAACGACTAACTGGGGGTCGTCATCTGCTGTCAAATTAATTTTGTTCGTATATAAATATTTAATAAAGATTTCCATGCTTTCGATAGTTTTACCGGAAAAGTCCTTAACTGAATTTGATTCGTTTGTTATATTTTCAAACATTTCTCTAAATAGCCCCGATCTGGCATATAAAATATAATTATGGACGGGAATTTCTTCAAAGGCTTCTTCTTCTTTGTCATCATTGTCCTCCTCTTCGTCGTCATCTTCATCGTCGTATTCTTCGTCTTGCACAAGAACCTTAAAATTTTTGGAAGATTCCTCTTTAAATAATTGTTCTAAATCTTGGAAAAGGGAATTTTTATAAAACTGGTCAAGGCCTAATTTTATACAGATCTCTTTAATGGTCGTATAATTCTCAATATTTGCCGTATAGACCCATTTTAAAAAAATTTTGATTTCCTTTTCATTATGCTGCTTTAAAATTTCTTCAATTTCGTCCACACTCTTCTTTGTTCTTATTTCAACTAAGCTTTTGTGGATTTTGAATTTGCCATCATTCAACATCAAAGTGTGATCGCTGAACTTGCCACTTTCAAGAAGAATTAAAAATTCTTGATTTTGGAAACTTGTTTCTTCGTAAAGCGCTGGTATTATGAGAAACTTACTTGGGCTGGAAAAAATTTTATAGGGGACGCCTTTGATGAGCTGTGGTGTTCTGATTTTGACCAATAGTTCGTTTCCTTGTAATTTGCAATCTACGTTTACACCTACCACGCCTCGCTTCCAGGCATAAACCTCATTCTCAGAGCTTATCGCCAACATAACACTAGAACCTCCCCCAATGGAGACCATATGCTTGTCTTCCAAGCCGGGCACGGGCTTGAACGTGTTTGTGTTCGCTTTTAATCCACTTGATGAGGAAGGCCCACATGTAAACAATCTTCCGTCTCGAAATAATAGTACAGACGCTGTTGAACAAACCATCTTCTTGACGCTAGAACCAGAGATATTCGGAACCACTTGTGGTTCAAAAATTGATTGTTGATTATTACCCACACCACATAGCCCTTCGGTATTGCCCCCAAAGGACATCACTTTATCGTCAAGCGTTGTAACAAATGTATGGTGGGCGTGTGGAGAGGAAAAAACCCGATCAACATTCTCCATAATTTTTTGTGGGAAAGGTATGTTGCTGTGAACCTTTGTTCCCATTTGCCCTTTGTAGTATTGTTGTGTTTTATTTTATTTGTGTTGTTGGATTTTATTTTGTTGTATTGGGTTTTTTTAAAAGTTACAAAAAAGTTTTTAATTTTTTCTCATTTCAATAATTATTCCTTATTTTGTTTTTTTGTTTTTTGAAAAATTAAATCCTGGACTCGGTTCAAAAAAGTAGGATCAAATTTTAAAGAAAAAAAATAAAAACAAGAAGGAATATAAAAAAAAACAAGAAGGAAGAAGAAGAAAAAAAAAAAGATTATAAAACAAAAAAAGAAAACAATCATATTTAATACAAACCACTGCTATTATACCCATTTGAGTAAAGCACATTATCTGTTGAAATAAAGTAATTTGTAATTGAGCCACTACCGATTTCTCTTATTTTAATATCACGATCCAGAAACCATTTGACCTTATAAGGAGTATGTTCCTTAATATTGGTTTTATCCTTGATACAAAGTGTTTTATAAGCATCATTAGTTCCCATACAATAAACAGTTCCCGATTCTGTTAGTACTAATCCAGTTAAATATCCCCAAATAGTTTTTTTCACTACCTCATCTTTTACAACAATTGCATTTTTGCTTCCTGATGGGTAAACATAATTAAATAATTCATTTTGATCATTAACAAGATAAACAAAGGAAGAGTTACCACTACCTTGTCTTACATTCTTTATTTTAATTTTCTCTAAAAGAAGTTTATTTGAGTCGAGAATATATGAGTCGTATTCACTCTTTTCTTGTTCTTGATTATCTTGCATTTCAAACAGATATAATTTTTTTTTTCTTTTGTTAAAAAAGAAAGGATTAATTTTTCAAAAAAGATAAAGAAAAAAATGAATTGTCCTAAAGTAAAAAGGTGTGGTGCAGTTTTCCACTTTTAAGAATCAATTTGCTATTTTTGTTAAAAGGAAACGAATGTTAGTATATGTTCCTTTTCTTTTGTGAACTGATCAGTACAGGTGGTGGATTTTTTTAAAAGTCAAATAAAGTTATTCTTTGATTTTGAATTTATATTTTTTCTTCATTTGGTAATAATACCTCTTATCTTTGAAATATTACAGAAATTAACCAATACTTAGAGATTTAAGTTGTTGTTGGGTAAGAATTTGGTGTTATTTTTATTGTCTCTCTTTGAAAAATTATTTTTCTTTTCATTTTTTTATTTGTCAAAAATTGTTATTATTTTTAAATAGTTTTTAAAATGATAAAAATTTAAAAATCACCTTTTTGTCAATGAAAATGCACAAAATGATTTCTACTTGAAGAAATTAACTTTGTATATAAAAATGAATTATTTTTGATTGCTCTGAATAAAAATTATTAGATGATTTTGGTAATTTGTGAATGGAATTATTTTTCAAAATAAAACTAGTTTAATTCATATTTTGAAGAAATGGGAGATCTGATATATTTATTCTGCCAATTCTAATAGTTTTTTATCTTATCAAATATAAACTTTTATCAAAATTGGTTTATTATTAATAAATGTACAAAAAAAAAAAATCCAGGTAGCACTACAAGAGAAATTTAAACACTGAAAATTAAAGTTAGCCAAAACTATATTTTGGATTTCAGTTCTACTTCTTTTATAAATTATTTTTTGAAAGTTATCATAATTTTATGTAATAAAAAAAAGATAGCTATTAAACTCATGAAAATCCGAATACCCCCCTTTTCAAAAATACCGACTTTTGAAAAAAAAAAAAAAGCCTATTTTTAGGGTATTTTTTTAATGAAAAAAGTTGAAATGAATTAATTTTTGATTGAACGTTAAGATTGAAAAAAGAATAAATATTAAAGCAATTTACAGAAAAAAATGGGGAATAGGTATATCAAAACTCAAACATGGAAAAAAATAAAATGATAAAAAATATTCGAAAATATATAAAAAATCAGTTTTTCAATTTAATTTTACAATATCTTTTGATTTAAATATTTTGTGATATTTTAAAATTGAAAAATATGTTTCTTTTTAGATTATTAAAAAAATAATTGAAAATTATCTCTCTACTAAGTCAATTAAAAAATTCAAAAATTTTACAATTAAAAATGAAAAAAATATTACTTAAAAATTTCATTTTTTTTTCAATTCCTATTAATATCTATTAACGTGGTAAACCTTTTTGGACATTGTTATGTATAATAATGTTTATTATATGTGTACATTTCAAAAATACAAAATTTAGAGATTTTTTTTTGAAAAAATTTTCCTTGTCTTGGTGTTAAATGTTTTTAACTTTCAAACAAAAATTCTAAATTTATTTCTGATTAACAGTTGGAAAAGAAACTAAATTACATTTTCAATTATCTTTCAATATAAATTCATCAAGAGATCCAAGTTAAATTTCTAAATATTTGATTCAATAGATCAGATGTATTGTTGTTTCCATTATAGAATTTGGGAGTTTGGTGATTTATTTTGTAATGAAAATCATTTTTTGTTTTTTTTTTTTTTTTTTCAATCTTTTGTTTTGGAAAGCTGAAAGAAGATTTTTATTTTTTGAATTTTATAAAAAACTATATATAGCTGTGAAAAAATGACAGAAAATATATTTAATTTTGAATATTACATAAATTGATTTCTGATTACAAATATTTGAAAATCAAATCCAGTTATTTAAGAAACAAACCTTTTTAAATTATAACCCACTCGCTTATTGGAATGATGATTAATGAAAGTATACTTGCTCAAAACAATATACAATCAATCTAAAAACGAGAATAAAAATTATCATTTTCCAAATTCTAGTAAAATTCTATAAAACTCGATTGTTTTTCAAAAAATGTAGATCTACCCGGGTTACTAAAAAATCATAGATATATTTTAGAGATAGGTGCTCGGTTTTTATGATTTTTAGGTAGGTTTAAATCTAATTTCAGGAAAAAATTGTTTATTTATAAATTGGGTTTGATTTAAGATATAAGATATTATACAATAATTTACCTAATATCTACAATCAAAAATATTGTAAGGTATTTTTTTTCTATCCAGTATTTATATCACGTCTATAATTTAAAATATTTCAGAATTTTGATTTTACAGATTATTCTAGTTCTGGTTTTATATAAAACTTATTAAATACTAAAAGAAATCTATTTGATTCAAATGGTTTTTTTTTTTTTTTTTTTTTCATCATAAATTGGGTTAAATATTTACTTTATTTTTATTATTTTCCTTTTTTCAATAACATAAATTAAAACCTACTGCTTTGGAAAAATCCATATGAAAAGAAAAATATTGAAAATTAAACGCAAATTGATAACATATTTATGACGTAAACACTATTCTATAAAATTAAATTGATTCAAATGGAAGAAACAAACAGTTATAGTATTAAATGCAAAAATTGTTGGACTGTGATAAAAATAAAATTATTGTACTGTATTGAAAACTTTAAAAAGATTTTGAATTTATTTCTGTGTTAAACCCATTAAAAATACAATGTAACATATTTTTTTATTGTCTTATTTTCGTTATGTTGTGGTAGTTTTCTATTCTGTAAAATATTTAAATATTTCAAAACTTTTTTATATTTGTTAATTGTTCGATTTTCTAAATTAGTCTAGCCTAATTGATTCTTTTATAATTTATTTTCACATCTTGGATATTAATTGAAAATATTACTATTTTCATTGTAAGCGTATAAAAATAATTGTTTTTATTTTTTTAAGTTCATAATTATTAATTAAATCTAAAATCGAAAAAATGAAAAAAAATTACTTTTGTAGTTTCTATATATGTTTATATATTTATATTACGTATTTCGATATAACATATAGTTTATATCTTTAAAAATAGAAAAGTATTGAAAACAATCTCATCTAATTAAAATCTTTATAATTGTTTTCTTAAAAAAAAGTAATCTTATTATTTTTTGTTAAGGAATATTAATTATAGATTTTTTTTTTAGCTATTTGAAAAACAGGGTATTGTTATTATATCAAAACCCTTATATTTGAACGATGGGTGGGTATAGTGTAACAAGTATCGTTGAAAAGAACATTTACTATATATTTATCAAAATTTTTGAAATTTTATAATGTTACAGTCAGTTCCACTTTTATGGCACACACTTTCAAGGAACTTTAAGGCACAATAAAATATCTCAAATTAAGGTACAAAATTCAGGTTCTAGTGAAATAAATTGTAAAAATAAAAATTCCAAAAAATGTGTCTTAATTTGAGATTTTTTTGTGTCTTAAATTTCGTTGAAAGTTTGTACCTTAAAAGTGGAACTGGCTGTATTAAAGTTTTTTTTTAGGTTTTATTCACTGTCTTTGTATCAAAATAAATGTTAACTTTTATATATCATTATAAAATTTTTTACTGGTGTCAATTTTGTTTTTTTCTAATAAGTTTGTTAATAGCAAGAATAGAAAATTTTGGAAAATACAAATAACAATGCCGTGAAATTTAGAATAAGTATATTATGTAATTTATACATATGTATATTTGTGGGTGTATGTTTATGTATCATTAAATGAACTTCTTTTTGAATTTTTTTTTTTTTTTATTTTTTTAAATGGAATCATTTTAGATTCGAATTTTGCTATTTGGTAGCTCTGTTATTGATATTTTTGTGATTTGTATTTTTTTTTTCATATTGATCATTCTTGAAATTAATACATTGTTTTTGGTATTTTACTTTTTAAACATCAAATCATTTGAATTTTTTTTTTTTCGTAAAATTTTTAAATGGATCCATTTGGATTCTTTTTTGTGATTTGGGTCCGTTTTTATTGATATTTTTGTGGTTTGTATTTTTTTTTTTTTTTCATTTTGATCATTCTTGAGATCAATTGTATTTTTTTTGTTATTTGTATTTTTGAGTCAAGGATTATTGGAATTTTTTTTATAAGAAGAAATTCGATTTCACTATATCCGTTTTAGTTGGTATGATACTCCTTGAGTGTGGTTCAAGTTCACTTAAAGTGGTGATACCCTTAACAAACATTATTCTTTTAAAAACAAATATAGTCAGTCTCACTTTTAAGGTATAAACTTTCAATGAAATTTATGACACAAAAAAATCTCAAATTGCCATTGTGAAAAAAAATTGGGTCAGTCAAAAATTTGTTTTCGTTTTTTAAATAGAATAAATATTAGCAAAATGATTTTGGATCAAAGTAAAAATTTATGAACAAATCTTACATTTAATAAAAACCAAAGTTACTATCAATAATAATTGTCAAAAGTGAAATTAAATTGTTGCATTTTAACCTTCTGGAATTACTGTGGAACTCTAAAAATACAAAAATTGATTTCTAATTGTAAACTTTACTAAAAATGAGAGAAATATTTAATAGGAAATATTAAAATCTATTAATTCAATAAGATATTTATCATTGTTAATGAACGCAAATTTATCACGGTTAATCTTAAATAACCTTTTAAACCAAATTGAAGAATAAAATCTTCCAAAAAAGCTGTTTTTTCAAAAGAGATTGTTTTCCACTAATGTTTACAATCAAAACTTCAAAATACCGAAATGTCAAGATATCAGAAACCGTTTAAATTCTTTAAATCCCCATAGATAAAACTTAATTTAAAGCGGTTATTGATTTTTGGTCTTCCCAAACAATGATTAACTTGATCTTGGAATGTAATCTAATAAAAAAAATCAACATATTTAGTAAAGTTTACAATTAAAATTCAATTTTTGTATTTTTAGAGTTCCACAGTAATTCCAGAAGGTTAAAATGGAACAAGATAATATTGCATTTGAAAATTATTATTGATAATGACTTTAGTTTTTATTAAATATAAGATTTTTTCATAAAATTTTACTTTAATCCAAAACCATTTTGCTTATATTTATTATTTAAAAAACCAAAACAAATTTTTGACTGACCCAATTTTTTTTTACAATGGTTAAATTACATTTATTGGATTTTTTTTTTATTAACCGTTTTCCAAGCATTTGGATTTGGTGCCTTAATTTGAGTATGTTTTTTGTGCCTTAAATTTCCCTGGAAACTTGTTTCTTAAAAGTGGAACTGACTGTAACAAAAAACAATAAAATCAAGATCTTTTTTTCCTGCTTACATTACAGCTAGGATAAAAAAACCCTAAATACAATTTTAGAGTTTCAGGAAGTGCCTAGGTTTTCCAGAATTCAAAAGAATAGAGTAAAATCAAAGATTTTTCTCTATTCTTTTGAATTTTGGAAAACCTAACGGCAAACGGGAGGTAATTTTGTAGAATCACCTCTGCTCAACAATGGAAACAATAAAATCTAGATCTTTTTCATAAGTTAGTCTCAGTTGAAGAATTATTTTAAATACAAGAAATTCTATTTTTTCAAGTTTTTAGTTTTACATCGATTGTCTCAAAAAGGAAATTTCAATTTTGAAAATTACTTTTGAAAATAAAAAAATAACTTTTTTTTGAACTAAATAACATTTACAAAGAAAAAAGTCCCCAGTTCAATAAATTGTAAAAATATGATAATCTAAAAGATCAAATACCTGAAATTTACTTTTTTCATTTCAGTGTATTGAATAACTACGTAAAAGTTAATTAAATTATTTCAATTTTTGAGAAAAAATTCAGTCAGTTATTAAAGATAATATTTCAAAAAATTGACATTATATTTCAGAATTGTTAACTTCTAAATTCATTTTATTCTTTTTTCGTTTCTATTTCAACCTATTGTTGAAGACGAGAGAAAAAACTTTAAAAAAACTATTTCGAATCCAATTGATCTTCTATAAAGGAGATCAAGAAATAAAAACGGTGTAGTTCTGTCTTTGTGAAATACTCCTTTTGTGGTGTTTCTTTCGTTTATCCTTTGTCTTGAAAAGCAAATATTTTTAAAGGTACTAATTTTTTCATTCATTCTGAGTAGAATACAATTAAATAGAATTTTTTTTTCAGGATAACCCCGTTCGAAGAATAAGAAAAGAATTTCTTTGATATTTTAAATACATTTTAAATTGAAGATCAAATTACTCAAAAAGCCATTTTTTCTTTTTCAAACTAAAAAAATTTCGAAAACATTTTAGTGAATTCAATTGCACATGTTTTTGCTCTTTCATTGATTTTTTCAGTGACAGTTAACTTGAGTAATGTTAATTTGAGCAGAAATTTTGAGAAAAACATACAAATTATTTAGAATAAAATCAATTTCTTTTACCTGAAACAATCGCTTGACATGATTTTTATTAGGCTAAACAAATTTAAAAAAATTATGTTCAGGAAATGATAAATTCTGCCTAACAATTTTTAGAATTTGAACAACACACTCTGTCAGAGAATTTTTGTGTATTATGATGTTGTCTTAAATATTTTTTCAGATTGGATTATTTCTATTAAAAAATTATTTGGAAAATTTTGGAGAATAATAAATTCGAACAACAATGAAAAACAACATTATTGGTTGTTTCCTGGAATCACAATTCCATATTTTTTTCAAGAGGTGGAAAAAAATACTCATAAAAAAACTTTTAACAGATGAATTTTTTTTTGACAAAAAATAAAACCAAACACCCAAGTGGTTTGAAATGGGCAAAATTTAGGCAAAATCAACATTTACAAAAAAAAAAAAAATAGTATTGATAATCTCGAACTCAAATTCAGAAACTTTATCCGCTTCGATGAAAAGAATTGACTTCTTAAAGCAAGACTCGTAAAATCATAGTAAATTTTTTTTTTGGAATTTATTTATTTTTTTTTTTAATTTTTTCCTTTTTTGTTTTCCTTTGCAAAAAAAAAACAATTCAGAAATAATAAAAAAAATATAAAATGAGTAATGTTGTCGACTACTCAAGTAGTGGAAACGAACTTGAATTAAATGTGTTGAACACCCTAGAAAACGAAAACAAAAGTGTGAATTCAGATTCATCATCATCATCATCATCTAGCGCAAGTAACAAAAAAAGCACAAGCCCAAATTCGGGAAGCGAAAAGGGGAGTGAAAAAGAAAGTGAAAAGGAAAGTGAAAAAGAGAGCCCAAAAGAAGACCTCGTTGATCTCCAAAAGACATCGAGTTCCAGCTCCAGCTCCAGCTCCAGCTCAAGCATGAACTCGATCACAAGTTCCGGGAGTGACAAGGAAAGCGGAGATGTTGAAAGTGCAAGTGGGGATGACGAGAAGGAGCCATTCAAAAAGCCCTCTTCCGGAGGCACGCTCAGGCCCACGACCGCCTCGCTTCGAAAGCGAACAAACGCAAACAAAAACCGCCAAAGGCCCAAAAGCTTGGTCGAAAAGCTGAAAACGAAGAAGGCGATTGCGATCATCGTCTTTTGCTGCTGTCTTGTTGCGGGGCTCATATACATGTCTGTCGACCTGTATGTTCGAAATGCGCTGGACAACGCAGACATTGAGATGACTGAGGTCCAGATCACGTCGATGAACTCTCAACAGATGCAGGTCAATTCTGAGTTTGAGGTTGACATCGACTCTCCTGTGCTCGTGGGCTTTTCGATGTCCGACGCCAAAATAGGCTACGAAGATTCGAATGTGGGTAAGGTGACGTTCTCCAAGAAGTCCTTTACCACGATAACCGACAAGTACAATTCCGATTTGACCGTGGAGATTAGCGAGCTTGACTCCTACATTGACATGATGCAGGACTTTATCGAGCTGACTCAGATCACGATCCCCTTTGATGTAACGATCAAGTTCCAAGGGAAGATGTCGCTCTGGAAGGATCGCGAGCTCTCGAAGAGCCTGAGGATCGCTGCGTGCGGCAGGATCTGGTTTGATCTGTCCGACTTTGAGCTTTTGGAATTCCAGTCCGATCACATCAAATTCGAGTGCAAGGCCACAACGGAGATTAACACGATTGTGGACGCAATTCTCCCGGGGCTCCTGCTAGACCTTTACTATAAGGGCGAATTTTTGGGCTCCAATTTGCAAGAAGACGTGCACGTGCAAAAGGGCGAGAACGAGATCACCATCCAGGCGACCCTCTTGGCTGGCAACACAACGCTCATCGAGGACTTTATCCACTCCAAATACCTCAGCTTCCCAGCCGAAGTCTATGTTTATATAGAGGGTGTCGAACAGAGCAGGCTTCCCGTCGTGTACGATAATACGATCTCCATTGACGGCTTCGAAAGTTTCCCCTTCAAACTGATCGGCCTCGACATTGTGGAAGTCAACGAAAACAACATTGAAATGATCATGAAACTGCAATTCAATAACACATCGCCAATTAGCGCGACCTTTCACGAAATGAGTATTGAAGTTGTCTACATGGACGTTCTGATCGACACCGTCATCGAAAACGATAATTCCTTTGTACCGGGCTCCAACCAGTTCTCGTTCAGTGTCTCGCTCGATGAGTCCAAATCGGATCTCCTTCAGGACTATGTGATGATGGAGGAAATCACAATCTATTTGAAGGCAAACTTGAGTCTCAACGAGGGCGACGTGCCGATCCCCATTCTGGATCAGGATTTAGACATTTTGGGCCTTTCGGGCATCGAGTTCAACTTCACCCAAAACCCCAGTGTCACGCTTGAACACGACCGCCTATTGGCGACAATTAACATCGATCTCGAATACACATCAGATTTGGAAGCCGAGTTTGGGAGATGGGATGTCGACATTATCTACGACGGCACCATTTTAGGTGTCGCGAGCCAAACGGACGTTACCTTCAAAAGGGGGCCCGTTCATTTTGAGCTTGATTTGGATTTAGACATCACGCAGGTGGATATTGTCAAAAAGTTTCTCGACAATAGCGAAATCTTATTGCTCTTAAACGGTACCATCTTCCCACATGCCGACTCACTCAAGGAGGATGGCATTTCCATCTTTACACGAAACTTTACAATGACCGCCATTGGCGGGTTTGACTTCACGATCAACGAAATGAAGCTTGACAAGTTTATGAGCAACGAAATGATTATTACGGCGTCCATTTTTTTTGATAACCCAAGCGACGTTAGTGCCGTTCTCACAGAGTTGGATCTTGAATTAAGCTATCTTGACACCGTGATCAGCACACCAACATTTAATAATGTGGAAATTGTTGCGGGTAACAACCCCTTAGATTTCCAGTTTACAATCGATACCACGACAACAAATATCTTTGAAGATTTCATTATGGAACCCAGTTTAACCTTTGAGCTTTTGGGCCAGTTTCGGCCACAGGATTATTTGATGAATATGACAATCCAAATGGATTGCTTCGATGGGCTGGAATTTGAGATCGAATCCATTAGGATCACCAAGCTTGAAGATCCCGATATGAGCTTTGAAATTGACGCGGGCATCGACAACCCAACAACGCTGGACACAGAATTTGATAAGATTTGGATCGAATTAGATTACGAAGGGCAATATGTCGGCGACGCCATCAAAACCGATGTAGTGTTAATGAAAAAGCAAGTTAACGCCTTTACCTTTTTCACCGACTGTACCGAAAATGGCACAAACCTGATTGACGACTTTTTCGAAAAGGACAACGTGACATTCCAAATGAAGGCCTTTGCAAGGGTGGACATGAGCGACGACTCCCAAGACGATTTGCTAATTTTTGAACGTGACCTCTCGATTGTGGCCTTTAATGGCATGCCCTTCGATTTGGTGCAATTTAGCCCCAAGAGCATCACAGATAACCAAATCGATGTAACCATCGACTCCGATTTGGAGAACCCCACAAAGATCACCAGCGAATTCGACGAATTAAGGATCGACATCGAATATCAGAATCAATTAATCGGCAAATTATTAAAGCAAAATTACTTTCTCGAAAGCGGATTAAATGACATCATTGAAGACATTGTTTTAAACGAAAATGGCACAAACCTAATCGACGATTTTATTGAGTCACAAAACTTGACAATGAAATTAACGGGGTATGTCCGGACAGGATCAGTCAACTGGGTTGAAATCTTCCAAAGAAACCTCACAATGAACGGAATGAACGACCTTCCATTAGTCCTGACCAAAACAGAGTTCGTTGGCGCGAATGGGGACACGTTATCCTTTGACCTTGATTTCCAATTCGATAACCCAAGTGACGCGCATGCAGACTTGACCGAACTCAGAATTGAGGTCTATTACCAGGAACAACATGTCAGTACACTTTTAAAAACAGGCCAAAAATTGAATCAGGGCTATAACAGCTTTAATTTCCAACCTGATATCGATTCCCAGGGGACAGACATGGTCGATGTTTTCATCAATAACAAAACATTGGATTTGGACGCTCGCGTGTACATACAGTTCCAAGGCGGAGACTCAATGAATTTGGTCAATAAGACAATTTCAATTGACGCCTTCAATGGGCTTCAATTCGAAGTCACACATTTGTCAATCACAGATTCCACCACTGATAGCCTGTTGGCGGTCCTCGACTTGGATCTCTCCAACCCTAGCGATATAGAAGTCAACGTCAACATGTTTAAATTCGACATCTTCTATGATGGCCAGGTTATAGGCTTTGGTGAACAATCCGATTTCAGATTATTGGAAGGCACTAACAGCCTCAAGGTTAACGCAACAATAAAGGGAAACGATACCGCAATTTCCCTCTTCCTTGGTAGATACATTAGTGGCAAAACCTCAGAATTACTCTTGGACACTAATGTGACCTTGGAATTCGAGAGCACAGCTACCACCTGGGATTTTAATACAGAGATTACAACCGACTTTGATGGAATAGAAGACTCATTTATCGATATCCAATTTAATACAATAGATATAGATGGCGGTAATATCGTTGCCGATTGTACAGTTACAGTCTCTAACCCAATGGATTTCCAGATCGAATTTAGTTATTTCTTGGGACCTGCTCATTTTAATGACACGCGGACAGAACCTAGTGACGACAAAATCTATTTGTATGATATTGAAATCGATCATACAGCTGAGCCAGTCGCTATAGATCCTGACAATTCAATTGAAGAAAACGTTGTCACTCCTTTTACTGATCTAGTGAATGCTGCAAAATTAACTGCACTAATGTTGACAGGTTCTTTATATATTGATGTTTGGGATGGATACCTAATCTTATTAATTGGCCCATTTGAAATGGAAACATATGTCAATTTAATTGGATTACCTGTACATCTCTAATAACCTTGGAATTTTTTCATTTAACAATCCCTCTTTTTTTTTTTTTTTTTTTCATTTTAAATTCATTCTGGATTTAACTTTGTTTTCATTTTTAATATAATACCCTTTATTTATTATTACTTTATTTGAAATAATTTTTTTTTCTTTTTTTAAAAAAAAAACAAAATAAATAATTGTTTTAAAAAAACTAGAATATTTTTCAAGTTCAAAGTTTTAAGAAATTTGAATAAAAAACTATTTTAATTAACTTTTTCAAATATTAGTTAAATTCCAAATTTTTGGGTACAGGTTAAAACAGTTGAACAAAATGACATGGCTACACTTTGCATTCTATTTGGAAATAATTTTGATTTTTTACCAAAATATCAAACTTTTTTTTCATTTTTTGTTTTTTTCTTTTTTTTTTTTAATTCCCTTTTTTCCAGTTAATAATCTCTTTTGTTAGATCTGATCAAAAATTTTTATGAATGATTCGTGCCGGGTTTACGGTATCTTCTTCAAAATACAAGAAAACTCAAATAAAATTAGTTCATGATATCTAACCATTTGATCAATCAATAATCGTTATTGAAAATTCAACAAATTTTCCAATTCATTTTTTGTTCTACTCTTTTCTTTATTTTGGACACACATACCAGATTTTTTTTTTATTTTTTATATTTTTTTCTTTTATTTGAATAAAAATGATTACTTATAAAAAAAATTAATACTTGTTTACTTAAATGTTGTTTAATATTATGTTTGGAAAAATATTACAAATGGTTTTTTTTTTTTTTTTTTTTTTTGGTATTTTTTGATTTTGGGTATGTCCAGATTTTTGAAATGGGGTTTAGTATAAGTTACCCGCCAAACATTATTAAAAACACGAACATATAATCGAAAACAGATTATACATAAAGATTGATTCAGTTGGCTTCAATTAGTTCAATAGATTTTCATTTTATGTAGATTTTTACTTAAATCCTCTAAATAATATGTTCTTTTAGGCTATTTAAATAATTATAATATATAACGAAAAAAAAATGTGAAAAGTTATAAGAAATTTGACAATTTTGTACTTTAGTTAATTCTTATTGTTAAATATTGAATCAAAAAGATTTTAGTGTTTCAATATAAACTTTGCTTAAGTTAAAGGGGTATCCAAAAAAAAAACCTTTTTTTCAAATATTAATTATTTTTTATAGAATTGAACTTTGAAGAACCAATAAGAAATAGACAGAATAATGCACACTAAAGAGTTGTTGATACCCGTCTAAAAGAAAACTAAGTAAATCATAAGATTTTCTTAAAAATAAAAAAACTCAAATTCTTAGGGTCAATCATTCAGAAAAACAAGAATATCCGTTTTGATCTTCTACTGGCATTTAAATAATAAATAGGAAACAATTTTCACTTCATTTTCCTTACTTTTCTTTTAGAAATCAAGTCCCCAAACGAAGTGTGTTGGGATTGTTTGCCCCTATTTGAAAAAGGAAATTGAAAATTAAGTGAAAAATTTTCACATTTATGATTCAAATATCAGGATCAAAGATTGAATAAAAATCCAATAGAAATCAATTTGATTTCTCAACAATCATTTCCATAGTTTCAATAACCTTAGAATAACACCTTTTTACCAAGCGGCTATTGATTTTGCAATAAAAAAAATTTCAACTGAATGACAATGTAAAAAAACAAAAAATGACAAAAATATGAAAATATGCAGAAAGAATGATTTCAATTTTGACAATTTCCCAAATAATTTTTAACTTCTAATATCCATACAAACCCTTTTAACACATGTATTACACTCATTGCAACTGAACCCCTTTGGCTTAAAAATAGTTTACAAAAACCACCAGATTATCAAGGGGTATAATGATTTTTAAAGAATTATACACATAAACACCCGAAAAATAGTCGATAAACCCAAACAACTAACAAGGGAAATTCGAAAAAGTTTAAATTATAAAAAAGTTTTTGCTTTTTTTTTTTAAATGTTTACCATTTTTTTCCATAAACTGATTTAATAAACAAAATATTCATGTTAATTTACTTTTTAAGATAATATCTTGGAATAAATAATAAATTGTTTTATTGATTATATAGAAAAATTATTAGTAATTTGATCATAAAGATATTTTTAATCATTTAAAAATTTTCATATATTTTAAAAACTTTCACTTTGAAGACAATTTTCCTTTTATTTTGATATGAAATTGAATTTGTTAAAATAATATTTTATTCAAGATAATTTTAGGAATTGTTTATTTTAGTCTAAATTTCAAATTATATTTTATTTTTAAAAAGTTTTAAATTATAATAAGTATTCTTGTGAAGAATATCAAACAATTTTTTGAAAAATATTTTAAATTTAAAATATTTTCATATTTCTTTTCTTCCATTGATAACCAGAAAATAATTTTTTAAAACCTATAAAAAATAAAATCAAAAAATATATAAAAGATCTGAATTTTATTGGAAAAATTAACCCCCCCCCCACCGATAGAAAAAAAAAAGATTAATTTATTTTTATGCACTTCTAATAGTTTAATTTGTTAAGATTTAAATCGAACTATTATTTCAAAAAAAAAATATACACGAAAAAAATCTTTAAAAGATACACACAAAAGATAAATCAAAAAATTATTACAACATTTTTAAATATTAAATGAATTATTTAAAATGTTAAAACGTTACTTTTTTACAGTTAAATTACAAAAAACCATTCAATAATTTTTAAGTCCAAATATTTGTTAAAAAAATTTGAATCTTTTTATTTATTTATTTTTTGTTATCATGATAAACCCATGAAGAACTAAAAAAAAAAAAAAACATTAATTTCTTGATGAATATTTATTTCATCCTTTCATTCTTTTTTCAAAAAATATATTGGATAAATTAGTAGGATTTATTTCATTTTTTATTGAATCAAAATAAAAACAATTCTAAAAACCAGTGTATGCTATTAATCAAATAAAAAAAAATGGAAAAAAAATCTGATTGGTTTGTTATTTTTAAATTATGATTATTAACCACATTTAAACTTTCCGTTATTAATAATTTTACATTTTTAGTTTTTATTACAATGAGTAAATCAGAATTTATTAAAAAATTCACATTATCACTAGATCCATTTATATTTTTACTTTGAAAATTGCTTGTAATATAAAAAGTCTAAATCTATAATAATAAAAATCGTTTTTATAAACTTGAAAAAACAGTTTAATTAAGAATAAATCAAAGTATTTGAAGAAACAAGGGATCTGCCGTCATGTGATAAAAACTATTTTTTTTTGAAATTTTAATTAAAATAATTAACAAATTATTTTTTTTTTTTTTTATTAAATTTTAAACAAATGTGATCTAAATATGTCCATTTTACGGATTTTGATTTTAATAAAAAAAAAAAAAATTAAATAAAAAATACAAGATATTATTTATTGAAAATTGTTTTTTTAGGTTAATTTAGAAATTGTAATTTTTTTTCCAATAAAAAATACAGTTATTTCAAATAGCAATTGTAAAATATTTTCATTTGACCCACTTGTGTTCTAGGAATAGAATAACCAGTATTTGATTAGAATTGTTGATCTCTTTGTAGTAGAATTAGTTGTTGTTATTATTATCAATATTATATTTTTGGCCAAGCAACAGTTCTAATTGGAAGGAATATTGAAGAGTTGAAAAAAAGATGATTCATGAAACTAAACTGGATCCCTTGTAAATTTCAAAGGCCAGATAAAGAACATTTACCAATCAAGTTTGATTAACTCACGAATTAAATTAAGAGCATTGGCCAAAGAGGGAAGGTGTACAAACTCCCTTTTGCTATGGATATTATAATTGCCAACTGTGAATTCGATCACACCATCACAGCTTTTTGAATATTCGTATCCATCTGAATAACCCAAACTATAATTTTTGATAAATTTCTTCTTTTTTGCCAGTCCCCAAACCTTCTTATATACCTGGAAGTCTCGGCAATATTTAAATTCAACCCCGATGCTTCTTACGGAATCTAAAACAAAGCAAGTAGGTTGCTTTTTTAAAAGCTGTGAGTTGTTTTCAACAAAATAATTGGCGCCCTTTAGGCCAATTTCCTCTTGAACAGTTAAGATCCAGTTGAACTCAAGCTCATCTAATAATAGCAAATGAAGAATTATATACACCCCTGATTTGTCGTCGCCTCCAAGAACCATGCCTGGGTTTAATAAAACATGATGATCAGTATCAATTTGGAGATTCATAAATTCAAAATCTTGAATCCTTTGTACAGTGTCTATGTGTGCCGTTAGTGTGGCTTTCTTGGGGTATTTGAAGGAATACAAATTGCCAAACTCATCTTTTTGAAATTCAATTTTTTTATTGTTTAATTTGTGTTCGATGTATTGTGAAATGATTTGTTCAATTTTGGACTCTGTGGGCACTTGGAACAACTCGTAAATTAGGGGGACATTTAAAACTTGGTTGTAATTAAGATCAAAGTCTGGTAGATCTAAATTTCGAAAATCATAATTGTCACGATGAAAACCTTCAATGTGCGTCCCAAAATAGTGGTTGAGAGTATTGTTGACTGTTTGAAATAACTTTTGGAATTGTTCTTCGTCCCTTGTGCCATCCCCAAGATCATAAACAATTTGCTCCTTTGCCAGCCTTGAATTCATTTGAAACAAATTTGCTTGCTCTAATTTGTATTTGTTGATGGAACCAAAGTCTGATTCATTTTTCTTTTGATAGAGGACGTGGGTTTGATTATAGAAACCTTTTTTGTCCTTATTCCAATACCCTAATTCTCCGTTTTCAAACAGGTTGCTTGTCAGGGAGATAAAAGTGATATTTGTTAAACAATAGTAATTCTGGTAAATGGAATGCAGAAAATCAGAGCCCTTTTTGTTCGGGTATTCTTTCCAAACCACAATACTAAAATGGTTTGGAAGACTCCTTTTTTTAAAGAGTGTCTTGCGGAGTAATAGCAAAAAGGAGAAAGAGCGTAAGGTTATTTGGTTGACAGAAACAAAAATTCCTGTCCCTTGGCATTTCGTTTCGCCATTAGAAATCATCAACAAATCCTTTGTATGGAAAACGTCAAACAAGCTTTTCGATCTTTCTTCGAAGAAGAGAGCTTGAAAACTCGTGAGAAGATCCTGACTATTTTCTAATTTTGTTAAATAGCCGTCAAATCGTTTTAGACTTTTCATAATTGTTTTGTTCGTATCGGTTATTAGTTTTTTAAAGTTAAAAAAAAATGGCTTCTGTTCAATATTTTTTTCTTTCTTGACCTTACAGATTCAACCCATTTTTCTTTTGAGTTGCAATTAGATTTGATCTTTTGTAAAGATCACTTTTAATACATATATTTTTTTCTCATTTCCTCAAAGAATTTGTTATTGTTTTTAGTTAACTGAATTGTTTTTTGAAATCTAAAAATTAAGTCGGAATCATAGTACCACAAACTGAGTTTAAAAAAAAGTAAAGTTAAACAAAGTTTAATACCAAATAACTTGTTCGGATTAAAAATTGATTTTGAGATTTGAAACTTTTTTGGATGTGACGTACGAGACAAAAAATTTTAAATTAATGGATCAGTACCCCCGAACAACCGACGAAAATGTTCAAATATTTTATTGGTGATATTCTTTACCTACAAATTTGGTATACTGATACATTCAAATAAATATCTGAAAATTTTCACTTCATTTTCCATTTTACAAATTTTTTTACACAAGCTTTGAAGAAAGCATTTTAGTGGTTTAAATGTACAACAACTTGACAAAATTGGACCAATTTTCAAAAGGTTTTTTTCTCTAGGGTTGTTTTAAAGGTTGAGTGAATAGATTTACAAAATGGGAAATTTAACTAAAAATTTTATTTAATATATTTGAATTTATCAGTATGACAAGTGTCAAAAAATTCTGATCGACTAATAAACTCAAGAAAAAAATATTTTTTTAGGATAATCATTTGTTTTTTCCATTTTTTCTGAAAATAAATATTTATTTTCATTTTATTTTTAGATTATTAAAAAGTTCTAACCTTTTTTCTTACCATTTCCATCATTACTATACAACGCCAAGTCTTTATTGCCTGAAATAGTAAGTGAGTTTTTTTCTTTTGATAGACAATTCTTTTGGTTAAACAAAAATTTGATGTATTCAACAAATTAAAAGATATTGATATTACTTTCAAAAGGAGAGTTGTTACTATTAAAATTTTAAAGTCATTTGTAAATTTTGCATAAAAAAAATGTGTTTTTGTTCTAAGATAAAATTTGATTTTTCAAAATAAAAATCTATTGAAGATATTTGGGAATTGGTTAATTTTATCCTCAAAATTCAAAATCATATTTTCTATTCTAAAAATGATTTAAATTGTGATATTAAGGTTCTTGCGAATAAGCCTAAACAATTTGTTAAAAAATATTAATTCGAAATGAAAAAATATTTTTGTATTTTTTTTTTATTTTTAAAAATCAGTAAATTACAACTTTTTTTAAAACTATAAAAAATAAATTTTATTTGATAATAGATTTCGAATTTGATTGATAAACTTTTGTTAACTTCCGATTAAATTTTCATTTATTTAATCACCTTACTTCAATTATTTTAATTGGTTGATATTTTAATTGAAATAATAATATTAACCCGAGTGTAAATATGAATGATATAAAATTAAAGTGTTTTTAGAAAATATTGAGGTAAAGAATGATTTCCTTGCAATTACCCACATTCTGGTTAGAGTAAATATAATATGAGGTGATTTTAATAGACTAATAATAATATTAAAATCGTCTCGTGAATACCAACCTTTCAATTTTTTTTTAAAACTCATTTTTCGAACAAAGTATTAATATTTTCCAAAAGATTTTATATTGAAAATACCTATGAGCTCAAAAATATAAACAGAAGGTTTCATTTACTATGTTGAAAATCTGAATAAAGGCACAGGAGTCTTTATTTGTCTTGAAAATTGTGAAAATGTTTTTTTTATTTTACAACATATATATTTACACTTGGGAAATAAAAAATTATAAAATAAAATTTTTTTATTCAAAATCAAATAATTTCCAATATAAAATAAAAATATTTTTTTCCCATTATCAAGAATTAACATAATTTTTAAACAAAATAATAAGTTATTTTTTTTCTTTTTAGATGGGAAACATGTGAATTTTGGATTTTAAAAAATAGAGTCAAATTTATAAATTATTTCAATAATATTAACTCTTCCTTATCATAAACGAAAATACCAATTGCAAAAAAAAATTTTCAGGATCATATCAAGATTTCACATTATTTTTAAAAAATACTAATATATTAATGTTCAAAAGTATTGAAAAAAATATATAATATTTGAAAAATTTTAATCTTAAATTAATCTTTTTAGATATAATCAAACACCTGAAAAAATCCTATGACTTTTACAAAGCTTTTAGCCTTTTAAATAATTTTTTAAAAATTTCAATCAATTCATAAATCTTTCAAAAAAATTACAAGCATTCATTACACTTCGCAATACATAAGGATTAAAACTATAAAAAAGCAACTTTTAAAAAGTCTTGATAGTTTTTTAAACAAAAATTAACCATATAATTTCTCTCTTTTCTGATTTTATATTTATTTCACAGTTTTACCCTTTAAAATAGAAAGTAGTCAAACAATTTTTTTATGATAAAGTACGATTAATCACGATTTTGAATAATTGTTATGAATATATTACTAAAAATAAACTATTTTTCAAAATTTTGACTCACTTTATAATGTTAATGGGAGTCTTTTTGGGGTTTATTACAGTATTCTTAACAAAAAATATTTTCAAATTTTTAGATCAGAACCATTTTTTTTAATTTTGCCAATTTTAATTTTTCTTTTGTTTTTCTTTTTTTTTTTTTTTTACAAAAGATCATGTGGAAAAAAAAAAGAGATCTTCTCAAAGACCAATAATCACTAAGAAAATTTCGGCTATGTAATGTCTTTAAAAATGGATTTAAATATTCATCAAAAATCTTGTTGCTCAACTTTTTTTCAGTAAAAGTTCAGTAATAAAAAATCCGTAAAGCTCATTTCAAAAATTGTGACTCAGTTTTTTTTTATTTTTTGGTTTTATTTTTTTTTAATATTTAATATATCAGGCTTTTATAGATTTAGAATGACTTAAAAGTTAATTACAAATCATATTTAGTTATTAATTGTTCTTGAATACTAATGGATAATTTTTTTTTTTTTCAATTTATTATTTCAGGTGAGTCACAATTTTTGAAAAAGAGCTTAATAATTTTACAAATTAGTATCGAAAAAACCACTCAAGAACTAATTTCAAAATACAACTATTAAAATTCAAAAAATGACTCAATCACTAAATAGTAAAAAATACTATGGGAATTTTATTTGAAAATTCACAAACAACTACAAAACACAACTACAATACAATATAAAAACATATCATACATTTTCATTTTTTTAAAAAACCCAATATTGAAATAAAAAAAGAAAAATAATGTTAATTCATATGAGCGTTAAAGCAGAGATAAAAAAAACTTTAAAAATAAATATATATTTAAGACATTGGAAAAGAATTAAAAAGATAATAGATTATATGAAGTTTATTACTTAATTAAGATATTACTTGATATTTATAAGTTTCTCAATTATTATTTAGAAAAATAAATTGATTTTTACCTTTTAAAATAGCAATGAATACTAATATTATTATGAGAAACAAGAAATAACACCCGGATCTATATTTAAATAAATTTCCAATTTCGGAATTTTAAGATATAATAATAGATTTCATAATTACTCATGTAAAAAATACAATTAATTATATTTATGACAGATAAAGAAGAAAAAAAAAATAAAGAGTTTTAATAAAAAAATGGCAAATAAAAAGAATTTCTAATAAGCAACCACCAAAAAAGAATAGAAATATACTTACACATAAACAATAATATCTATATTTAAACCCCACCTAAAATCTAACATCCAATGTTTTTTTTTTTTTTGTTAATTGAATAATATCCAGCTCCACTTTTAAGGTCGAAACTTTGAACAAAAAATAAGACATAAAAAAATCTGAATTAAGTCACCAAATTCCGATTCAGCGAAATAATTGGTGTAAAAAATATTCAAAAAATGTGCCTTAATTCAAGGTTTTTTTACATCTTAATTCTTGTTCAAAGTATATATCTTAAATTGGATCTGACAGTTGTTTTTCATACAATCTTGAATATTTATTTCTAAGGTTGTTATTTAAGTTATGAGGTTTATTATTTCTTTTTAGTTTAGTTTTTTAAATCCTTTCTTCTTTTTTACATTTGTACTTTCATTTTTATTTTCAAGTTACAGTTATAAATCAGTTCTAATATGTTCATATTATAAAACCAGAACAGGTTTTTTTTTCAAACTGTTATTGCTCATATTTATTTATTATCTTCCCGGAATAAAGAAAAAAAAAAAATTGAATTATTTGAAAACTAATAAAAAAATAAACCAACATTTAAAAAAATTAAATAATTGACAAAATAATATGTAAAGTACTTGTATTATTTATTTACATTTTATAGATATATATTTTGATCTTTGAAAATGGAAACCTTCTTCAACTTCAAATCCCTTTCTCAATTTATATTTTATTTTTTCTATACTGGAGAACCCAGAATTTACTATTTTGAGAGTAATAACCCGGCCCATAACAAACCAAAATGTTTTAAAAGGTGTAAATCGTTGATCAAAGCAATTATATATTTAAAAAGTGGATTCCTTTTCTTTAATTAGATACCACCAACCAATTGTATGCGATTTTTTTTATTGAACAAACTCAACACTAACCTTCTATCAACAATTTTTAAAAAAAAATTTCCGATCAAGCGACAAAGATTATGAAACTGGAAAAAAGGAAATTAAAACAAAAAGAAAATACAAAAATATAAAATAAGATTTTGTAAAATCCAAATTATTTCCAAATAGAATGTAAAGTGCGGTATTGTTTTTTTTTTAAACTGTTTTAAACTGTGTCCGAATTTTTGGAATTTAGTTTATATTAAAATAAAACTATTTTTATTTTATTTAAAAGTTGAAATAGATTTTGTAGACATATTTTTTTTCAATTTATTTTCACCAAAATGAAATATATTTTTAAATGTGCAATTTTCGTTGTGTATCCATTATCAAAATCTTGGAAAACGACACTATACTTGAAAATATAAATATTTGCAATTTTTAAAAAACGATCAAGTAACAAAATAAAAATAGACAAGTAAAAAAAAAATTGTTTTAGCGAGAAGTTTCCTTTATTACTCTATCAAAGAACAAATAAAATTTCTTCTTCTTAAAAGAAAGAAGTTATCAATTATTATTGTTTTTTCTTTAGATCTATAATTTGATTACCAAATAAAAAATATTAAATTTAATTTTCAGAATCTTCTTCAGAATCGGTATATTCGCTGCTACCTTCTTCATAAGATTCTTCGTCTTCTTCTTCTTCTTCTTCTTCTTCTTTATTTTTTCTTTCTTCTTCAAGTTTTTCCATTCTTTGGAAAGCAGCAATGATTTTTTGTCTGACTCTTTCTTTTCTTTCTTCAAGGGTAAGTCTTTTTACTCTGAAATCTGGTTGCTTTTCGTAGACTTTTTTTGTTTTTTTTTCGAAAACTGGATTTTCTCTAATTAATTTATGTGCCTTGAGATACATGTCTTTAACTTGATCAGGTTCAATGTTGTTTTCAATATATTTGCTGAATTGTTTTTGATATTTGGTGTTATCTTTTTTTTGTAAAAATTTCATATAACCAGCAATTTTTTCCCCTAAGATGTATTGTCTATGTACCTTTGGATTGTATTTTCCATTTTTGGTTCCTTGGAATCTTTTTGTGTTATGTGGGATGTATAATCCACCATCACAAGCACCCTACGGTAAAATTATTTTTTTAAAAATTAATTTTTTGAAAGTTATTTGAATATTTGTGTTGAACAAATTTAGACAAATAAAAGGAAAAAGATAATAGATGAAATTTGAAAGGAAGAATTAATAAAAAAGAATGAATAAAGAATAAGAAAAATAAAATAAAGAAAAGAAAATCAAACCTTTAAAGCAGCAAAAATTTTAGCACCAGTTGTGGATCGAGCAAGACCGATATCGAGAAGACATTTGAATGGTCTTCTGTCTTCATTTTCCTCAACAAGGAAATGTTTTCCATCGACTTCTGAGGTACCTTCATACATTTTGTCCATGCCAAGTTTTTTTAAAACCCTTCTTGCACATAAAAGACCTGTACAATAAGCAGCTGGGTAATTTGTGAAACCTACTTTGACACCATATTTTGGTAATTCGTGAGAGTAAGCAGCGGCTAACACATGATCGCCTTCAATTTTTGAGTAAATGACTTGAGTAACAATGTCGTGGTTTGTAATACGGACAACAAATCTATGGAGTTTAAGTGAGTGAAAAAATGGAAGGAAAATAAGTTGAAGTAAAAACAAAAGAATGAGTAACAAATTAATCAAAATGAAAAAAAAAAAATAAAAAATAAAAAAGAAATAAAAAAAAAAAATAGACAAAGCAAACTTTTAAAAAAAATTTGTAATAATAAAAAAAGCAAAAACAAAAAAAATAATAAAAAAAAGAATTACCTATATTTAAGAGCACCATATTTTGAAGTGTCTTGAGTAACAAGTCTTCTTCTAGCGTAGTAGTCTGTTTTACATTCACGTCTTCTACGGAATTTTGTTTGGTATCTCATGAAATAACTTTTTTTTTTTTGGAGTTTTGGGAATGCGCCCTTCTTCTTTCTCTTTTTACCCATTTTGAAAATAACTTACTTTTTGTTTAAATAATTGGTGGTTATGTAAAAAAAGAAATTTGTTTAAGAATTAACAAGAACAAAAGAAAAAAAGAAAAATTGAAAAAAAGAAAAAAAAGAAAAAAAGAGAAAAAGAAAAAAGAGAAAAGAAAGTTTAAATGTTTACATTCAATAATAAAAGATTATTAAAAAAAAATGATTTAAAGTTTCACTTTAACAAAACAAATAATCACATAATTTTGACCTTAGTTGAATCTTTTAAAGCTTTTATACAATCCCCAACCTTTCTCGCTCTTTCCAACATTTTTAAAGTTGAAGAGCATGTACAAATGAAAGGTTTTTGATATTGAAATAGAATAACTCTTTTAGAGAAGTCAAGACTTATTAAACCTGTCGTGTAAAGAAATCTCCAAGTTCCCTATTTCTTGACTGATTATGTCTTTAAAGGAGACAAGAAATCTACAATAAACACTAGTAAATTAAGTCTAGGTCATTGAAGGACTATTCGAATTTTATGCTCAGTGGGTGTTGAAATAAAATACTATAAACAGAAAAAAAGCTTTAAAAGATAATGAATAAAGGAAAAGTCAAAATATTGTAATATTTTTGGATTTTTGGGATTTTTCTGATTTGGCTTGAAAATCATTTATTGACCCAAAACTTTTTGAATTTCACGAACAAAATAAGGCAAAACTAAAAAGCCTTTTTTTTTGATATTAGGAAAATGCCACTCCACTTTCTTTTCAAGTATATTTATACCCTCTCGCTACACTCTAACATACTTGAAAAGAAAGTGGAGTGACATTTTCCTAATGAAATTTTTTTCTTCAAAATTTGTGATAATAATTTGGATTTGATGAAGGAAAATTGTAATTTACCCAACTCAAAATTTTGTAAAAAAAACTTATATTTTTCAAGTTAGCAAGATCCCTTAGATCATGTTTCTTTTAAATCTATAAATATACTACTAGGTGGAGAAATAGTATTCACTAACGATAAAATTCGAATAATCCTTAAGGTTTACAATCCCTGAAATCTGAAAAAAGATTATCTTGTGTAGTTTGTGTAGTTACTTGTTAATTTGTTTCTTAGCTGATCGATCTTGTTCTTAGTATGGGTTTTAATAGTGGTTCAAAATAAAATTTTTGATAATTTATTGTTTTTTTTTCCGAAATACGATTCGAAGAGTTTACGACTAATTTGCTCGAACAAAAGTTATAAAAAATGTGGTTTGTAGGTTGTTGATTGAAATTTTTAATTAAGTTTGGTTTTATTGGGAGCTTTTAAAAAAGAAATTTTTTTTCATTTAGTTAATTGACCAAAAAGTGAATCAAAATTTTCAATTAACAACCCACACATCACATTTTTTATAGCTTAACTTGGTATATATTAATCTTACACTCTTCGATGAGGATTTCGGGAATAAAAACAATAAATTGTCAAAAATTGTTATTTTGAACAACTCTTAAAACCCATACCAAGTACAAGATCGATCATATAAATACTTGAATTAACAAATCAC
Source organism: Anaeramoeba flamelloides (assembly GCA_027625915.1). NCBI lineage: Eukaryota > Anaeramoebidae > Anaeramoeba > Anaeramoeba flamelloides. Next base: position 1,311,180 of record JANTQA010000008.1, read on the forward strand.
GACAACGTATTCAATGTAATCCTTTTTTCAAATTTCAGGGATTGTAAACCTCAAGGATAAGGACATTTATGTGGAAATTTTATTTTCTGAAATGGATTAAAAAATTTTTATAATTTTAATGAGGGTATACCCAATCAAAAACCAATCTGAAATGCGAAGCGATCAATCTCCAAAAATCAAAAATTAAAAAAAGACGGAAATTTTTAGAAATCAGAACCAAAGAGCGACACTCAGTTTCCAATATAAATTGCTGTTAATTATCGTTTTGAAAATAGATATGTTGTTTCAAAGTGTTGGTTCTCTGGGCATTTTTTAAGATCTACAAAGATGATTTTTTTCATTTTTAAAAAGAGTTTTTTTCACAAGTAGTATAATACAAAATCCCCCTATTCCAAATTTAGCGAGTTTTAAAACAAAACATAAAATGGGATAAATTGAATTCAATCAATTTTATAGGAAAAAAAACAAATTATTTCAAATTGAAGAAATTTAAAGACCATCCCATTTTAATGTTTTCTGAAGTTTTTAAAACAGATCTTGTAGTCGAAAAAAGGATTAAATGGTTTGCAAATTCTGTGAAAGCTTATTTATTGCATTTTTTTGACAATATTTTACTTATTAGTTGAAAATTTAAAAATATTTTGTGGTTTAAAAAACTTTTAAAAAATTTGAAAAACACAAGGTAAAATAAAAAATTATTTTTTACAACTCTTCGTTTACTTACTTTCCACCTTAGACATTGAAATATATTTATACTCTTCCACTAAATACTATTATATTTTAATAGGAGTTGAAAGTATGATTAGTAAGAGGATCTTGGTTTTCATGACTTATGAAGTAAACTTTTAAATCAGTCAGAAAAATATATTTTGTGAAATGATACAACTTTCAACAAAAAAAAATCTTTAAATTTTGTATTTTTTAAATACACTTAAATAATAAACACTATTATACATAACAATTCTGAAAAAAGTTCATCACTTTATGAGAACTTGATGGGAATTGAAAAAAAATGAAAATTTTTCAGTAATAGGCTTTAAATTTTTAATTTTAAGTTTTTTTTAATTTTCATTTGACTTATCTGAGAGATTATTTGAATCTATTTTTTTAATAATCTAAAAGTTAACATAATTTTTCAATTTTAAAATAGCATCAAATATTTCTTTCAAAAGATATTGCTAAATTAATAAAAAAAAATGATTTTTTTTCATTTTTTGTTAGGTTTTTTATCATTTTATTTTTTTCCAGGTTTGATTTTTTATATATTTCTCCTATTTTTTTCCGCAAATTGTATTAACATTCATTCTTTTTTCTTACCCACTAGTCACATTAAAGTTTATTCTTTTTAATTTATTTAAAAAAAAATAAACACACTAAAAATAGCTGTTTTTTCAAAAGTCAAGAACTTTGAAAAAGAGGGTACTAGAATCTTTATTTAGTTTAAAAGTTATATTTTTTTAATTACATAAAATTCTCACAACTTTATATAAATGATTTAGAAAAGATATATAACTGAAATCTAATATTTTTATTTGTCTAACTTTAATTTTCATAATTTATTTGTCACTTGTAGTGAATTTTTGTATAAAAAAACTTAAATTTTAAGTTTGGACAAAATATTTTTACTCAAACTTCTTTAACTTAAATAAATATAATTTTAAACATAAAATTAATTTCTTTTACTCATAAAATTAATAAATTTCCAAACAATTGGGAAATGAGAAAATGCCAAGATGGATTTTCTTTTTTTCCAAATTTGAATATTTGAAATTGGGATACTGATAAACCACTTTTTAATTTGTCATTGGAATTGTTCTTATTGAGATCAGGAGTAACTTTTTTTTTTTTGCTTTTTTAAATTGAGATCTTTTTGATTTTTTGTATAGTTTGAATTTTTCAACTAAATTAACTGCAATTTCAAAACACCCCCTTCCCAAACAAGATATTTGACGATTCAGGAAAAAATTCACTTTAAGTTACTAGATCATTAAAGTTAGTTTCAAAAAAATTGAGAATAATTACAAAAATCTTAAAAAAAATTGAATTAATAATTTAAAAAACTTTATAAAATGAATATATACTTACCCTAAAATTGATTTAAAATTTAGTGTAACATTGGATATTTAATTAAATATTATCTTGGAACATGATGAACAAATAATTACTTTGATTATAAATAAGTGTTTAATGCTCTTAACCCAAATATTTTTTCACAACTATTATGACAATCAATAATCATCGACTGATTTAATTAAAGACCCATTGAATCAGTTTTATAGCTACCGAATATATATATATATATATATATATTATGTTTTAACAATGAGATCAAGTCAAAGTTTTAACATTTTGGAATAACCCTTAACTCAAACACTTAAACTTGAACTCGATTCGTTTTAAAAACCCTCAAAGATAATTCAAAAAAGTCATCTTGTGAAAAGATGAAAATTTCTGAATTAAAAGTAATATAAATGGATTAAAAGAACAGTTGGGAAATAATAATGATTTTTTACCATTTTAAAATCTACTTGATAGAAAAATTACCACCAGGAAATCTTATTTACAATTATTTGTATCAGGTATCACATATTATTCTTTTAAATAGAAATTGATATGAATTATTATTTTCTTTATATATGACTCAGTGAGATAATAAGATATAAAAACACCAAAATAATTGTTTTAATATCCCGAAAAAAATGTAACATTACTTAAATATTTATTAAAATGTTAAAAAAAATGTCAATGAAGATTAAAACAAACCTTTCTGAAATAATTAATGAAGTTCTAAATTATATGAGATATATATTGATAATATTTATCATCAATTTCTTCTTTATTTAAAATTTATCAATTTTATGGGAAAATTATTAAATTTCAAATTTGGTCAAATTTCAAAATTGGTCAAATTCTCATTTTTTTCAAAATAGTTAATTCCATTAAAATATATAAAACTGTTGGTATTTAAAAAACCCATTACTGGTAGGTTAAGGTATGCTAGGGAATGTTGGAGTATGTTTGAGGGTGGTTTGGATGATATATTAGAAAATTTTATAAAGTATTTAGAAAAAAAAATAATTAAGAGACCAATTAGACTTTTGCAACTTGTTTCAAGGGAAAAAATTTTCCACTTAACTTTGGTGGTTAAAATTGGATTTCGAACAAATTTTTATAAATATTTAGTATTGATGATTTCAAAATTTTGGATTTTCTACAATTTAGTATTAAAATACTACCAATTGCAAAATAATCTTTTTGCTTTTTCCTCCCACAACTATAAAAAAACATTAAAAACTTTCATACCAATGGAAATAATCAAGAAACTCTTCAAAAATATGAAAAATTCCAATTTGACCAATTTTGAAATTTGAACAAATTTGAAATTTAATAATATACCCAATTTTATCAAACTAAATAATCTTTTTTTTTTGAATTCAACTCATTATAAATTATTAAATATAAACAACTAAAATAAACTCCATTTCATTTAAGGAGCTAGTCTCTATTATTTTTTTTTTTTGACCAATTTCTAAATAAGGATTCCTTATCTAGAAATATGTTTAATATTGAAAATAAACAGGGTTTTTCAGATTTAAGTAATTGCCAAAAAATTTTCTAAATCTCTATTCAATTTAGGTAAAAAAATTTCATAGAGACTAGTTCCTTCAAGTAGACCAGCCAAAAATGAAAAATTCAATTTTTTTTAAGAACCATGCAACATACAATTGTACTGAAATGAAAAAATAATAAACTTCTGATTATAGTCTATAATCCTAAAAGAAAAATTATGAACAAACTATAAAATTTTCCAAAAAAAATTGTAAAAAAATTCTGACTATTTCAATGGAAAATTTATTGCAAAATTTCCTAATTTCTTTTTGAAATTAAAATAGTTAACAATAAGATTTTTTAATTTTAAATGAATGAATTTTAAAAGAAAATACAAAGATTAACTTTTCTTAATGCTAATTTGGAGTTTTAAACATTTTTTTTTTTTAATTTGAATTGTTTCTTAAAAAAAGTTTAAAGAAAAATTAAAGAAAAAAAAAAAGAAAGAAAAACTAAAATTACACTAAATGAGAAAAAAAGGTTCTGATCTAAAAATTAAAAAGTTATTTTAAGAAGACTATTGGATTATACTTATAATATTTGTTCAATTTCTTCAATAAAACTGGGACCCTTTGACTTAAAAAGAATTTATATGATGTTTTTTTTATTTTTACCAAAGAATCATTATTTTAAAAAAACAATTTGACTTTCTTCTTAATTATTTTAATCAATCAACTAGTAAACAAGAAATTTGAGGAACTGACACCAGCAGAACAATTATCTTGTTGAAATTTATTGTAACTATTACTAAATTTTTATTTTATATAAGTAAGGAAGATTGACTAACGTTTCTGATCTTCAACGTTAATATTTTAGTTAAAGATTTAATTTTTGTTGTATTTTTATGGTTAAAATTTTAATATTTTTTAAATATTGGATTTATTTCGTAAATTTGAATTTTGAAAATTAGTAATATTGTCAATTTTAAACTCAAAAAGAATTCAATAAGAAAACTAAAAATAAAAAAATTAAATTTTTATTTTATGAAATAATAATTTTTAATTAATATTTGAATATTCAATTAGAGCTGGAAATATTTGCTGTGTATTTTTATTTATTGCACAAATATTAATAACCGTTTCTCCAAATTTAAAATCAAGTGTAATTTCTGCAAAATCAGTTGTTTGATTTTCAATACTTCTGATACTTTCAATTTTAGTTTTCCCAAAAAATTCAAATCCATCATCATCTATATAATAAGCTTTGCCATCTTCAAGATCGTTTTTTGTTTGAAAGATTTGCACAGTTAAATCTTGATCTTGAATAAGAAATGATTGTGGTGAGATCTAAACATTTAATGTTATTATTAAAAATTGTAATAATGAGGGAAATTTATTATTAATTAAATAACAAAGAAAGAAATACAAATTTAAAAAAAAATCAATAATTAATAATTAAAATTCACAATTTTATTTTATTACGAATTGTATTTACTTTTATATTCAAAAGAAATAAATTGTAACCAAATACAAACCATTAAAAAGAATTTTTTTTGATCAAGACAATGATGGCCTGATTAGATTAATTCAAGAAAAACAAAAATCAAATAAATAACCAAGTAATTTGAAAAAATATATTTGAATAAATTAAAAATAAACTAAATTCCAAAAATTTGGACACAGTTTAAACAGTTGAAAGAATAGCAATAATCCACTTTACATTCAATTTTGCCAAGAATTTTGATTTTACAAACTATTTCATTTTTGTCTTTTTTGTTTTGTTTTCATTTCCTTTTTACTAATTACGTAATCTGTTTCGTTAGATCTGAAAATTTTTTTCGATGGTTGATAGAAGGTTAGTGCTGAGTTTGTTAAATTGAAAAATCACATACAATCGGTCGACCGTAACTTATCATTTGATCGATCAACAATTGTTGGTGAAAATTCATCAAATTTACCAATACATTTTTTGTTCAGCTCGTTTCATTATTTTGGACACACCAATTTTTATTTTTGAGTTTTATATTTTTTTCTTTTATTTGGATTAAAACGATTACTTATAAATACATTAATACTGGGTAACTTTAATGTGGTTTTATATTACTTTCGGAAAAATATAAGAAATTGAGTTTTTTTATATTTGCCTATTTTTGATTTTGGGTGTGTCCAAATTTTTGGAATGGGGTTTAAATCAAAATTGAATAAAAGTTGGATATTGCTACACTTTTAATACTTTTAACTATACCAACAATTTTAAATTAATGCTTTTAATTAGATCAAACCCCCAATTCATACTTTGGTTACACGAAACGAGTATAATTTATTTCCAAAAAAGCAAATCAACTTTATTTTAAAATATTTTTAATAAACTCCCTTTTGATATAACTATTTAAAGATCCAAATTTTTTTTTTACATTTATCAATTTCTTATTCTACAAAATACGAAAAAGCATTATTAATTGTTGAATGTAAACGATTTTTCAAAAATATTTACTCGCTTTTTTATGTTATTGGGGGTTGTTTTATTAGGTTTTATCCCATATTCTTATCAAAAAAAATTTTCAATTTTTGGATCAAAAACATTTTTTCGAAGTTTTTCTTTTATTTTTTTTTGTCTTTTTCTTTTTATTTCAATAATTTTTAATCTTTTTTTTTTCTTTTTCTTTTTCTTTTTTTTTTTTTCTTATTTAGTTTTTTTTTTCTTTTTTATAAGTAAGCCAAGTTGAGAAAAAAAAAGATTTTAGAAAATTCAAATAAAAACTAAGAAAATTGAGACAATGTAATGGGTTTAAAATTCAGATAATTATAAGTAAAAAATCTTCTTGTTAACATTTTTTTAGTGAAAGTTCAGTAATAAAAAATCAGTAATGCTCTTTTCAAAAATTGCGACTCACTTTTTTTGAGTTTTTAATTTGATATTTTTTAATTTTAATTTTTAAAATATCGAGCTTTTATAGTATTTATAATAATTAAAAAGTGAATTATTAATAAGATTGAAAAATTCATTGTTCTTGAATACAATAGAATATATATATATATATATATATATAGATATTCAATTTATTATTTTAGGTGGTTCACAATTTTTGAAATGGAGTTTATTTCCTTTTTGAGGACCATCCTAAAATTTATGTTCTGTGAGAACTAAAATACAATACGCTAGTCTATAGAAATGATTAAAAAGCTAGTAAATTAACGGAAAACCAAAATATTGCAATTTTTGTTTTTTTTTTTGCTTTTTTGTTGAAAATTTATAAATCTTTTGTGGTTCAAAAAACTTTTAAAAATTTCAACAAAACAAAGGTAAAATTTAAATACATTTTTGTTTAGCTCTTGCTTTACTACTTTCCAACAATATTAAGGTAAATTTTAAATTTGGATCTGGAAATCTTTTGACAAATATCACAAATTTTCGAAAAAAAAAAAAAAACCCTAAATTTTAATAAGATCTCTGGACTAAACAGTTCTTAAAAGTAAATAAATGTACTGTTAGTCATAAAAGTAATATTCACTGACAAGAAAATTATAATAGTACCTAATTATACTTCAATATTTTTGATTTTTATCCTCAAAAAACAAACATTAGCGGATATCATTTGATTGATTTTTATAATAAATTTGCATTGTTAATACTTATACCAACCATTTTAATTCATCAATTTTCGAAAATAAGAAAGAGATTTTTTTTTTTTAAAAAATCACAGAATTTCGATAATAAAATAGTAATGTTTGGAATTGAAATAATAATAATATTTAAAAAAAAAAAAGAAAGAAAGAAAGAAAGAAATTTACATAACCAACTTTGATTGGAACATTTTTTTTAATTAAAGGCTTAAATAAATCTTTACAAAGTGTATACTCACCCACATCTATTTTTTTATCTTTTCTATGTTTTTTTTCATCAAAGGGTGAAAGCCATAATAAGCCATAATGATATTCATAGGTTCTGGAATAAAGTGTCATTGGGTTTAAACCATATCTAACTGCCCCACACACGATTGTTTTTCCAGGATTTAAACCCACACGAACTGATAAATAATATGGTTCATTTTCAAATTTCTGTTTTATTCTATGATAGAGCACTTCAGAATTCGTATAACTCCCAACCATTAGTATATATTTGACTTCATTCAATTGCTCTTCATGCTTTTTAAACAAGTCGTCTAAAGTCTTTAATACATTGTTTATTGGTGTTTCAAATAATGACAATAAAAATTGTTTTTTAATTTTAATACCGTCTGTTAGAATTTTCGATTTTTGTATGAATTTTGTTGGTTCACCTTGATATTTTTTATTCCATTCATCTACCAATTCGGTTAATTTTCTCCCACCAGTTAAATTTTCTTGAATATTTATTGTGGCAGTTGCTTTAGAATTTTGCCCATAATCAAGAGTAACACGATGCTTTTGTTCCACCCATTTTGAAAATAAATCGATATATTCAAAACTTTGCTCAAAATTATCATTTTGTAAAAATTCCTTTAAAAATTCAGTGAATTCTCTATCAATCGCACTTGAACCATAATTACCCCCTTTTGGTGGAATAATAACTTTGATCTATAATTATTCAAGAATTATATATATATATATATATACATAAATATGTATAAATATTTTTGTTTGTTTGTTTGTTTATCAAGTTTGATAGAAAAAATATGAAAAAAAACCTTTTTAAAAAATTGAAAAAAAAATCTAAAAAATATTGAAAAATAATTTTTTTAAAACAAATAATTTAGATAAATAGAAACGAAGATATTTATAGGTATAAAAATCCATTGATTTCCCAATTTGAAAATCAACATAATATTTGATTTGAAAACGGAATTCCAGAGTTTTTTCAATCCCATACACCAATTTGTTATATTACAGAAACTACATTAAAATTCAATATTGTTTCAAGATTTTGAGATTGCAATTTTTTCAATTTTTTTTATTTTTATTTTGTTGGTTAATTAGATCTTTTTTTCAACTTAAAATATTGTTAAATTCCAATTTCAAAAAACAAATAATTTTTATTTTAAAAGTCCAATAAATGTGTTTCACATTATTTCCCCCCTCTCATCTTAAACTAGAATTTTATATTATCAACTGAAATTTTAATTAAAAACTACCCCATATTTTAATAATTCTGGAATATAATAGAGGTTTTGATGATAACACGCATTATCATGATATTAGCAAGAAATTCGCGATAATCTTAAAAAAATCCCGAAAAAACACAAAACCACATTAATCTACATTATCGCGAAAAATCATCAAATCGAGATAGTCCTACTTTATCACGAAAAATCTTAAAATCACGATATTCCTCTTTTCGCGAAAAAATACAAAACCACATTAATCTACATTATCGCGAAAAATCATTAAATCGATTTAGTCTTATTTTATCACAAAAAATCATAAAAATCTCGATATTCAACAAAATATCGTGATAAAATGAAAAATTATTTGTTTAAAATCGCCTTACAAAAAATCCTCATGAATTTTACAAAGCCTTGAGACTTTTACAACGCCTTTCCCCTTTAAAAATGTTAAAAAATGTTTACAAGGCTTGTAAATTGTCGATTTTCGTTTGAAAGGTCTGAAAGACCCAAAGCTTTTAGAAAGGCATGAGATTTTTTGTAGTGGAAAAAAAAAATTTGTTTTCTTTCATTTTTTTTTTACCAAAAAGTAAAATCTCCTGGGAATTTTATGATCAAACAAATAACAATCATCCATTCCAACAATACACTTGAATATAAAATAGCTGTGTTTTTTTTATAATGGGATTATTACCTTTACAAGTTAAATAACCAAAAAGACTAAAGAAGAATTTTCTTACTTATCGGTAATCAATCAAAAAAAAACCTTTAAACTCTAGTTGTGTTTTCTGTCCAATAAAAAGATGGAATAACAAGAAGAAAATTTCTGTACAAACAATCTTAATAATTGGTGATAATATGGGAAGGTTGTTGTGAAAGCTTTTGAAAAGTTATCCCACTCCTTTTAACTTTCGGAGAATATTGAATATGTTTTAACCCTAAAACATATTCTTTAAAGAAACGGGTGAAAGGTTGGTTGTTTTTAGAAGCTCTTTTTATTCAACTCAATTTACAACACCTGGATTAACAGAGAAACTATTTATTTATCTTTAGTTATTATTGTTGTTGTTGATCTAAAAGGATCGATCGATATGTCAACAAAATAAAAAAAAAAATACAATGAAAATCTTTGATCTGATCCTTGTTTGAATCAATTATCTTTTTTGTTAGTTTTTTAAAAGAATAACTTATAATCACATAATCTGTTTTTTGATCAAAAAAAATTTCTTTTTAAAAATATTGCTGAATTAGCCCTTTTTCAATTTCTTTTTTTTTCTTTTTTTCTTGTTAATTTTTTGTTTTTGCTTTTTAACCATAAATAAAATTTGGGCATGTCCTTCCCTTGAACAATGGATAATAACAAAATCTATGATTTTACGCTTAAATTTTTTTTTAAGAAAATTAAAGTAAAAGAATGTCTAGGGTGTAATTTTTACTTCTTCGCTAATATTATTAAAAAAAATAATTTTTTTTCACTTTAATTTTATTTTCAATTCGAATATGAACTTTTGAATAAACGAGTTCAAAAAAAAAATCTGGATTGTTGTTGAACTAAAAGATTTCCTTTCAACTGTTTAAGAAATCACACTAAAGGGATAAAGCTACAACCTCAGGAAGCTTTATTTCAATTCATAAATAACATTGCAACAAACACAAGTTATTAAAAACACAGAAAAGTATGAGAATATAATAATACATTTTTTTTGTTTCAATTTCAAATGATTTTCCATAACATTTAAACCAACTTTTAATAAAAAATACAATACTTTTATTTTATCAAACCATATTTTATTTATTAATTTATTAATTTACTTAAAAATTTGTTAAAAACAAAGAATATAAAGTTTATATTTTTTTTCCTTTTCATTCAATATTATTGTTTAAAGGAGTATTTTGAGTATAAAAGAAAAATCTGGATTTTGAAAATCATTTTTTTTTAAGTCTTTTTTCAAATATGAAAAAACAGTAATCTATGTTACGAAGCAAATGGTTCAAATGTTCAGAGAATTAAAAAGGGGTTTTATTAATAGGGAACAATTCACCATTGCAAGATTTACGAATAGAAGAATTTTTCAAACACAATAAAACGCAAGTTGTAATTTTTTCAAACAGAAAAGAAAAGAAAGAAATTTTAGTTCATAAATGAAAAATTAAAGAACAAATTTTTTTTTTGGAAACTGAATTGAATGATACGAATGTTTTAAGCAACTATAGGCCTTGCAATAAAACAAAATTCAAAAACAATTACGTGACAAAAATAAATCGAAAAAAATAAAAGAACAAAAGTGTGGAAAAATAATATTTTTTATTGTCTGACTCAAGATCTAATTTACTTGGAATTTTAAGGGTTTATTATTCCATTCCAAGTAACTTTTGTTTTGTCATTGAGATCTTTCAATGAAATTTTTTTCTTATTTTTTTTTATTTTTTTCCTAATTTTTTTGGAAAAAAATTGGAAAAGAACTTTCCAAAAAAGTGAAAATAAAAAAAAATGTAAAAATCCGGAGTTTTTGTTTTTATACCAACAGAGGTGCTTTAATATTTTAAAACAATCAATAATACTCAATTTAAATATTTATTAGATTTTCAAAAGAGTAAGGGGCGCGCTACTAATCAAAGAATTAGTAGACCAAAACCCAATGAATAACAATTGAATAATATGATAACAAATATTTTTTTTTGAGTTAATATGAACTGTCAAACTCACGGCGACACAAATAGTTCTTATTTCTGAAACGATCTTTCCAATAACAATGGTTCAAAAAAAACAATAAAAAATAAAACAACATAATAATTGACTCTGTGTTGGAATCGTCTTCTAGTTTGATTCACTTTACTTTTATAAATGATCTTGATTTTGCTTTGAAAGGGAAAAAAAAAAATAATAATACAGTAAGTTCCACTTTTAAGAGACAAAATTTAAAACGAAATTTAAGACATAAAAAAATCTCAAATTAAAGCATATTTTTTGGAATTTTTTTGATCAACAATTTATTTTATTAAGATTTGAATTTTGTGCCTTTAATTTGGATTTTTTTGTACCTTAATTTTCGTTTTAAATTTTGTCTCTTAAAAGTGGAATTGTTTATATATTTATATAAACTCTAATTATTCAGTTATCTTGAATTTATTGTTAATATTTTATATTCATGTTAATAATTAAAGTTAATTGTTGATTGTTTATGTGAATGATTGATTGTACCCTTGAAATTAATACAATAAGTTTCAAATTTAAGGCACAAAACTTTTAACGAAATTTAAGACATAAAAAAATCTCAAATTAAAGTACATTTATTGGATTTTTTTTTTCACTATCATTTTTACTAGTGTCTGGATTTTGTATCTTAATTTAGAATTTTTTTTGCCTTGATTTTCTTTGAAAGTTTGTGTCTTAAAAGTGGAACTTACTGTAACATGAAATGCATCTTCTCAATCACTTTTATGATAGATCTTCTCTGTTCGAATGATGATTATTATATAACCGAACCCATTCTATTTGATAAAACTTTTCAAGTTGGTTCTTAATAAATCTTTGAAAGAATAGAAACTAAAAAGTTCTAAAAAAAATTTTGGTTTTTCAATTTTAAAGTGAATTTATTTTTCTTATTTTGATTTTGAATTTTGTCTATATTTTTTTTGTAATTAAAACTCATAATTATTGTTCAATTCTAAGTTTAATAACCCATTTCTAGTGTAGCACGAAGGTTCTTTACATCCACTATCTTCTCATGAAAAAGGTCATAACATTTTTAGAGAGTAATTCACAACTTGAGAATGATAAAATTCATTGAAGCGTCTATACCCTTAAAAACGACAAACACTTCAGAAAACCATCCCACAAATACTTTTTTTTTTTTTTTTGGTATTTGAAGATTTTTTCAGATTTTGGATTTGGAACATTTTGGTGGAAAGGTTGTTTGTTAAGATCAAATTCTATTTGAAACCGTTTTTGGGTTCTCATTGGAATCAAATTCAGGACTTTAAAATCAAATTTTTAATTGTAAAATTATAAAATCTTGAGTCAATACGAGAGGACTAAAATTAATTTCTGAAAAGCAAAGTTTCTAAAAAAGGAATATCGATCTTTGAAGTTTGCCTTGATTGAAAATGAGATCTTTTATTAAAAATAAAAAAAAAAAAAATATGAGAAAAATAGAAAAAATATTAACCTTTTCGTTGCTTTCAGTATTTGTATTAATTTCTAAAACTGTAATATCGATTGTTCCAGACCCTGCATCCAAAACAAGAACTTTACCGGAACTAAAAAGTTCCTCTTTGATGATCTTGTTTGCACCAAAAAAACATTCGATCGCGGCAGCCTCTGGTTCGTGTATTAAAGCGAGTCTTTTTGAATTTGGAGAATCGATCAGCCCTGCTTCCATAGCACAATTGACCATTTTACTTTTGGACTTTTCAGACCAGATTGCTGGGACAGTAAGAACCCATTTGATTTGATCTTCAGATAAAGTTAAAGTTCTTTGCTTCAGGTGAGCAATTGCCTGTTTTTTTAACCATTTGAGCGACAAGACAATTACATCGTAAACAGAGAAAACATTTCCAGAAGCTGACTTTATTGTGCTTTTGTTTTGGTACAATTGCATTTTATAATAGGAAAACAATTCGTACAAACTATTCTTTTGAATACTGTTTCCCTGATCTTCTTTCTTTTCTTTTTGTTTTTCTTTTTCTTTTTCATTTTCGTTTTCATTTTCATTTTCTTTTTCTAATTCTTTTTCTTGTTCATTATCATTTTCTTCAAAATCTTCCTGTTCTTCATCAAGAAGTTCTGTATATTTGATTGTTGCTTGCTCCCCAAACGCAACTACTTCTTCTAACTTTGCTCCGTCACGGTAATCACCTTGCTTGTTTTTTTTGATTAAGATCGTAGAATCTGTTTTAAAATCTGCCCATTCAGATTTGCCATAAATACTTTCTTCCTTATCACCTGTAAAGGCATATGCAAACCCACTTCGTGAGGTTCCAAAATCAATTCCAATCACAATTTTATAATCTGAATTTGAAGAACTTGGAAAACTCATTCCAAAAAATGAAGAGAAATTTAAAAAAATAAAATCCTTTCTGATTTTGAAAATTTTTAACTGTTAGTTGATATATACAAAGAAGACACAAAGTTTTGTTTATTGTGTACAAATGTTAAATTAATTGGTTGTTTTTTAAGGGTTGATTTGTTTTAATGAACAAGCAATTTTTGAGATGCAAAAAATGATTTTATTAATTTTAATAAGTGTCTGAAACAAATTAAAAACCAATCAAGGTGTGTTGTTATAAAGATAGATTTCTAAAAATAAACAATAAAAAACCCGGTAAAATATTAGAATAAAGCACCAATCGGTAAGACTCAATTACCAATTTTATACATTGCCAATTATTATTTTGAATAAAACTATACCAGTTTCAAAGTTTCTCTATTTTACCCTTTTTGAGAACTACCAAGATATTTTATTTATTTCTTTTTTATAAATCAGTTATTTTTATAGAAAAATTATTGTAAAATCCTTACTTTATCAAATTTAATGGAATTTAAATGAATAGAAATACGATAAAATTAGAATTAATTTTATTTTCTACTTGGAGAAAACAATATGTTTAAAATTGCAGATATTTATTTATTCATAAATAAAAAATAAGAATGTATTAATTATTATTTTTTTAAAATGGATTTTTAAAAATAATAGTTGTGGAAAAAAAGTAAAACACCGTTTTTAATTAGGAACCTTACTGAAAACCAAAACGAAAAATAATTAAAAGAAGAAACCAATTAACTTCAATTAATAATCCCTTATATTATTTTCAATCAAACCAACAAACACATAATTAAATCTAATTTCTTCTCGAAATTGTTGATGTGGTTTTGGAGATCTCAAAAATAGTCATTTTTTTGAACAAATTTTTAATCATTGATCAATCAAAGAAAAACACATACCAAAAGATAGTATTAGGTAAACTTATTGTTTTTAATACAACATTTTGTCTTTATTTATTTATTTATTCTTTTTTTAGTTGATCGTACTTTGGATTTTCAGTAATTTTCCCAATTAAAAACGGTGTTTCACTTTTTTTCCACAATCGTTGGTTCTTTGAGATTTTTTTTAATTGAATTTTTTACATTAGTTGAACTTTATTCTTTTTTTTTTCTTATTTTTTTTTGATTGATTTTTTGATTTTAAAATAAAGGCAATTTCACAATGCCGTTTTTCATTCCAAGTTAGCCCTTGAGTATAGAGTAAATATACATAAGCTAAGAGTACATTAAGAGATAAATACCAATTGATTGAAGAAAAGTTTTCGAATTTTTATTTCCTTTTTTAAAAAAGCTAAATTTCACATTGAAATTCCAGTTACAAAGAAGTTGGTCATTCAAAAAAGAGCATGAATCAAAAATCGATATTTTTTTTTTTCAAATGTATTAGGTTTTCAATATTTTGATTTATGGGTAAGTTATAACAAAATGGTTGAATAAAATAATTACTTGCTTAAAGATAAAAAGAGTAAAAAAAAAAATAGGAATTGAATTAAAAATTTTATTCCTAGAGTCGATCGGGCAAAAAAAAATACTTTGATTTAAGTTGATTTTTGACTGAAATGTAAATCTAAAAGAAGAAATCAGGATATATAAATAATTGTTAACTTTTTTTTATATCTGACTAGGCTAATGATAAAATTTTTGAAAATTCCGCCACCCCAAAGTCCATTCAGTAATTTTTTTCACAGGGATTAAATAAAATCTGATTTAAAACACAAATTTATCAATCATGGAGAAATGAGTTTTCGTTTTTAAAAGAATTTCTTATCCTAATCAAATATTTTTTGGAAAAAACTTTGATCCTTTCAGGATTGAATTTTTGATTTATTGAAAAAGATAAGGAAATATTCGCAAAAACCTTTTCATTTTGATCAAATCTCACTTTTAGTAAATTTTTGATATTTTATATGAATAGCTTATTATTCTATTTTTTATCTCATTTTTAAAATACAATATAAAATAATTCAAATATTTAATCCTTAAAGATCAGAAATAATTGATTTTTTGTTTTATTTATAATAATTTATTCAAAATATCTTGAAATTTCGAAGATTAAATATTTTTTTTCTAAATATTAAGAGTATAAAAAATCAACTGTTATTATTAAAAATAAGTTGTTTTATTCAATTTCTTCATTGTTTTTTTATTAGAATTATTAATAGGAAATATTTTGATTCATTTGAGAAAATTGAAAAAATGGAAAAATAATAGTTAATACCCCTAACACTTTTCGTCTGTGTGTTGTTACGAACCCACCGAAAGAATTTAGTTTGAGTTATGTATTATTGATTAAAATAATCAAATTAAAAAATTTTTCCTTAGATCAAAATTTGAATTTTCTAGGTTTTTAAAAAATTATTTTAAAGGATTATTTTAACTTTGTGGTTTGTGGATTTTTAACATACTTTTTAGTGAAAAAAAAGAAAAAATTCATTTGAAGTGTTCTTAGAATCAAAAAAATTTTATTCTTTTTAGATCTTGGAATAATTATTTGAATTTTTTTTGGATATTTGGTTATTTTTTAAACTAGGCCATTTTTGAATTTAATGGTTTTACTATGTAAAGTTTATTTTTTTTTTTTAATACTTTCTTTGCAGATCAAATTAGATTTCTTCCTTCTTTCTAAGAAATTAATTTTTTGGGAAATAAATCAGAAAATTTCTGGATTTTGAACTTTTCAAAAATGAGAAAAATGGAGATAAAACTTTTTCAAAACAAATAATTCATTTCTGAAAATATTATTAAATTTAAGTTGTATTTTGGAGTAATCTGATTTTTACTTATATTTTTCAAGATCAAGATGGGTAAAATTTTTTTGATTTATGCTATACTGGTATTTGAATAATAAATGGGATTTTTTTTTACTTCATTTTTAATTTCTCTTTTTTAAGAGAACATAGATCGAGAACCTCTTTCTTTAAGAACTATATTTATAAAAAAAAAATATGGAAAAGGAAGTGAAAATTCTTTCCCATTTAGAATTCAAATACCAGTAGGATTTACCAGAAGATTTTTTCGTATATTAGTTCCATCAAACCGAATTAAAAGGAACCCACTTTGAATTTTTCAGTAGTAAATGATAAGTTAATTCTTCTATTGATAATTAAACCACAAATTTTGAACAAATATTTATTTTTAATTTTTTTTTTTTTTTTTTATTGTCTTTTTTCTTTTTTTGATATGAGCCTATCAAAACACAAAACAAGATCTAACAGATTAACAACATCAACAACCTATTTACCAGATTACATTACACATTCTATAGACGATAAATATAGTAGATCCGTAGCTACTAGTCTTACAAAGCCTATTGTCCCAATATCATCGAGACCATTTTTAGCAACAGGCGGGCCACATCAAGGCTTTGAGTTAACAACACCTTCTGTTAATGAACCAGATCAATTAATTAAACACATCCAATTACTTTATGCCCAAGGAGGCTGTGAATTTCAAGTTAACTGTATCTTGGATCAAAGTACATTTCCTGGAAACCAAATCCTCAAAACAAAAGAAAGAAAAAAAAAACAAGAAGAAGAAGAAGAAGAAAAAGAAAAAGAAAAAGAAAAAAAACAAGAACTAAAAACAAAAGTAATTCTTGAAATGAAAACAGACACCTTTAATGTCAGATTTGAAACAGGAATTACATACCATTTTGAATACCACAAGATCCAAAATACTAAAGTGAGATTTGGAAGACAAAATCCACATTTAATTCAATTTGTAATTGTTGAGGATGAAAATTCAAAACCAAAAGAAACAAAAACAAAACAAAAACCAAACCAAGGAAAACGAAAATCAATTACCCAATATAAATTTATGTTTGAGACAAAAAAAATTGATGAAAGAAGATTACTTATGAAAACCTTTCGGATGTATTGCAAGTATCCAAAAAGAAATCCAGAAAATCTCTCAATTAAAGGAGGCGTGATTGGGCTAATCCCAGAAATGGACGCATTAATTTTAAGATGCTTACAAAACGCCAAGGCAACCTTTCAAATAACTGTAATCAACAATCAAAATAAAAATTATTTTCCTGCTAGTTTAGAATTAGATTTAGATTTTTTTTTAATAAGGCCTCTTGGAGATGAAAAACAAGAAACAGAAAATCAAGAAAGAGAAAGAGAAATAAAAATAGAAATAGAACAAGAAGAAAAAGAAAAAGAAAAAGAAAAAGAAAAAGAAAAAGAAAAAGAAACCGAAAACAAAGAAGAAGAGATACAAAGTAACGTGAGTAAAAAGAAAATATCAATTCCAAAAAGAAAATCAATCAAAATTGATAATGAAACCAAAAACAAAGAATTAATTATTTTTTGGAATGAAAGCATTGTCCAAACCGCAATTAGTAAAGAGGAAAGAAGATTGTTTGAATTAATTATTCAAGAAAAATCAAATACTTTAGTTTTAAAATTAGCATGCCGAAGCAAAAAATACCGAGACTTGATTAGAAAATGCTTTTTAGCATTCAACACACAAAACAATTCATTAAATGATACGATTCAGAATTTAAATTGGAGAAACTCCTTCGCTAAGATGTCTCAAACATCCCAGCTTACAATAAAGTCCAACCAAAACTTAAGATCACCAGAAAATCTTGATTTCAAAGAATCTTTTAATCCAATGATCGGGACCAAACTAATGCTAACACGACAAGAATCCTTATTTTCCATTTTTGATCAAGAGGGCAAGGGCAGAGTGATTAATAATCAACATTCTTTACAATTTTCAAGAAACTTTTGTAATAGATCGCCTTTAATTTGTAAAGCAAGCAATCAAAAAGATAATGAAAAATTAATAAAATACAAAATTGAAAAATCAATAAAATCAAATTATGCCAAACTTTCGTTAATTCTTGAATTTGAAGAAATATTTTCTGCCAATAATTTAAAAACCAATTTTAAGAAAAAAAAAAAAGAAGAAAAAGAAGAAGAAAATGAAAACGAAAAACAAAAACAAAAAGAGAAAGAGAAAGAAAAAGGAAAAACAAAGAAAAAAGAAATAAAATTACAAAAAGGAAAAAGAAAGGGAAAGGGAAGAGGTAAAGAAATAGATCAAAAGAAAATAAAAGAAAAAAAAATAAACAAAGAAAAAATTGAAATAATTTTTACTCAAAAATATCTCAAAATTATTGGAACTAATAAAAGAATTTATTTGAAAGAAGAATACTCAATTGAACAAAAGGTATTTGTACATTCAATGAAAATAAACAAATTAATATTTATGAGTAAAGAACAAGGCAAATTTATTCTAGATTGTAAGAATTGTATAAATCAAGATTTGTTTGTTAATTATTTTTTAATTTTTAGAAAAAATGCTATTTCTTTAAATTTAAAAAAAAATCTCTTAAAGGATAAAATTGAATTTATGAGTCCAAATAACACTGGTGTTAATGCCAAAAAATCCAAATATTTAGTTTCAAAGTATACTTACACCCCAAAAGATTTATTCCAAAATCCATTATTTTCGTTTACCATTCATGTTTATAATTCGCTTGAAGAGTATATAGGTCTTGGACAAATATATTTATACAAGTACTATTTTAAATTTGAATGGGATAATAAACAAATTTTAAGATATTATTCAATATATTCCAAATTACTATTTTCCGATCCAAGATCACTCTACTGCAGATTCAATGTAGATGAAATCAATTTTATAAATATTGGGTTTAATAATGGACAATCAAGGAATACATTTTTAAAGCAATTTTCAATTCAAAAAAAATCCCACAACATTCTGAACCAAATTTTAGGAAAAGGAATTCGTTATAAAGTTCAAATTCTAATTTCTGCAAATATAAATTTCCCAGGTTTCATTATTTTATTTAAAGATTATTATTTAATTAAAACTAAAATCCAAACTTTAAGATTAGATTATTTACCAAACAGTAAAATATTAAAGAATGTAAACAAGTTAAATAAAAATGAATTAATCTCAATACAATTAGGCAATGGGTACGGGGTCTTAAAATGTTTATTTATAAACTCAATTGCAGGCAAAAAATTCAAAAAAACTTTCAATTCATACTATTCTCAATATATTTCGTCTTCCATTGGGTCACAATGTAAATCATACAAGGCTAAATTACTAAACCAAAATTATTTATGTAAATTAATAATTAATAGTAATAGGTTAACGTTGATTAAAAACCACCAAGAAAATTCATTAGCAATCATTGAATATTATGATTTAAATAATAATGATATTCAATTAATATATCCACTAAAGAAGAAGAAAAGTCTTCAAATCATTTTAAAAACAAATTTTAATATTATACCAATTTTCAATTCAAAAAAACAATTATTAGATTTCAAAAAAAAATTTATCAATATAGGTTTAAATAGTAATAACAAACACAATAATGATGATTTAATATATACTAATGATGATTTAATCAATAAAAACAACAATAATAATTCAACTAATTTATTTGGAAAGCAATTATATATTTTCCAAATTAAATTAAAAAATTTTTCATTAGTCAAAAAAAAAAAATTAAAATATGCAGTTATTCGGTTATTTGAAAACGGTATTTCACTTTCTTTTAATAAATTAAATTTAAATGATCAAATAAAAAATTGTATATTAAATTATTATCCCTCGAATAATCATCTATTATTTTTCCAAATCCAAAACGAAAGTTTTTTCATAAAGTTTATTCATAATTCTGAAAAGGAAATTTTACTTTACAAATTAAATAAAAAAAAGCAATTAATAAATCAAAAAACAAATTCATTGTTCCCATTATTAAATTTCCCAATTAAAATTTTAAAAATATTTAATACTAAACAAAAAAAAGAAAAAAAAATCCTTGAGTATTTAAATAATTCTAAAAATGAGAAGAAAAAAAGGAAAATAAATGAATTTAATTCAATATTAAAAATAAATAATAAAGAATTAATAATAATAACTAATTATTATTCTCAATTATTTTCTTATTTATCTTTACGAATTGAAATTGATAAAAAGAATCATAAAATCTGTAAATTATTTTATAAAAATAATTTGAAAATGAAAATAAAATTTCTTAATAAGGAATTCACTTTAGAATTCATGCATATGTGTAATGACCTTTTAACTAAATATTATTACAAAATGAATAATAATTTTATCACAAATTCACAGAATACTAATATTAATATTAGCAGTAGTAATAAGAAGAAGAGAAAGAAGATGAAGAATCTTGATACGAATAAAAAAAATAAAAATATAAATCAAGAAAGTAAAAAAGATAGGAAGAAAAATAAGATAAACAAGATTTTTAATTTTAATTTCTTTAATAATTCAATCCAAGAAAAAAATTTAAAATATAAAATCAAATTTTATACAAAATCATTAGATTCCTATGTCAATGGATTTTTATTGTTCAATTTAAAAAATTCTTCTTTAATATTTATCAAGGATGATCTTGGTGGTGATGATGATGATATGAATAATCATGATCATCAGAAGAATAAAAAAATAATTAATATCGGTAAAATAGATGAAATACAAATAATTCAAAATAAAAACATTTTTATAGAAACTAATATAATTAATACCAGATCAAAACATTTCCAAATTCAATTTTTCTCTAGAATCAGAGCAAAAGATTTTGATGAGATTTGTATTCAATTACGAACTGAAATTAAGAATAATTATTTACAATTAATACAAAATAGAATTAAAATTATTTCACATAATAAAACAAATAATACATTGAAAAATGAAAAAAAAATAATAAACTTAATGAAACTTTATCAAATAAATGGCAGATATTTCAAAATTTGGCTAACTACTAAAAAGGGGAAAATTATTTCAGATGGATTTGTAATTTTGAATAGCAATAAAAAATCAATCAATTTTATTGGAATAAATAATTATCCAGGAATAACTTTCCATAATTTAAATAGATTAAAAATTTCGAATCAAAATAAAAATAAAAAATTAATCATTATTAAAAATGGTAAAAAGCCATTTTATATTCATTTCGTTAAAAAGCAATTTAAAAATGAATTTATTCAATTGATAAAAATTTCATTTCAAAAATCTAAATCAAAATTGATTTCCAAAGAATCATTAATTTTCCCAATTCAATTAATAAATAGTAATAACAGTGACAGTGGCAGAGGTATTGATAAGAATAATACTAACAAAAATATCAATAAAAATAAAAATCAAAGAATTAACTCCCATGGATTAATTCAAATATCATCAAATATAATTAAATTGAAATTAGAAAAAAGAAAACCAATTCTATGTAAAATTACAAAGCAATCATTAATACTGAAAAAAATTAATAATAAAAAAATTGTCAAATTTATTATTAATAAAAACACAAGTTATCAATTACAATTCCAAAACAAGAAAATCGCGAAAAAATTTTTTACTCAAATTGAATACCTTAAATCAATATTATAATACTATTCTTTTTTTATTTATTTTATTTTTTTTTTCTTAATAATTGTTCAAAAAAATAAAATTTTTTCGAATGAATAGACTTTTGCCATCTAAAACTTTGGAATACACAATGAAACAATTCTTCCGTTTAAATATTAATTCTTTTTTATTTTTTTATTTTTATTTTATTGTTTAAGGGTGGAGTTTTTAATTCCTCTTGTTTACCGTTAGGTTTTTTTTAAAGAAAGAAATAAAAAAAAGATTAAATAAATTTTCAGTTTATTTCTTAAATTAAAAAAAACCGCCGTTAGCTTTTCTAGAATTCAAAAGAATTTAGAAAAATCTAATTGATTTAACTCTATTCTTTTAAATTCTGGAAAAGCTAGGTACTTTACAGCACTTCCCTAATTCCTAATTTTTTATATAGAAATTTTTTTAAAGTTTAAATATTAATTCTTTTACGAATTACTCACCTTTTTGCGAAAGGATATTTTATTGTGAAAAAGTCAATTTACCAAAAAAGTAATTTGAATTACCCAATTTTGGAAAAAAATCATCATTTTTAAACACTATTTTTCCTTTTTAAATGTTATGAATTTTCCAGAATAACCAAGTCATTATATTAGTCAAGTTCTTTCTGAAAATACCTATTTATAAGATGATAAATTTTGTTGAACAACAAACAGATCTTTAATATAAAATTATTTTTTTAAAACAATAAACAAAAAACAAACAAAAATATATCAAGAGTAATTCAAAAGAATTACTGATTTTTAATTTGATTTGATTGAAAAAATTTGTCTCTCCATTTCTTCAGGCTCAAATAAAAACTTCTGAGGAATTATCATTTTCTAATTTATTTTAATTGAATTATTGATATGAAAAGATGATATTTTGGATAATATCAACTCGATTGGTATTGTATATTTAGTTGTCACACAACAAAATTTTTTTTTAAGGTATCTACACTATAAGAGGAAACTTTTCATTTGTAAAGATTTTTCAATAGTAAAACCATACAGCCACAAATCTGAATAATTGCTCGAAAAACTTAGTATCTTCTTTTTGTTCTTCTACTTTTCTAAATTTTACATTTTAGAGAAATTCTAACTTAAAATTGAAAGGTTTTGTTTTTTTAATCGATTATTAAATTTGCATGAAAATTTCTCTTTCTTCTTGGGATTTGAATTTTTGAAAAGGAATTAACCATTTTTAAAAAAACTCTTCAATTCTAGATTCCAATCCATTATTTTATTTTCAATTGGTTTTAATTATCTAATGTCTCTAAAATTTGGAATTTTACTTATGATACCAAAAAAAACTTATTTTACTTTCCCTCTATTTTATTCTTTATTGTTTTTTTTTTCTAAATAAAGGTACTATTAATACTTTTAATTTATTTTATTATAGTTGTATTTGTCAAGAAATTTTTTTAATTGTAGATCTGAAACTAATATCTTTAAATTGATTTAGTATTTTTCAACAAAACCATATTATTAAATATACTTTATTAGCAAAAACATTTTCTTGAAAGGGAAAACTATAATATTTTGTGAAAAATATACTTATTGGAGTTAGAATATTTATTAACAAAAGAATAAGTGTTTTTTGAATAAGAAAAGGGATAATCAAATTTGTTCTGTTTTGATATAAAACTCTAATTTGTAAAAATCCTAAATTATAAATAAAATTAAAATATTAGAAATTTCTTGAGTACAGTTTTCACATCTAAAATTTTTATATTTTCATTTCTTCTCTTTTCCACTTTATTGTTTTTTTATTTCCCTTTTTCTTTTCTTTCTATATTTTTTGCTATTTTATTATCTTTATTATTTTTTTTTTTTTACAAAATTAGCCAGATTGAAAATATAAATATAAGGTTTTTTTTTTGATACAAAAATTTAATTTACGTATTTAAAATACTACTATACAACTTTGAACTAAATGAAAATATCAACTCAAATTAAGTTATCATTACTCATATGAATTTAGAGTAGCTATCCCTTCCGAACATTGGAAATGATATTATTTTAAAAATCTTAACTTACTTTAGAAATTTTTATTGAATTTTGTTTTCAAAATATACAGTGATCAAAATAATGTGTGCACAAAGAAAATAATCCGTGTTTCAAAATATTATCCGTACTTTTTTTCTTCTTGTACCAAGGTAACATCCAATCTACTGCCAAATATTATATCTAAGTTAAAATCAATTTTGATATTAAAGGTCTAGATATTTTCAGTAAAATACAAATTATTCATGTAAATCGTTGAAAATTTTTCATAATATTCTCAATTTTTTTGAAATTTTTTTTGGTGATGAAAATTTTATCTGAAAAATTTACTCTATTTTTTGAGAGCAATTTTGCACTTTGATCCTTTTATTTTTTGAATTACTTTTTAAATAATAGAACTTTAAGTAACCAATACCATATTTTTTATAGGGTTTATTATCAGTTTCTTTGATTGGTTAATGTATAGGTCTTCTATAATAAAAAAAAAAAAACGCCTTTTTATTGTGAAACACGCATTAAAGTTTTTTTCTGAAAGCTTTATTTTGACTACAGTAATTGTACTTTAGAACTTTCCTTGAAAGTTAAAAAGAAAGGAACATATAATTTTCTGAAATACAGTCCAAACACAAGATCTAAAATTGGAGTAACAATTACACAAAGTTTAAGTTGAAAAATTTCTCTTTTTGTTTCTTTAAAATAACACCCTTAATAAATTAAAAATATTTCATTTTTATCAATTTTCACTTTTTTTTTTTTTTCCAATTATTTTTTTCTGAAATCTGATGAAAAAAAGATTTAAAAGAAATTACCAATCGTAAACAATACCCACTTCTTTTTGTTTATTTCAATTTCCAAAGCTTTTTATTCACGTAAACCGAAACTATGCTCACAATGTTAACAATATATTTGTTTTTTTTTCTTTTCAAACCTTCCTAGATTTCTTCAAAAAGTTGGGAAATCCGAAGCAACAATTGATCGAGAATTTGATAAAAAGCATCGTAAATTTATTGAACTTGAAGCCTATGCTGCACAAGTGCATAACACTGTTAAAATTTTCCTACAGAACCTGCAAAATTGCGAAAAAGTCTCGAAAGAACTAAGTCTCGAACTTTCGGGATATCATGCAAACTCCGAAATGGAACAAAAAATTGCAAGTATAAAATACAAAAATGTATTGGATGACATCTCAAAGATAATAAATGACAAAACTGTAAATATTTCATTTTGTTTTTCAGGATTATTGTTTATGCATTCCAATGAACGTTAAAACAAAAATTATTACTTTTTTTTTCTTGTTTTTTTAAAAATCTGTCATTTGAAACAAGTGAAGACCAAAAACTTTACAAAATTTTTATGGAAACAGTTTAAAAGAAGAAACAGAACAAAAAATTGACCACTTTTTCGAAAAAAATGCTCTTCACTTTTTAAAAATGGCAATTGGAACAAAATGTTCTTTTTCAAGAAATCCATTTTTGTTTTTATTAAGAATAGAGCATTTACCATTTTTCTTGGTTTATTTGAGTTTCTTTTTGATTCTTTGAAATACCCCCCCAAAAAAAAATGTCCATTTTCCAAAAGGTTCAAATGGTCGTTAGTTAAAAAATATCACCATTTAGGAAAAAAAAGTGATTATTTAGGAAAAAAAAAAGTGAAAACACTTTTTTTTATTGTAAACATTAAGAGAATGAGAAAACCATAGAAATCTCAGAAACTACATATACCACAAATATCAAGAGAAACACAGGAATCACAAAAACAGAAAAGCCAAATAAAACACATAAACCACATTTCTCGCGAATATCAAGAGAATCACAGAAATTATAGAAACCTTAAAACGAAAAGTGATTTCAATTAAAAAAAGAAACAAATTGACACCCAAAGAATAATACCTAATTTTCTAAACAACTAAATTAACAAAATTAAATTTGAGAACTTTTAAATTGAGATCTAAGTAGTACTTTTCTTTAACCCAAAAATACTTGTATTTAATCCATAAATGTGTAAAAAGTTCACTAGTGTGTTCCTATTTCATTTGATTTACAATTTTTATTCAATGAAATCAATTTAGCTTTAGTTCTCTCATTCAATCCCAGAGCACCTCGAATACAGGATTAATACAGATTCCTTCTCTTTATTTTTACAAGATGGAACGTTAACTATACAACATAAAATAGAAGATGGGTTAAAAATTTTCAAGAAATGTTTAAAAATTGATTAATAAATGTAAAACCTTGAATATAGTACAGCTTTGTAAAAATTTTTATTTTGACTAATAAACTTTGTTCCAGTCAAAAAGGCCCAAAAATTTTCCAAGTCTCAATTATTCTTTACAATTGACTATTAAAGAATAAAAAAGTTATTAGAATAATAAACATCAAAGAATAGTTGATTATTGTACGAAATAAATCTAATAAAACTAAATATTTTCTAAAAAATTGAAAAATAAAAATTCTTCTGGCATAAAGAAAAAAACAATAATGTTCATTTTCATCTTCAATTGAAGATCTAAAGATAATCCCAAATAAAAACCCGTATGATTTTTCTACAACAATTTTCTCATTGTCTCAATAACACTAAATTAAAACTGTTTTTACTTTGTGACTATAGATCTTTCAATAAAAGAAAATTTGTAAATGAATTAGGAGTCTTGTAAAAAAAAATCTAAAAAAAAAATATCAATGAAAAATAGAAAAGAATGTTTTTAATTTTGAAAATTCCAAATTTAAATTTTTTTCTTCTAAAATCCATTCAAGCCCTTTGTACACATGTATTTCACTTATTACAACTGGAGCCCTTTGGCTGGAAAATAGTTTACTTTATCTTTAATACATTATTTTTTCTTTTCTTAATGAATATAACTGTTTTCATTTTAAGATTTCTGTAATATATGTGATTCTCTTGATATTTGCGAGAAATCTGGTGTCTGTAATTTATATGGTTTTTCTGTTTTTGTGATTTCTGTGTTTTTCTTGATATTTGTGGTATATGTAGTTTCTGAGATTTCCATGATTTTCTCATTCTCTTAATGTTTACAATTAACAGACTCTTTTCACTTTTTTTATTCACAATAGTTAAATTATCTTTCCAAAAATTTATTTTTCAGATCAAGAACACTCATCGAACTTGTAACAAAACATCATAATACAAAAATATATTCGAAGATCCAAAATTCCCAATTTCTGAAATTTCCTTAATATTCAATCATTCTTATTGAAAAAAAAACAAACTTTTATTTTAGAAATTTTATGAAAATTAATCTCTATAACTTTACATTTTAATCAATTTATTGTGACTAATAATTCATAAAAAAAAAAAATAATAATAAGTTTAATCATAATTTTCAAGTATTTAATTGATTGTAATTATCCTTAATTTTTTTATCATTTTCTTTTATATTACGATCCTGAAAAAAATTTTTACAAAAAAAAATTTGACATTTGCTAATTCTTCACTTTTTGATAACTTCACTTATAATAAACACTATTGGTTAATAAAAGATCTTTGATCAAAAATTATTTTTCAAGATATTTAACAATTAAATAGTTGGAAATTCAATTTCTCAGGTTCTATTAAGATTTTTTTCACATTTAATAGTAAAACATTTGAAAACTTTTTTTCTTCACAGTTTAAGGGGTTATTTTATTATATTTTAAAAGAATTTTAAATCTGATGAATATCTTTTAAATAGGGAATCAATTATTTTGACTATTAAAGAATTATTTGTTCTTTTAAATTGGAAAAAAATTTTTTTCTTTGATTTTCCAATATTTAACATCAGGTATTTTTTTTATCTATTTCAGTTTTATTAGATGAGTACAGCATTTTCATAACTACTGGTTATTATCTATCAGAGTAAATATCTCCAAGTTGAATTAAACTAAAATTCATACTTGCTTTTATTTGGAATTTTTTACACAGAAAAATGCCTTTTTTCTCGACTAGAAACTTTTAAAAAAGGTGATAAAACTTAATACAAGAAATACAATAGCCTCAAGAATTTGAAGTTCTGGAATTTTTATTATATTGTGAATCAACTTTATTATTAATAAGGATGGGTTAAATAAAAAGATTAGTTTTGTCTAACTTAATTTATTCAATTTTATTTTTTTATACTAGCGAGGTCTTTCGCTACAATACTTGTATTTTTTATTTTTTCTAATTTTCAGTAATCGATACCAAAAATAATATTGAATCTTATGTGAATATTAAAAATTGAATGGAAATGTCGATCAATAAACTAATAAAGAAAAAAATACAAAAGATAATAAACTGAAACAATTTTTGCTTATTTTGAAAAAATTATTTAAAAATCTATTAATTTTGAATTGAATGAAGAGATAGTTGTTGAAATTTGAATTGAACAAGGTTAAAAAAGTTAACGTGCTCAGCTTTTTGATCATAAGAGCTTCTCCAAAATAGATTTGTATTGAAAAATGAAATACCTTGAAATACTCTATTTGTTCGAAAAATAAGAAGGTATTTTTTTTTTTTTTTGGAAAATCGCGATTAAAAATTTCAATTTCAATTTCGAATTCGAAAGGATAACAAAACGCTATTTAGTCGAGAGTAAGACTGGAAAACAGTATTTAATTGATTTTTTTTTCAAGTAAAATTTTCGATAAAAAATTAAATCCATAATAGAAGTCGGTGATTTGGTACTCATTTTAATTAATTAGATCCACTTTTTGGGATTATTTATTACCAAGTGGATTTTAAAAATTACAAATATACTCCAGAAAGAAAACCATTTAGAACTTGAATGTTTGGTAGTAATTAGATTTTATCTTTTTTTAGTTGAAGGAAATAAAAAAAAAAGAGAAATTTAATTTCTCAACTCATAGAAAGAATAGTTTAATTTCAATTTTTTGTTTAAAATTGTTTTGTTTTGGTGATGTGTGTTCCACTCGGTACAGAAAAAAAGGAGTTGTTTTTTTTAAAGAAAAATAATTCAAATGAAATTTCAATTTTTTACAAAAAAATAAAATGGTTTTCTTTATTTTTTCAAATCCCAGAAAAACAAGCAAAATTATTCGCCAATCTTGACTAATCTTCAACATTGTTTTGATTTTAGTAACTAAAAAATAATAAAATGTTGAAAATATTTCGATTTTTTTCCAATTTGTAGCAAAATATTTTGGGGGTTTGTCGAACCCAAATAGTGAATCAAGAGTTGGGTTTAGCAATATTCTAATCAAATTTAGATGTGCATATACATTAAAACAAATTCTTTTCAAGAAAAAAAAATTATTCCCATATATCAAGACATATAAAATAATATTTTATAAAAGAAAAATAATTTATTATAAAAGTTAAGGGGTTAGTCTTCTACGAAAACAGGGCAAAATTATAAAATATGTTATTGGTGATATTATCTACTTACAAATTTTTGTAGATGACAACTTTCAAAAAATTCTGATCTACTAAGAAACCAACAAAAGAAAAATTTTTTTGTGAGATCAAATTTTTTTTTTTCATTTTTTTATCAAAAGAAAATTATTAAATTGATTTTATTTTTAAATTATAAAAATTTTTTATCCTCTTTATGACTCATTTTCATCATTATTACACAATATCAAGTCTTTATCACCAAATATTAATAAGAAGATTTTTTTTCTTTTTTGAGATAAAACTTTTGGTTAACCAAAAAAATGATTTATTGAACATATCGAAAAATAATGAGTATTGTTTTAAGAGGGATAGTTATGTTCATTAAAATTTTCAAATCATTTAAAAATTTTACACAAAAATTGTGGTTTTATTTTAATATGAAATTTGATTTTTCAAAATATGAAATTTTCTTAAAGATATTTGGGAATTTCTTAATTTATAATCAAAATTCAAAATCAATTTTTTAATTCCAAAAATAATTTAAATTGCAATCACAATTCTTGTTGATAAGACCAAACACTTGTTAAAAAAAAAATTTCAAATTCGAAAATTTGTTTAAAATTTTTTGAAAACAAGAAAATTACTTTTTTGATTCTTGAAAAATTAAAAATTTTTACCGAATAGATCTGAATTTCATTGAGAAACTTTTTAATTCATCTACAATCAACTTTTAATTTATTTCTGAACCTATACTTCTATTTCTTTTATTTGCTGTGATTATTGGAATTGGTTCGAGTATAAATTATCAAATCATATTTATATAATTGGATTAATATACATAGCATATATAGCTATAACTATAAATATTGAGGTGTTCAAAATTAAAACCCAGAATTATTAATCAAATATCTCTTTTATAGAAATAATAAAATACCATTTTTTTTTTTTTTTTTTTTTTTTCTTTCTTTCTTTATTTTTTTTTTATTCATTAATTTACAATGAAAATCTTTTTTTCATAAATTATTTTTCTTTTTTTATAAAATTTAAATATACATTCAATCTAAATAATTATCATCAGACCCTATTATTAGAAACTTCATTAAAACCATTAACACAATTAATTGATCAAATGCAAAATACAAAACTTTTTCTAAAAACAAGATCACGATTATTATTAGAATATGATTCCGCAAAAAGAAATTTAAATAATCTTGAACGAAAGGGAAAAAATCAACAAAAAATTGAAAAGGCAAAATCAAGATACGATCAAGTAGTTAAAGAATTTGAAGTTATTGATAAGAAATGTAGTGATATAATTGACGATTTTCTTGAAAATTGTTCAGTTCCGATAAAAAAGACAGTCAAAAACATTCTGATTTCATATAATCATGTTATAAAACTATTGGTAAAAAAGCATTCAAAAATTGATACAAAAAAATTCCTCACGAATGAAAAAGTTGAGGATATTCTCGAAAGTTCAACAACAAGCGATTATTC
This sequence comes from Anaeramoeba flamelloides, assembly GCA_027625915.1. Classification (NCBI taxonomy): domain Eukaryota; family Anaeramoebidae; genus Anaeramoeba; species Anaeramoeba flamelloides. The sequence continues at coordinate 1,342,069 of JANTQA010000008.1, forward strand.
AAGCAATTCCACCTTTGAAGAGAAAACTGAAAGTGAAACTAGTTCTTCAGAAAGTGATTCAGACAACATTGAAAAACAAAATCAAGAAATTAAAGAAAAAAACAAAATTGAAGATGAAAAAACAGGTAGTAATGAAAATAGTAGTGAAGAAGATAAAGAATTTTCGATTTATTCCTATTTTTCTACAGGCGTAGATAATACGAAAAAAAATCGAAAAATTATTACAGTTGAAATTTCTGATATTGAATCTGATGAAGAATCGACCAGTGATACAGATGGTGAAATAGATTAGCCTGATACCATTTATTAAAAATAGTTATCGAAAATAAAAAAAAAAAAAAAAAATATTAATAATAATCATATATTCATATAGATGAGCAATACCAAAAAAAAAAATTTTGTGACTTTATTTTGTTTATTATATAATTTTTTTTTTGAAGAAATTCACTCATTTTTCAATTTTATCACATTAATTTACGAAAAGAACTGTGGATATTTATAATAATAAAATCATTTTAAATCCTTTATTATTATATTCAAAAATGATTCCCAACAAAAGTTATAATTAAAAAAATATACATTCAGAGATATTGGAAAAAATATAATTTTTCTCAAAATTATCATTTTTCTGAGAAGATTCTTATTTCTATTTTAAAAAATTGGTTTCTGAGTTCGATCATTTATAAAATCAATTGTTTAGATATTTCAAAATATTTTATTATTTATCCTGTGAGAATGCTCAAAAACATTTGAAGAATACGAAATAATTTTTAAAAAAAAAATAATACCAAATAGTTTATAAAACGTATAATTGTCAAGATATTTGATGATAATTCTTCTTGATTTCTTTTTTTAAATTCTAAATGAAAATTTTCTCAGTTCTTGTTTTGAAATTAGTAATGGGTACATTAAAATTATGTTTCGTTATAGAAAACAGAATTAATTTTTCACTCAGATACAATAAAATATTTATAAATCATTGATATTTAAAATGAAAATGGGAGGAAGAAAAAAAAAAAAGGGTTTTGAATCTTTCCAATAAAGCTTTAATATTTATTAAAATATTTTAAGGAAGAATTTTGTTTCAATTTATTTTTTGATAGTTTTTCTTTGATATATAGAGAATACATCAACATTTAATAAGGCAATATTTATATTCAAACCCAATTTTATGATTTCCCATCTTCTTAAACTGCAGAGATTTATTATATTTTTACTTAATTGAAATTCTTTTTCATTTTTTTGTTTTGAATTTTTTTCTATATATTGTATCTTATCTAAAATAAAACAAAGGTAGTAAATGAATCCAAAAATTATTAATAAAAAAAAAAAATTGTTTATCTGTTTTTACATAAAAAAAAATGATGACTTTTAAGGTTCTAATTAACTTTTTACCAAACAGATTATTTTCATTTATTTTTTTTGGTAGAACTCAAATTACAAATTTCAACAAAAAAAGCTCAAACTTCGAAAATTGTTTTTTATCAGTTGAAAATTCAACTTTAAAAAAAATAAAAAGTTTTTTTTTCTAATTGTAAAAATAATTTGAAAGATCATAAAATATTATTTTTAGAGTGGAAAAATGAAAAAAATATGTTGATTAATTCTTTTATTTGAGTTTTCATAGATCAACAATCTTTTTAAATTTTTTTTTTTCATTTCAAATATATTTTTTTTAGTTATTGAATAAAATCAATAACATTAATGGTTAAATAGCAAATATTTTATTTTTTGAATTACTTTTTTATTTTTTTTACATTCATTTGATAAATTTAAAACTACAATTCTGAAAATCAAGTTTTTTCAAAAATCCAAATTGATTTTTTGATAATAAATCCCATGACATCTTGAATTCCTTACTCTAACAATTCGAGAAAAAAAAATAGTATATTTTGATTAATTAGGATTGGAACTTAATTGAGTATAACTCATTATCATTGTTTATAAGAATAAATAATATACTCCTTTTTTTTATTTTTGAAAACAAAATGTTTCAAAATTTTAGGCTCTAAAGGTATTAGCGTCACCATAGATTTCTCTATAATCAAAATTTATTGTAATTGGTTGCAAATGATAATAGTGCTACATGTTTAACAGCACCTCTAAAAATTTAATATAAATATTATTGCATAAGAAATTATTGGCTTTTTTAATAATGATGATGTTTAAAAATTATCATTTTGAATTTTTTTTTAAATTCTTTTTACAAATCTAAAAATAGAAAACTCAAAATAAGAGTATTCCAGTATTTAATAATTCATATTTAGAACTTCCAAAAATAACAATTTTTTCAATTTTTGCTTATTTCAAGATTTACTAAATACAATAATTATAAACTTCAAAAACCCAGAGACTGATTATTTTCGTTTCCTTTAATAAATCTAATTTGTAACAATCAATATTTTTAATATTTCAGAAATAATTTTACAAAAAAATCTATTGTTTAATTCTTTTAATTTAATAAAAAAATCTAATTTTGCTTTCATTTAATGGCAATCAGCTTCGATTCAATCACAGTTAAAATAAAAAAATAAATCAATTAATTTATAATATTTTTATTGGTAAAAACCTTACTTTAATATATATTTTATAGAATGTAAAAATTCTTTTTAAGAGAAAAAAATTTAACTCAAAAACAGTAAAGATAAAAATGAACAAAATAATCATAAATTAATATTAACAATTGATTTTATTTCTTTATTATTATTATTTTTTAACTATTATTATTTTAAAAGACTAAGTAAAAGAAATTTAATACAAAAGCAAAACTAAAAGTCAAGGAAAATTTTTTTAAATAAAATTTTTTTGCTTTACAATTTCTAAAATTTGAATCCATTCCATCAATTCATTCTGAGCGGCAAATCCTATTGAGAATTTTCTTTTTAAAGATTTGATTTCGATTATATCTTTCCAAAAGAGGCCTTTATATTTTTTGGTTTCTTCCTGTATGTGTATACCTTTATCAATAATGATTAAATGCAGGGGCTTTTCTGTAACGTTATTGGGTGTTTTAGGGAAGATATCAAAATAATTTTCCTTTAAGATAAAATAAACTTTATTCTTTTTTTTTATATCTGTCTTTTTGTGAATAGCCATTACCTTCAAACATTATCTTTTTTTGAATTTTTTCTCCCCATTTCCGAATCAATTCGTTTTCTTTAATTTTTTTCATTTTTTTAATATTATTTTTCATTTCTTTGCGTTTTTTTTTAGAGATTTTTTTATTTTTCCGTTTTTGACTATTTACTGAAAAATTTTCGTCAAAAAAACTAACTCTTTCCAATTTAGGACTTGATTTAGATTTTATAATACCTTTCGGGTCTTTTGTCACTTTTATTTGTAAATCTTTTTTTTTTTGAAAAATTTTTTTATTCAAATTTTTATTATTAAGTCTTGTATTTGTATTTTCATTATCATTTCCATTTCCATTCACATTCACATTCACATTCACATTCACATTCTCATTATCATCATCATCATCATCATAATTGTTCCAATTATTATCCATACCCTTCTTTTTTAAATTCATTTGATTATTTTCTTTTTTTTGATAAATATTTTTTCTTGATAATATTTTATTAATTAAATTTTGTAATTTAACATTTCCAATAGCAAATTTTAATAAATTTGAATATTCTTGTTCAAGTAATATTTGGCGACTTAATAAATCAATTTGATCATTATTTTCTTTGCTAAATTTGTTATTTCCATGATTAAGATTATTATTATTTGCAAATTCAAAAATGGAAGTATATAAATCTGAAAATAGAATGGAAAAATTATTTTGTTTGTAATAATAATTATAATTATTTTTCTTTTTCTTATCATTATTATTTTGATTAATATTATTGTTTCTTAAAAATAATTGAGAAAATTCTGGTTTAAAACCTTGACTAACATCTGGATAATGCTTTTGACTTATTGGCTTTAATAAAGTTTTTTTAATATAGTTTTTCAATTTATATTCTTCACAATTGGAAATTTGTTTTAAAAATAATTTTCGTTGATCAAAAAAATCAATTATTGTTTGATTTAAAGGTTGCATATATGCTCGAGTCTCACCAAATAAAGTTTTACTCGCTAAATTTTGTGCCATCGAGGATAATAACACTAGCCCTCTTCTTGACCTTTCGGAAGGTATAAAGCTAACTATTTCAAAATTATGTGGCGAAACTATTGCAGGGCATAGCCATCTTAAAAAAATGAACCCAGCCACAGAAATTAAAGAACTTTTTCCAAATTTTTCCTTTACTTTCATTTGTAAAAAATGGCAAATAAATTTGATTCCCTTGGGCATCTTTGTGACACATTGAAACATATGCTCAATTAAAGTTACAAAATGGGTATTTAAATTCTTCAAATTTTGTTTTAATCTCTCTTCGTCTGATATTACAAAGGGGTCTATTTCAAAATCCAAATCGCTTGAACACAACCGAACAATCATCATTTTTAAAGACGATTTTAAAAAGTCTTCACCGTAGACCTTTGTATATTTCATTAGCAGTTTTGTTGCCATATCCGTTGATCGGAATAAATATTTTGGTTCTTTACATCTTTCAATTTCATGTGAAATGGCTACTTGGATTATTGGTAATGATAAGCCAATACTTTCAAATAAATAAAATAAATCACTTGATAAGGGTTCAATAAATTCTCTTACATTATTTGGATCAAAAATTGAAATGACATATTCTAAATCTTGATCTAATAAATATTTCCCAAAAATTTGCTTGCTAATTTTCAATAATTTCTGAAATAACTCGGTATTTTTATTTTTTTCAATATATTCTTTTAATAATATTTGTATTTTTTTATTAACAATTCTGTTAACTATAATCCTGATAATTTTTCCTAATGATATTTTTCTACACTGTGAAATAACATCTTTGGCATTATTAGTATTATTATCATTATCATTGTAATTATTATTATTTTTTTTATTTTTTTGATTATTATTATAATCAACATTATTATTCTGATTTAATTGTAAAAATAAAGAATTGATTTCATTTTTGATTTCAGAATAATTAAAAATGGATGGGAAATGATAATCAAATTTAGTAATTAATTTAGTAATTAACCGTTTTTGTTTTATTAAATTCTTATCCAATTTATGGGTTAGAATTGCCTTTTTAATTAATAGTTTTGTCAGTGTTTTATAAAATAAAGTTGAATAACCAAAACTGTCAAATAAAATCGTTATTGATGGAACAAGCATTGAATTGTTAGATTCAATTATTTTTTCTTTTTTTAAATAATCAATAACTTCAATTAATAATTCCGAATAATCAAGTTTTTTTTCTAATCCAAATTTTTGAATTTTTATTTTGATGTAATTTAATATTTTTCGATTCTTTTGTTTTTCTTGTTCAATTTCATTTTCTTTTTTTAATTTTTCTTTGTACGCTTCATAGCTAATATCGTTATTGTTATTAATAATATTATTTTGATTAAAAATTTGTTTTTCTATTAATTGCCTTTTAAATTGAAGAAAGGAATCCAATAATGAGTGAAAAGCATCAATTAAAATATTAATAGAATAATAATTTGGTGAAATATTTGATTGCATTTGATTTAAATGTTTTTTAACCCATTTTAATAAATGAATATCGTTTGATTCTTCAATTTGATAATTTTTATTTTTATTAAACACTAATAATGACCCTCTTCTTTTATTCAAATCGAGCACCGTTGTTTTATTATTTGATTTATATTTTGAGCTTGCAATTAATTTTTGATTTGGGTTTAATTTAATATGTTGCATTTTTTTATTTTCTTTCCCGCCATCTTCTTCCTTTCTCTTGTCTTTTTCATTTTGTTGATTAACAGTGTTTTGATCGGAAATATTTGATAATTCTGATTTTTTTTTCATAGACAACACGTTATTTTGATTGATATTTCTTAAAGATATTCCAAAATATGCATAAATTTTTATTAAAAAAGTTTTCATTTGATCATATTCAATCATTAAAGTATAATTAGAATTTAAAAATTTTTGAAATTCTTCTTTGGAATTTTGATTTATAAGATTGATTTGATTTAAAAATAGATTAAAAGAATGATTTAATATTTTGTTTGGAAATGTTGAGGATAATTCTTTTAATAGTGTTATTCTTTTGAGTTTACTTTTCTTTTGATTGAATTTTAATTTTAATAAATTGGCTTCTAAAGTTTTTTCATGTATTTTTCTTTTTAAGATTCCGATTTTTCTTATTTTTTCACCAAATTTGTTTGTTTGAAGTTTATTTTGATAAATATTTTTTTTTGGTAAAATTGATTTCCTTAAACGGATGCTATCGTGAGTTGTTTTCTTTAACTTTGAATGCCCCTTCTGTAATTTAGGCTTACTAATTTCAACCCAATTATCAAAATCAATATTTACATTGTTAATATTATCATTTTTGTCATTCTTCTTTTGATTACCATTCTTTATATTTTTCTTATCCTTATTGTTAATTGTTGAATTATTAGAATTTGTCGTATATATTTCATTAAAATCTCTTTTATTTTTAATTATTTTATTCTGAGATATATCATTTTTTTTCTTTTTCCTTTTCTTTTTATTGTTTTTATTGTTGTCTGAAATTTCTAACCAATTGTCCTGAATATTAACATTATTTTTTTCATCACATTCTTCTTTATTGATATTTTTATCTTCTTCTTTATTAGATACTTTATTAGATTTTAATAATTTTTTTTTTTGAACACTTGCACTTTCCTTATTAATCTTATTTTCATTTTTATTATCATTTCCTTCTTCTTCATTTTGAGAATGGAACCTTAATATATCATTATTGATTTCCCTTTTTAAACCTTCAAAAAAATTGATCCCTTCACCAAACATTACACTCATTCGTTTTAAATCCAAAACCGGATCTTTAGCATTTATAAAATTAAATGGTTTTGAATGTAACACATTTGTTTTTTTTATATTAAGATTTAAATCATGATTAGAATTGGTAATATCAAAAGATTTCATTGATTTTTGATTATTTTGATCATTTACAGTTGGCTTAGTTTTTGATTTTAATATTATTTCCATTTGATTTTCTTTTTCGTTTTGTGATTTTGATTTAGTATTCAGTTTTTGACCTTTTTTTAAATTATTTTTAAGATCAGTAATATTACTAGAAGAGGACGTTGATGATTCAAAATCTAAATCAATATTGAAATTTGGTTTTGATTCTCTTTTTATATAATTGTTTTTTGTTTTTTTTTCTTTTTCTTTTTCTTTTTCTTTGATCTGAAATTCACTCTCATTTTCAATTTGTGATCTTTCTTGATTATTTTGATTTAAAATTGGATTTTTTAGTATATCAGAATCATTATCTAGGATTTTATCTATTGGTATGGTTATTTCAGAAGTTAATTTTAAAATATCATCAAACAAATCATTTGAAAAAGTTGATTCAATATTTGGAATTGAAAAAGGTTCTTCATTTGTTTCAATTGAATTAAAAATATCTTCCAAAGTGTTATTATTGATTAAATCTGATTGAGACTGGTTTTTTATTTCATTTTCATTTTCATTATTGTCGTTGGTTTTATTTGTATTAATATTATTTTTACTTTCATTTTTATTATCATTTTTGTTTTTGTGTTCGTTTTCATTTATATTTTCTAAAGGAGTTGAATGTTTTGAAAAAATGTCTTTCAAGTCATTCTCGTTTTTATTAATATCCGTTGAAATTTTATTGGAATCTAATTCCTTTTTACTTATTGTTTCATTTTCTTTTCTTTTTTTTTTTTGTGGAGAGTTGGGTTTTAGATTTGGTCTCCAAAGAAATAGATTAGAAATAAATTTAATTAATTCGTCCTTATTTCCGTTTAAAATGGATGTGGCGTTAATTGGATATAAATCAAATCCAATTTTTTTTAAAGTTTGAATAAATAATTCAGTTTTTTTAATTTCAGATGTTTCAAGAAGAATATCTAAAAAATCATTTTCAGGTGATAATTTCATTAAAAGATATGAAAGTGTATTACAATTCTATAAATTAAAAAAGAATATGTACATAATTAGACAAATAGAAAGATATTTTATAAATTAGAAAGAATTGATTTAATTTTAAAGGTTAATTAAACATTAAGAAATTTTAATTTTCAAGATTCTCCTCAAAAAAAAATTATGATAAGAAAGAAATAAAGAGATCCTGATGTATTTATGTTGTTTTTTAAAATCACGATTAATATCAATAGTCAAAAAGTAAAAATTAGACCCACTTTCTCAAGTTAAAATTAAACTCAATTACATAAATCGTGGAATACATTATCGAACATAATTCAATCCATTTATATTCTTTTTAAACAAACTGTTAAAAGTAATTTATTTTGAAAAAGTTTTCATTTTAGACTTTTTTTAGTTATTTTAGTTCATATTTTTTTTTTCTTTCTTTCTTTTTCTTTTCTTTTCTTTTCAATAGTTCTTTTTTCATATTTTTTTTTTTTTTTTTTTAATTTGAGTGTTTTGAGGTTGGTTAAAAGGGATAAAAAATTAAACAAATATTAATAAAGAACTAAAAAGAATTTTGATCTTAACTGGATAGAAACAAGTTGAAACCAACTGAACTTATGGGATTAACATCATCATAGATCATCTAAAATTAAATTATGTTACTATTAAAAGTAAATCATATTAATTTTCTTTATTTCAAATGGCTAAAAAAAAACTATTACAAATATTATTGCATTTTTTACTCAGGATCAGAATTAAAAAATATTTCATTTTGGGTTATTTTTTTTTTAATTACTTTTCCAAATCTAAAGATAAAAAGTAAAGTAATTCTAATTCGAGTGTTTAAAAATTAATTGGGATTTTCTGTAAGTTCTATTACGAAATAAAAAAAATAATATTTTGAAACAAAGACCTTTATTTTGATTTAATACATCAAGTCGAAATAGAAAATGCGATTAAAAAATCAAAAGATATACCACTATTTTTTAAGATCAGATTTTTTTTTTTCGAAATTACTTTTAAAATTTATATTTACGGATTTTATTTTCTGGAATATATTTTACAGAATTTATTTTATGAAACAGAAATTCCAAAATATATTTTTTTGATAATTTATTTTTTTTTTACAATATTACAATCTTAAGTAAAAATGGTAAACCAAAATAATGTAAAAGTAATCATACGAATTAAAAATCCCAATAAAAAGATAACGTAATGTGAAGAAACACATTTTACTATAAAAGGGTTTCAAGAAATAAGGAATTTATTTTTAGATTAGTATGCACTAAAGCGAAGAAAAAATTATTTATTTTATCGTATCCCATATAAAAAGAAGTTTTAATGAAGACTACAAATTGTGAAAAAAAATGATATGTTTTAACAAATTATGATACAAATTATGAGAATACTCTGAAATAGAAATAATGAAAACCAAAAATATTATTTTTTTGATTTTTTTTGATTTTTTTGATCTTTTAATTTTATAAAAAATCATCTTATCGGAAATTTCTATTCCATAATTTATTTTTTGTTTTGGTAATCCATTTTCTTTTCTGTAATTCATATTCAGTAAAAATATTACCCTAAAAAGACGAATGATCTTGAAAATTTAATAAAACTAAACTATTTTGGAATTTCTGTTTACTAATTCATTTTATTCAAAAGGATTTCTTAAAAACCCTGTTCTATTATAAATCTTAATGCAAACATATATTATTAAATTTTTTACTAATGATCGTAATTTAAAATTATCATTTTGGAAATTTTTTTTTAATTACTTTTCCAAATCTAAAAATAAAAAACCAAAAATAATAGTATTAAAGTACGTAAAAACCCGAATAGTTAGAACCATTAAAAGGTAATTATTTTTGAGATTTTTTAATTTCAAAGATTAACTCAATAATTATTAACAAAAATAACTCAGACTGATTAGATTTATTCCTCTTTTATAAATCTTATTGGAACATTAATATATTACCAATATTTCATAAATAATTTGTCAAAAAAATCTATTTGTTAATTATTTATTTTTTTTTCAAAATTGAATTTTTTAGCAATTGATCTACATTTCCCCACAAATTTAGGAAAGATATTTTGCAACTTTGGAGTCTGAATATTGATGATCCAACCTCTAAAATTTGTCTCGAAATGCAGATTTTTTTTCTGAAATTCTGAAGGTTTTTTTACTAATACAAGATTCATCTTTTTTAATTTTTAGAAGATCAACTTTTTGTACCATTTTGATAATCGAATTTTTAGAGACATTTGAACCATGGATCAATAATATGATTTACCTTTAATAACAATATACTTTAATGTTACACTCTTCAGTTGTAGACGCTAACACCTTGACTGAACTAAACATAAAAATAAAAAATTTTAGAACACAATCGAAATTTTGATAAGACAAACTATTCACATAATAAGATGATCAAATTCTAAAACTCCAAGTACTGTATGTTTCAAAATGAAACAACAAAATTTTCATTTGTCTTTCCAAAAGGCTTCGAAGCAAAATTAACAATTACTATTATTTTCCAATTAAAAAATGAAATTTTTAGTTCACATTCCAAAATATTGTATTATAAGTTGAAGTAAAACGCAAAGATCTTTACAACATCATTTAGAAATGATATTTTTAGACAATAAATTAAACTTCCAAAGTTTGCTCCAAGACAAAATTTTTACTCTAGTAATTTGATTTTAGCAGTCATAATTAATATTCATTTTGGAAATTGAAATAAAAATTTTCGTTTATTAATTGGGAAATAACAGTATTAAGGATTACAATCCCTGAAATTTGAAAAAAGATTATCTTGTGTAGGGTGTAGTGAGTTGTCGATTTGGTTCTTAGCTGATCGATCTTGTCCTTGGTATGGATTTTAATAGTGGTTCAAAATGACAATTTTTGACAATTTATTTTTTTTTTATTTCAGAAATTCAAATTGAAGAATATAAGATTAAGAGGCAGGAACTTAAGTAATAAAAAAATGTGTTTTGTAGGTTGTTTATTGAAATTTTTAATTAAGTTTTGTTTTATTGGGAGCTTTTAAACAATTTTCTTTTTTCATTTAGTTAATTGACAAAAAAGTAAATCAAAATTCTTTTCGACAACCCAAAATTCAAAAGTTAATCTTGAACACCTACGCAATCTATAAATCTTATACTCTTCAATTTGAATTTCTGAAATAAAAAAAAAATAAATTGTCAAAAATTGTCATTTTGAACCACTATTAAAATCCATACCAAGGACAAGATCGATCAGCTAAGAACCAAATTAACAAGTGGTAACAAACCCTACACAAGATAATCTTTTTTCAAATTTCAGGGATTGTAAACCTTAAATTCTAATAAGAAGTATAGAGTATTATTTCCCTTTTTAGAATTGTAAGATTTAATACTTTCTTTGAATTCTTTGATTTGATCTGTGTTTTTTTTGTGAAAGTCGAATGAAAATTTTGTTCTTTTTATTTTGCAATTGACAGTATTGTTAATTTTCGATTAAAGGTGAATTGTTTTGTGCTGGTTTTGTTTTTTCAATATATGTTTGTCTTTAGGAAGAAAAATGTATTGCTATTAAACTCAAAACAAGTTCATAAAATTGTTTTCAGCTTCACTACATTTCTAAAACCTCTCTGGGGTGACTTAAGAAACAACCCAATACAAAAACTTTCGAGATCGTGAGATTTGTAATTTTTATTGGACAAAGTGAAATAATAGCGCAAAATATCTTTTCGTAAAGCAGTTGTATCTTCCTTCTGGAATCAAGTCATTTTAAAAAAAATTGTTAGTAAAGCCCTGAAAATAGCACTGTTGCAGTTTTTCAACCGTTTTTCAGAGATCTTTTTGAAAACCTTTTTTGTTACACTTTTTTGCAATGGCTTGGGTTGTAATTGTTGTTAATATTAACAAATAATGGTGGTGATGTTTTATTGTGGTCCATGGTTTTGTTTTGTTTTTGAAATGTTAAAGAATAAATTTCTGTGGAATGCCAATAAAATCAATTAATTGTTTTGAATAAAAAACTTTTTTTTGAAATTCAAGTGACGATTAAAAAAAAAAGTATTTGGATCTTTTTTGTTCATTAAAAAAGTAAAACAAATTTTTTTTGTGTTTTTTTGTTGATTTAATGTGTGGGTTGTGAATTCAAAGAAAAAATAGTTACTTGAAGATCTGGTATAAAATTTGTTATTTGTATTTTGTGATTTCCTTTTTGTAATTGAAAATTAACCCACAACAAAAGTGTTTCCAGCGGCTTGTCTTCTAATTTTTCATTTGAATATTTCTTAAGCACAGAGATTCGAGGATCATAAATAACTTTAAACACATGTTTAAGAACATCAAGACTGAGATTGTTTGACATAAATTCAGATGAAATCTCAAATCAAAAAAAAGAACAGGTTCAACAAACAAAATTTAAAAATGAAACAATTGAGTTTCAACAATATTTTAAGCTTGCTTGTACCAATCTTTTTTTAGCTGAAAAAATAATTCTAACTAAGTCCATATTTATTTTCTGTATGGTTACTTTCCAAGACTAAAATTATTACCTTTTTTAAAATATAATAAACCAATTTTTAAAAAACATAATTTTGTGTTAGTAAAATCTTTTTCTTAACTGATATAAGCGATTATATAACATGTAAATTTATCTAATTACAAATATTTTACAAATAAAGTTAAAGTTTGGAATGGTATACTGGTATTTGAATTATAAATGGGTCAGAATTTTCACTTTGTTTTCTAGATTCCTTTTTTATTAATACAGTACTCAAACAAGTAGGTTGTAATTTGTGCCTTCTGTTTAAGAAAGGAAATGGAAAAGGAAGTCAAAGTCTTTCGAATTTAAAATTCAAATACCAGTGGTATTTCAATGTATCAAAAAATAATCTAAAAGACTTGTATTGGTATTTAATCGGTGATCCAATTTGAGTTTGATATCTTTTAGTAATTTCTAATCTTTCCAAAGCTACCTGAAATTTTTTCAATATCAAATTTTGGTGTTGATAATGATTTTCAAAAAGGGGAATAAGAAAGTTCCTCTTGAAAAAATAATCCTAAAAGAAGTCAATATTCAAGAATTTTTTCTGATTTTCAAAAAATAAATTTTCAGAACCCAAAGTGACTCTAAAAATCGAAAATTCATTAAGAAAGTACAAAAAATTTACTCTTAAAAAAATTGAATTTATTGTTGATCATATCAGATCGAATTCTTGAATATTGACTTCTTTTAGGAAAAAAGATTTTCCAATATGAATTTTCTTATTCTATAATTCAACTTTTTATAAATCATTATCAACATAAAAATTGGATATTGAAAAAATTTCACAGTAGCCTTTACAACAGCTGTAATCAATCAACTTTTATTTTGGTTGGTTTGATATACCAAGACTAACTAATATAATAATAAACAAAAGTAAGGAACCAAACAAATAATTAGAGTTAACAAAATACAATCTATTTCTTTTAAAACTCTCTTTTCGTAATAAAATGTAAAATTTAGTAAAGTGTTATTTTTTTGGATTTTTTACTCAAACTTAAGTAAATAATGTCTATTACTTATGGGATTAACGTAACTATAGATTTTTCTTAAACCAAAGTATGCTGCAATTGGATCTAAATGATATTAGTACGTCATGACTCAAATAGCTCTAAAAAATCTATTATACGTATTATTGAACAATATATTATTACATTTTTTACGAATGATCACAATAAAAAATATTTATTTTACAAATTTATTTTTTTAATTCCTTTTCTAAATATCTAAAAATAGAAACTCCGAATAATAATATTCTAGTATTTAATAATTGATGATTTAGAACTTCCGACATGTAATTATTTTAACGATTTTTAAAATTCCAAAGATTAACTCAATAATCATTAACATAAAACCCGGAAGATTGATTAGTTTTGTTTCCTTTTTATACAGCTAATTGTTATATCAATATATTACCAATATTTCAGTAATAATTTGTTAAAAATATTGACTGGTTATAGTTATTTACTTTTTCAAAAAATTGACTTTTTTTAGATGCTAATTTACATTTCGCTACAAATTTAGGAAAGATATTTTGTAGCTTTGGAGCCTAAATACTGATAGTTTGACCTTTAAATTTATAGCGAAATGCAAATTTTTTTCTGAAATTGTTGGCGTATTTTACAAATACAAAGATAATTTTTCATAGATCAATCAACAAATATTACTTCTTGACTAATAGAATATTGAGAGATATTTGAATAATGTAACACTAATGTGGTTTTCATCCAATAACAACATAATTTGATCTTAGGCTTCTCATTGGTAGGCCTTAACCCCTAAAGATTTATAATCACTCATACAGGGGAAAAATAATTTTTTGAAATTAAAACAATTTATTGTGATTTTTAATAATACCAATTAAAAACCAATCAACTTGTGATGTAAGAATGATCTCAAAAAACCAACAACTAAAGATGATAAAATTTTTTGAAAAAAGTGCCAAGAGCTACACTCAATTTCAAGTTTCAATCTGTGTGAATTATATTTTTGAAAATAACTGTTTTTTTTTTTAGTTGTTACTCTTTGAGGAGCATTGAGAGTACTGAAGATTTTTTATATTCATTTTTTTCATGTCTCAAATGAGTTCTTTTTATCTAAAGAATATGACAAAATCCAACTATGTTAGATATACTGATAGGTTCCAAAATAACCACATATTTGTTAAATTGAATTAAATCTTTTTTATAAATCAAGAAAGCAATTTATTTCAAATTTAAGTCATTTAAGAATAAGGAAATATAAAATCAGAGAAAATTAATGTTTTGAAATTATTAATTGTTTTGATTTGAGGAATTCCTTTTATATTCTTTTTTTCTATTTGAATAAATTTTTTTCAATGAGATTCTTAAAATTTTTTTTGTGTTATTTGAATTTTTTGTCCATTAAACTCAAGATTTTTTTATAATGAAATTTTTCTTTTAATCTTATTTTTTGTTAATTGAATTTTTTGTCAAAGAGATCCAGTGGAATTTTTTTTTTTGTTATTTAAATTTTGTCAACCAAAAGAAGGGCAATTTCAGAATACCTTTTTGGGTTTCAAGTCGCTCCTTGGGTATGGGGCAAATCCAGGGTAAATGACTAGACCCTTAAATCAAAATAAAAACTCAAAAAATTTGGTATTTTTTGTATTGGGTTTATTTTTTATTCACACAAGAAACATTTAGTCTTTTTTTTGTTTTTTTTTTGTATTCCCAAAGACTAACGAAAAGAGATTAATAATTAAGAATAATGAGAGGCCAAGAGAATATCCAAAAAGAGAGCCAAAATAGCATGTAAATGGCCAGTTTTGCCATTTTTCACCCCAGTCGAGAGGAATTGGGATCGCGCCAACCCAACACCCAACTAAAGTTGAAAGCCAGCATACAGAGACAACTACTTCTAAATTGATTCCAATTTCATTCCTCACATACTTGATTTTTTTTCTCGCGTTTTCTTTTGCCAGGATTTTATTCTTGGCGCTTAATTTTGGGCTTGTTGTCTTTTTTAAATCGCCTTGCTTTTGCTTTTTTTGCTGTTTTTTTTGTTTAAGCTCTTTGGATCGTTCAAAGAGGAAAAAGAATTTAATACAGCGTTTCCAGCCTTGTAAATTTTCAAGCCCAAATGTTGCAGACATTGGCGTGATCGACAATGAAGTGATCAGTGTGCTTAGCATCAAATTGTGTTTGAATTTCCCAAATAAGGAACCCCCAAAGCCAACAAGAAAAAAATAGATTATTGGTACACTTACAACAGGAACTAACAAACCGAAGAAATTGTTTCTTAATGATTTGAAATTGAATTTTTTGATTTTGTAATAATATGGCAACGTGACATAGATGATTGCATTCGTAAAGAAAATTGTTATTGGTAGCAAAGGTCTTTCCCAAATTTGAAGTGTTTTGTTGAACCAAACAAGAATGAGTATAGTTGTGATCTGAAAAATTTGAGATAAGAAAAAAATAATCATTGAAAGGTTTGTTGTAAAAAATGATCCGAAAATTTTGAGATTGTATCATTAATTAAACAAGTCCGGTTACTATTGATAGATTCAAATTTGTTTATTCAAACAACCTGGATCCTTTATCGAAATTAATAAATGTTTTGTCAAAATAAAACTTGAGAATAAAGTACTTATAGACATTGTGTCATAATTTCAGAGTTTTGCAAGATAAAAATCAATTTTTGAGGACATTACTAATATTAATCACCCAGTCAAGTCACCATAATAAAATTTCAATTCAGAATGGTTTTTTTGGATGAGTCTCATTTGATTTTATTTAAGAAAAGCTTTTCCTGGGGATAAAATAGATTTTTAAAAGAATTATATAATTGTGAAATTGAAAAAATACTCATCAGAGTTAATATTTAAGGTTCACAATCCCTGAAATTTGAAAAACGATTATATTGTACCGAGGTGTGGTACAAAGTTATTTTGGTTCTTATCTGATCAATTCTCAATTGGGTATGAATTTTTATAGTTTTTCAAAAAGGCGAATTTTTGAACCCAAATATTGACAAAAGTTAAAAATCAAAGATTTTATCAGAAATTCAATATTTAGGCATTTCACTTGAAAAAAAAGAAACACTTAAAAAAAAACTTTTAAAAAGGTTAAGACAACTTTAAAAAAATCAAAATGGTTTTTAAACAACAACAATTATGAGTAAAATTGCATACGTACCTAATCAATATGTATTAAGTCAATTATTCGATGGATTAGTTATATTTAATTTGACTCAAAAACTATTTGGATAAATAAAAAAGTAACAAAATTTTGAAAAATAAATCTACGTTCTCTGATAATAAGTTATAAAACTGAATTAAAACTGGATCAAGCCAGAATCTCAATTGAAAAAATAATATAAAATCAAAAAGAAATTAGAACTTTTTGGTTTGAACACATTACAGATCAATTAAAATTTTCCAAAAAAAGACAAAATATTACTTGTGGGATAGAAAATTTATAACTATTAAATATAAATCTAAATGATTGTATACAAAATGTAATAATCAATATTTTGGGATGGAAATGTCAAGAATATTTAAAATCAATTATCAGATATAATAATAATTTCAACAAAAAGTGGTGTCTTCAAGTGTTGCAGCGTGCTGTGTAGTGCATAGTTTCTTTGTAATTCACAAAATAAAAAGAAATTTTAAGAAATTTTCTTTTAATTTCAAAAATTAAAAAAATTTCAAGGCCATTTTCCAGAATTTGATAGAATAGAGAAAAATATTTGATTTGACTTAATTCTTATAAATTCTGGAAACCCAAACAGCTTTTGTTTTGTTCAATTTCAGAAAATAAAAGAAATCAAATGAAAAAAAAAATTTTAAAATCGAAATATTCCACTTCATTTTAATGACCAGGAGTTTGGTCAACTTATCATAAACATATATTCTTGTGTTTATGATAAGAATAAAAACAAAATCTTGCAGTTTATGTAAAAAAAAATATTTCAAATCATAAACAGATGAAGAAATTGACCATTTTCTTATGGGACTGCCCATTCTAAGAAAAAAATCGATAAATCATGATTAAAGAATTAACCCATAAACAAAAATAAAAAGGATAATATCTTTGATCTTATTCAAAATAAAGATTCCTTATTTATTTTGGCAATTGAGATTAATCATAAAAAGAATAATGGTTCATTATTAAAATCTATAAACTAAGAATTTAGAAATTATCGAAGTTTCTAGGTTAACCAGGGTTCAAAATAATTGATTAAAATCTTTGATTTTTCAGTATATTTTGAATTTTGGAAAAGCGCCCTTAGGTTTTTGTAGTTTTAGAAATTAAAGGAATTTTCCGTATATATTCTGTTTATTTCTTAAATTAAAACAATTATAGGACTTTACAGCACTCAAGAGCACTTAGTGACACTTCCTGAAACTTTAAAATTTAAGGAGATTTTATTAACCAAAGTTCTAATGTAAACAAGTTTCTAACTCATAGAATAGCTTTTCTTTTTCAAAAAAAAAATAACAAAATGTAAAGAAAAAGTAATATTTTTCAACAAAGTCAAGAAAATGAGAAAGAAAAGCAAGAAACGAAAGAGTAAAAGTAAAAAAAATATTAAAAATTACACTTGATAAGTTTTTTTTATATAACATACGCTGAATTGGGGGATTGGTTGTTTACTTTTAAATCGATAATCTCTGGATCACCACCATTATTTATTTTAATTAAAAGGTCCTAAATATTGGCCGGCTAGAGATCAAATGAAATGGGTTACTTTTTAGTTTTTGAATTAGAATTTTATATATGGGTAGAATATATAAAGTTGTTTTTTAAGAATAAGAATTTGTTTTCTAAATTTTCTTTTCAGTTGCTTCACTTTTTATTTTTTTTTTATTTTGTATTTCTTAAATCTGGTCTTCAAAAAAAAATCAATTTCAATGTATTAACCTGACATATTGACAACAGAGATCGAACAAAGTAGTAATTCTGGTGATTGTTCTAAAAGTTCAATTCAGTTTGTTTCAAATTTCAACTGTTGGTCGAGTTTGTGTTTTATCAAAGTTACTTAATTCCAGTTGGGTTTGCAGTAGATCAAATTCAAATCAGTTTCTTGTTTAAGATCTAATCATGAACAAATCTATCAATTCTTGTAATGTTATTTTATTCCTTTAAGATCTTCCAAAAACATTTAAAAACATCAAGAGAGGAACTCAAATAAATTATAAATAGAAATTTGGAAAAAGTAAAAATCCCAATAAATCCAAAAGGAAAAAGACTACAAAATAAAAAATTATACTAATCTTTATAGTTTTTAAAAAAAAAGGATTCATCGTCTTGATTCACGTTAGTGGATAGTAAAATAATTTTTGAGTCTAATATAAAATTGCTAAATAAAAATTTAGGAATTCTGGTTATGCTTTAAAGTTCAGGAAATATCTTAGAGTTTCTAGATTTTCTTGGGGTTTTCTTTTTTATTTGTTAAGTGTTCTAGGTTTTTTTGAGGTTTTCTATTTTATTTGTGAAGTGTTCTAGGTTTTTTTTAGGATTTCTATTTTATTAGGAAAATCTATTGATTTTCTCTAGGTTTTTTTGAGGTGTTCTATTTTATATATGAAGTTTTCTAGGTTTTTTTTAAACTAGATTCCAAAAATTTGGACACAGTTTAAACAGTTGAAAGAACATCATTACTGTACTTTAAATTCAAATTGGAAATAATTTTGATTTTACAAAACAATTTCATTTTTTGTCTTTTTTGTTTTGTTTTCCTTTCCTTTTTTGCAGTTACGTAATCTGTTTCGTTAGATCTCGAATTTTTTTTTTACATGATTGATAGAAAGTTACTGTTGAGTTTGTTAAATTGGAAAATAACATACAATTAGTTGATGGTATATTATCATTTGATCGATCAACAATTGTTAGTGAAATTTCAACAAATTTACTAATACATTTTTTGTTCCGCTCGTTTCATTATTTTGGACACACCTGTTTTTATTTTTGAGTTTTAACTTTTTTTCTTTTATTTGGCTGAAAATGATTACTTATAAAAACATAAATACTGAGTAACTTAAATGTAGTTTTATATTAAGTTTGGGAAAATACAATAAATTGGGTTTTTTTTGCCTATTTTTGATTTTGGGTGTGTCCAAATTGTTGGAACCGGGTTTACTTTAGAAATAAACTGAAAATTTATTAAAATTTTCGGTTTATAACTAAAGTAAAAAAAACCTAACGAAAATCATTGATTTTCTAAATAAATAGAAAACTCAAAAAAACCTAGAACACTTAACAAATAAAAAAGAAATCTCAAAAAAAACTTCCGAAAATTTATTTATTTTCTTGATTTTAAAAAAGCCTCATGAAGAGTGCCTATCTTTTCCAAAATTCATAAGAATTGAATAAAATCAAAGATTTAACCCAATTCCTTTGAATACTGAAAAATCTAAGAGCGGTTTTTTTTAATTTGAGAAATAAACCGAAAATTAAAAAAATATTCTTTTAATTTCTCAAATTAAAAAGAAATAACTGTAAATAAGATGAATTTATAACTCATGCCTTAAATTATCAAATAAAATTATTTTTTTTTTATATATTTTTTTAGGAAAAGTTATTCTAAAAAAATTTTCGTGAGATAAAATTATATCACAAGTGCAAATCTATCACTTTTATCTCACAATTCTTTACAAAATTTATAAAAATTTATAAATTATATTTGAGTTTGATAGTAATAATAAAAAAAATGCTGAGAGTGGGGTCTAATAGATATTTAACTTTGATTGTTAATTTTTATTCAAGTAATTTTATTCAACCGTTCGATAATTATAAAACATTTAAAACTTTAATATTTTGTAAAATATATGAATGGGTATGTAAAGAAATTATATTTATTTGTTACAAGATTATTTCAATAAAATCGTTTGTGTGACCTATCGTGAAGTAATACAAAGAATGTTAATTGTACTCGTTGCAAGATAGGGTATGAAAATAGTGGGAATAAGAATTATATTAAAAAACTTTTGAAAAAGAGAAATTATTCCATCAAAATTTCAGAAAAATCACTGTTTTAATTCCTTTTTATCATACTTTTATCAAGTTTCAAATATTTTCGTCAAGATCAGAATAAAAAAAATTATTTCTTGATTAAATCAAATTTATTATATTTTTTGTAAAAAACTAAGATTTTTTTTCTTAATAGGAGGACTATTTTACTTGGAATAGCTGAAAAATCGGGTATTTATAAAAAACGAATATTTTTTTCAGAAAAAGTTTTTTGAAATGAAAATTTTCCATCAAGTCATCTTTTGATTTATAAAAAGCTTGTTTCCAATTAAACAGGAGGAATTATTTAATTTTAGAATTTTTTTACTTTTATTACGATTTTATTTATTTTCTTGTTAAAATTAAACAACGAAAGTATTACTCAAAAGAAAAAGCATTAAGGATTTTGTTTTGGTTTGAATAAATTTATTTTCATTTTTAAAAATATTATAAAAGAATTTAAGAGTTTTTAAATTTATTAATTTTTTTTTTTCCTTTTTTATTAATTGGTATCTAAAACAAGTATAAATGTCTAACTTTCAAAATACAAAAGTTCTTGAGGATTTTGACAAAACAAAATCAAAGAGAAATAAATATGATTCTTTCAAAACAAAATCTGGTGAAAAACAATTAGTAAGACGATTAAGAAATACAGAAGGAGAAATTTTTCTACATTTTAAAGTAAATGGTATAACCCAAAATTTAACTGTAACCAAACCTGTAACAGAGGAAAAGATAAGAAATCTTTTTGGTTCCACGAATGAGAAACCAATAACTCTGACGAAATTATCCAAGTTTTATACTAATCTTGGACATTACATTGCAACATTTCCTTTTCTTATTCGGAAAAAAAATCAACAGAAAATAGACGATCAGTGCAATTACTTGGTAAACAGTATGGGCAATAATGAAATTAAACAATGGGTCCTATTAAAAGAAGGAAATCAGAATGACAAGCGCTGCAATTATGATCTGCTTTTTCAGGAGATGTCTGAAAAAAAAAAAACAACCAAATTAAATACGAAAGGACTTGGGTTTATTTACCTTAAGAAAGGCGTCAGAATAGGAAATAGCTATACACTTCCAGAATTAGTAGACGTAGTAAGAAAAAAGTTCTCATTAAGAAACCCAATAATGAAATTTGAATACCTAACGAGCCCATTAACTTATATTGAATATTTGGTTAATGAGGAAATCTATCTCAAAAAATTAAATAAAAGACACCAACAAAGAGAAGAAGAAAAGAAAAGAATAAAAAAAGAGAGGAAAAAAAAGAAAAGAAAAAAGAAAAAGAAGGAAAAAAGAAGAAGAAAAAAACTAAAAAAAAAATAATTACAGGATGAAAATAATAATCGAAGGACAAAAATAAACAAATTAAATAAAATCAAGTTTGAAATAAAACAAGAAAAGAAAATGAAAATTATGTTACTGATCAAGAAAAGAAAACTCAATCATAAAAAAAAAAGAAAATAAAAAAAAATAAATTAATCTAACTAACAAAAAACAATTATTTTATCTTGTTTGTATTTTTTTGTTGTGCTTGTTATCAGTGAAGATATTTTTTTTTAATTAATTCCTTAATTTTAAAGAATAGGCAATGATCATTTTTCCTAAGGATGATTATTAATTTTTGTGGGGAATAAAACTTCATTAAACAATAGTATGAAAAAATTAAAATGAAAATTAAAAGTTAGACAAAAATATAACTTCAATTATCATTTCATACGTGTTAGTTGAGTTTATTCACAAAAAAATCAACTTTACAGATCTTAAAAATCTTGTGGTGTTGTATATATTGTCGTGAATAGTACTACAATTTTTAATAGTCTCTAGTCTTGAAGAAAAGTTCTTTTTTGGGTGAATAATTTTGACTGGGAGGGACAATGAATTTTAATTTAAACTCACCTTTAGGATATTTTTTTGAAGAGATAATAACTAATAGTTTTGAAAAAACTCTACTCATCTAAAAAAACTCAAATAAAAAAAAAAAATCGACCTGATGATAAATATTGAAAGTATCCGAGGTTTTTTTATTTTTTAAGAAATTAAAAGAACCTAACCAGAGTGTCCTAGGTTTTGTTTACTTTTTGAAATAAACTGAAAATTTACTAAAAATTCTGTTTATTCCAAAAATTAAAAAAAACTAGGACACTTTTCCTTAGGTTTTCCAGAATTCAAATAATTGTTTCAAAAATATATGATTTTACTATTCTTGTAAATCCAAAAAAACCTAAATGAAAGTGTCATAAAGTGACGAGGTTTTTTTTTTTTATTCAGAAAAAAACCTAAAAAAATTCCAAATTTTGTACCTTAATTCTTTAAAATTCTGGAAAACTTAAAAGCAATTGTTATTTACTTTTTTAAATAAATAATTTTTAATAGTAAAAACAATTGGTTACATCTTTGAAAGATATTCATCAGATTTAAAATACTTTTAAAATATAATAAAATGACCTTTTATCTAGAAACAAAAAAGTTTTCAAATGTTTTACTATAAATTGAAAAAAATCTTAATAGAACCTGGAAAATTGGATTTTTAAACTTAAATTGTAAAATATCTCGACAAATATTTTTTTAATCAAAGATCCTTTATTAACCAATAGTGTTTATTATAATTGAAGTTATTAGAAAAGGTAAAATTAGCAAATATTTAATTATATTTTGATTAAATTTTTTCATAATCGTGAAATGTTTCAACTTGCAATTCCTCCAATAATTCGGATGTCGTGCGCATTTCACATCTTTTTCTTTTATTTCACACAAAACCAGAATAATTCTTATTCAACTTCAATATAAACCTTTCCTTCTGTAATTGAGCTGATGGTATCAATTAATCCCATTTTGGTTTCGTGATCTGGTGTATTTTCAAGCAACTTGATAGAATCTTGAACAATATGTTGAACGACCGTTTTGGATTGGTTTCTTATTTTTTGAAAGTAGAAATATAACTCTCTTGTAATTGTGCCCACTCATTACATTAAAAACACAATTTGACAATTTCATTACAGACAATCATCTATGAGAAAAACTTTCGGTCTTGATTTGTTGTTTTATGTTTGTTATTACAGTCAGTTCCATTTTTAAAACACAAACTTTTAGTGAAATTATCAGCACAGAAAAATCTCAAATTAAGTCACAAAATTCAAATTCTAGTAAAATAATTTGTATTTCAAAAAAAAATTCCAAAAAATTGGCCTTAATTTGAGATTTTTTTTTACCTTAAATTTTAACAAAAAGTTTTTTTCTTAAAAATGGAACTGACTGTATTGAAAAAGTTTTGGTGTGTTTAAGGGATTTTTACTTTCTTGATGGTTTGGGAATTAAATTTGATTTTTCTTTTTAGTTATTTATTGAAATTATCAAAAATGATTAAAAAAAAGAAAAAAATTTTATTCAGATCTTGTTTGTTTTTCTAAACCCTACAATTGTTCAAGCACAAGTGATAAATTTCTTTCTTTAATTGCTAGATCTTTAATTTTTGGTAATTCCTCTTCCAGTAATTTATTAAAATTGGTCTCCATTTTGTTTTTTTGATCATGGTATTGAATGAATGGAAATAGAAGTCTTGAATTACTGTTGAGAGAAAAATGTTGGACACAGAAAAATAGTTGGACACTATTTTTAATTGGGAACATTACTGAAATTGATTTTTAATTTTTTTCATTTTATGAAATAACTAAAGAAAATAACAATAATCTACTTACTAGAATGAGGATTAATGTGATTCTACTTTACCAAAATCTTATCTCTTCTAATCTAAAGCAAGTTTAAAAATTACCATTTTCAGAGTTAATAGTAAACTTTACTACAATTTGGATTTTTGTTATAATAGCTTGATCTACTTTAGTTATTAACCTTTCAAATGAGTAGTCTAGACACACCACAGATTAATGAACTTGTAACACATTTAAACCTGGATTTATATAAAATTCACCTAGTTATCAATTGGATTTGATTTTAAATTTTACGAATGTTTCCTAATTAAAAATCGTATCAAACCATTTTTCTGTGTCAAACATTTTTCTCTCAAAAGTTATATCCAAAAAAATACCAGAGAAAAATACTAATCAAAGAAGAGAGTCTTTTAATTCACCAAAAAGATCTTATGATTTGTAAATTAATCTCCTCTGCAACACAATTCTGTTTTCTATGTTTGAATAAATTTTTAATGTTTATGGAACCTTATCTCAAATAGAAATTTCAAAAACAGAAATAAATTTTACAATAAATAGTATTTGTTTAGGAAATTATGTTCAAAAATTTCAAATATAATAAAAACAAAAGATCCAATTATAAATTGAATATATTATCTATTAGATCTCAAAACATTAATCTCCAGAATTAAATTCTTCATATATCTCAAAATTTGTTTCTATTTTTATTTTTTTCCTAAAGTATTTTTTTTTGATATTTTAATTAATTGGAAAATATAGTTTTGTCCTCTTTACTTTAAAACCAATTTGAAGAATTTACAAGTTAAGATCACTCATCCAATTTGAAAGAAACTCTTAAATTTTTCAATTATAATAGATATTCTGTAATTGCTACTCCCTTAAGAGTAAACAAAATTTCGATTTATTTTTTATCATTTTTTCTTTTGGTAATCTTTCTTCTACAAAATGACGAACCTCTCTTTTAGTTTTCTAAAACAACCCGCTTCACAATATTTAAGACATTTCATCCAAATCTTGGTGTTATTATTTCTAAATGCCAAGCTGTTTCAAATCTCTGCAACACCAATAGTGGTACCATTCTTACACGCAACCCACGCTCCTTTCAGCACTGCAGTTGGTGTGTTTGATGCCTTCGAATCATCCATAACTTCAGGCAATTTCCCAATCCTTGCTGTCGGGATCATTCTAATTACCGGTGTCACTATCGGAAAGCTTTTATGTGCATGGGCATGCCCATTTGGATTTGTGCAAGATTTATTGAACTATCTCCCAATCTCGAACAAAAACATCATCCCAAGAGATTGGTTTAAATCTTTACAAATGATTAAGCAACTGTTGCTGGCCTTTTCAGTTTTTTCCTCAATTTTGTATGGCTTTCAAACAATCACAGAAGAGATCGATCCAATTAAAAAAAGTGTAAGTAAATCCCAAAGACAAAACAAAAAACTTTAGTTTCTTGTTTTATTTTTTTTCTCATTCGCTTTTCTGTTATTTTTTTTTTATTTTCTTTTTTTTTAATGGGCTTATTGATAAATTTGGTTGCTGTTTTTCTTTTCTAAAATACAAACAGAAAGAAAAAGAAATTAAATCTAACCTAACCTATCTCGAAAAAAACAAAAACTTAACTTGAATATTTGCTCTTTTTATCTTTGTTCAGAACCACCATAATAATAATAAGAAATTAATTCTTCCCAGAACTCACAACAACCAACTAAACTTCAATTTTTTTCTCTTTTTTCTCTTTGTTCCAAACCACCATAAACAATAAAAAAAAATTCAAAATTTTTATTTTGGAAATGAAAAGCCCTTCCACGATGCACCATTTTCTGTACTCTCACCATCTACAACGTTATTCACTTATATCCCTTGGGCAGCTTATTGGAAACCAGAAGTGCTTTATAAACAACGTATTCATTAAAAAATTTTATTTTCCTACTTATTTTTTCGATCTCCAGATTTTTTACACCTTGCTTTCTTTTTTTTTATGTTTTTTTCTTCTTCTATTTCATCTTGTTCACTCACACCTTCTTTTTTTTTTTCAAAAACATAATAGCAATTGCTTATCTAAAACTGAGTATCCTTATTGCTTGTTTAGGGTTATGTGTTGTTATTCCAAGATTCTTTTGTCGTTATATTTGCCCTTTGGGATACATGTATGACTTAACAAACAAATTCAAATTCTTAAAGATCAAAACTGGATCAGTCAAAAAAGAAGAAGCAAATAAACAACTCAAAGAGATTTGCCCAATGGACGTTCAAATTACAACAGATGAGAAATATATTGACTCTCCAGCTTGTATCCATTGTGGGAAATGTTTCAAATATTTCCCAAACCAATTTAGTCAAGAGTTTTTTTAAGAGAACACTTTTACAAATTAAATCACAAAAAGAATTTTATTTCTTTATTTAAAATTAAAACGAAAATGAATTTCATTTATATACAAATCAAATCCTCAACAAATATGGTTTGTTAATTTTTTATTTTGTATTGCCCTTTTTGCGTATCGAATAAGAAAAAATATCAGACCAAATACTAAAAATAAATAAATAAAAATCTATCGATTGATTAAAAAAGAATTTTTGATCATTTTTTCCCTTTCTTTGGAGAATTATTTTCACCAAGAAAATTTCATGATAAAATCAAAAATATTAACAAGACTGCACAAAAGATGAATTATTTCTTGAATTAAATCAAAATTAGACTTTATTTGATTTTGAAAAACAAATTTTTGGGATTATTTCTGATTATTAAACAATAGACTAAAATGGTACAATAATTGAATAATTAACGATTTTTATTTTAATTCACCAAATATTTCTTTAAAGGAATTGATTTTGATGATTAAATTAAATTGGATAGCTTCAAATTTGGTTAACACAATAATCATTTAATTATATAATATCAATAATTGAAAAAGAAATTTCTCTAAAACCAAAAATATGATATTTTTATTTTATAAAAAAAAATTTTCAAATAACTGCAGACTAACTTTTATTATTAGAAATTATTTTTTAATTGTGTAAAATTGAATTTTTTTTCAGTAAAAATTTACAGAAAGCAGAGAAATCAAAGAAATCACAAAAATCATAGAAAAATGAAAAAAAAGTAACCACAGAAATCACAGAAACCTAATTTTAATCACAGAAACTTTAAAGAATTTTTATCGTTTATATCAGGATTTAATACTAAAAAAAAAAAAAGATGATTTTCAAGAAAGAAAAATAGATTAACTTGGAGATCATGCTTGTTTTTCCCTTTTACAATTTTAAATAATCGTAATTATTGTAGGATGGTTAATTTTTGATTAACATTTGTAAAGTAGAGTTATTGGGGGGTGTATCATCAAGTATTAATATGATGGTAATTAAACTCCAATTCAAAATTTGTAACACACCAAAATCCAATTATAGAAAAAAAAAATCTAATTTAAACAATTCTCGAAGAAATACCTAATTAAAAATATTTACATATTAGAACTTAACAATTTTTTATCAATTATAATGCCCACAAAACAAAAAAAATAAATGATTACGAAGACTGATAAATCAAGAATGTTTTCAAAAAATTTGTAGAGATCAAAACAAAAAAATTCATTAGTCAATTTGTAAAAATTCTATTAGGAATATTGATCCTCAAATTGTTAGATAACACGAACCAATTTTATTTGAGTTCTTCTATTTTGAACAACTCATCTTTAACCTAATATCAACTGTTTGAAAAAATTTTTGATCAAACGAAACAAGTTTTGTATATTCAAAAAATGAAATGAAAACCAAAAAATTAATAGATAAAAAAATGATTTTTATATTTTTAAAAATCTAAATTATTTCCAATTTGAATTAAAATGTATTATTTTAAATGTTTGGACAGTTTTAATTGTGTTCAAAATGTTGAATTTTAGTTTAATTAAAAATAAAACCTATTTGAAAGTATCAATTTTTTAATTGGTATTTTATAGAAAAGTTGAATTACTATTTTAAACAATATAATATTAAATTAAAAAATAGAAAATATTTAAAAGTTTAATTTAATTCTGGAAATGGGTTTATTGATGAAATAATACATTCAGGTATATTATTACGAAAAAAAAAAAAAGAAAAAAAAAGTTCCTAATGGTGATGTTTTTTTTGAAAAAAATAAAGATAATAAATTAATTATATTTTAAGTGAAAAATACTTTATATTTATTCAAGTCTTTATTAAACTAAAAAAAAAATAATAATAAAATAATTAAAGGAATAACTAAAATGTGGCCACTATAGGGGCTTTATAAATAAAAACATCGGTGGATTAAACTCTTTATATCTCGAGATCCAGAAGAACTATAAAATTTTGAAAAATTTAGGAATTGTTAAGTTTGTTTGATTAGATTCTCTAATTGGAAGGTGGCAGTAGAAACAACAACCAAACCATATTTCTTCGAATTGAAGTGTTGTCTGGTTTCCAATAAAAACCTTTGAAAAAAAAGAGTCACAAGTCAAAATGGGTATAATTTTGTTGAATAACTCCCCATCAATAATAAAAATACTAAAAAAGAAAATTATAGCCAATACAATTTTTAAATGGTAAACAGATGAATTTTACTCTAGATTATAAATCCTCAATTATTTAAAAAATTTATTTGGATTTTCAAAGTTTTTTGATATTTTCTATCTGCTTATTATCATTACTAAAATAGTGGGTTCTTATAACTTTTTGTTAGAAAGTGACAATAACATAAATCAAATAAAAAATAAGTTTATATAAAAATTGGTTAAAATCTCCTTGAATCTAAAGATTCTACTGTTTCATTAAGATTGGTTTTATTTTAAATAATAAAAAAAAAAAACTATTTGTGGTTAAGATTTCAAAATTTATTCTCTAAGTCTCTTTTTTAAGTTAACTTCAAAGAGTATCACAATTCAATTTTTGTTTGATCATAAATTTTATATTAGATAAAATTATGAAAAATAAGAAAATTTGTAATCTAATTGTAGATTGGAATTAATATTCTAAATAAACCCCATTCCAAAATTTTGTCCACACTCAAAATCAAAAATAGGCAAAAAAAAAAAAAAACTCAATATATTATATTTTTCCAAACCTAATATAAAACAACATTTAGGTTACCCAATATTAATGTTTTTATAAGTAATCTTTTTAATCCAAATAAAAGAAAAAAAAAAAATATAACTCAAAAATAAAAACAGGTATATCCAAAATAATGAAACGAGCTGAACAAGAAATATATTGGTAAATTTGTTGAAATTTCACCAACAATTGTTGATCGATCAAATGTTAAGATATTATCTACCAATTGTATGTTATTTTTCAATTAAACAAACTCAACACTAACCTTCTATCAACCATTGAAAAAAAATTCGAGATCTAACCAAAGAAAAAGGTTATATAACTTGCAAAAAAGGAAATGAAAACAAAACAAAAAAGACAAAAAATGAAAAAAATGAAATAGTTTATAAAATCAAAATTATTTCCAAATTGAATTTAAAGTGTGGTATTGTTGTTCTTTCCCCTGTTTAAGCTGTGTCCAAATTTTTGGAATATAGTTTAGTTATAAAGTCTTATTCTACTAAAACATTCCAGATATCCATTGAAATAGTGTAAATGTGTGATTTTCAAAATAAAGGAACTGATATCTAAATGTTTTATTTTGTGATAGTAAGTATATTATTTACAATCAAAAAAAAAAAAAAAATCATATCGAAGAATAAAAAAAAATGAAATTTTATTATTTATGATTTATCATTCTTTCTTCAAATGTTTCACCATCTTTTTTTTTTTTTTTTTTTAATTATATTTTTACATTTAATTTTATGAAAAAAAAAGAAAAAAAAGATCGAGAGAGAGAGAAAAGAAAAAGAAAATCGAATTTATGTAATTACAAAATAAAATATAAATAAAAAGAAAAGAAAAAAGAATTAAAAATCGCGAAGATATCAAAATCTATCTTAAAATTAAATTAAAATTCTTTTTAATTTTCCTGGTTATCTTTTCCAGGTATATTTGTCCAAGTTTGTTTAATTAAGGATAGTAATCCATTGCGTATAGAAACTTGTGATGGTATTCCATTACTGCCAGAAATATTGTTATTATGAAATATAAAAGAAGTTAATTTTGGTAATTTTTTTATTTCATTTGAATTAATTTTGGAAATGTTATTATTCTGAATTTGCAGCATTCTTAAATTTTGTAAATTTGAAAAGTCATCAGTTAACTCTTCAAGAGCGTTATCATTTAAACCCAATTCTTCTAATTGTGTCAAATTGGCGAAATTTGGAGGCAAATGTGATAATCTATTTGAGCCAAGCCATAGGGAACGTAATTGTATTAATTGGCAAAAAGAATTTGGTA
Organism: Anaeramoeba flamelloides; assembly: GCA_027625915.1. Lineage (NCBI taxonomy): Eukaryota > Anaeramoebidae > Anaeramoeba > Anaeramoeba flamelloides. Next base: position 1,372,567 of record JANTQA010000008.1, read on the forward strand.
ATTTTCTTAATCGGTTTCCATGAAGATCAATTTTTTCCAACTTAGTGAGCGATCCAAAATTTTCAGGCAACGTTATAATACGGTTATTGTAGCATAGCAAATATTTCAGTTGTGATAATTTTGTTAATGCTTTTGGCATTTCTGGTATTGAATTATCACTTGTATTAATAACTTGCAACTTGGATAAATCTCCTATATCCTCTGGTAACGCGGTCAGTCGGTTATTATAGAGGAAGAGATAAGTCAATTTTTGTAATTTGGGGAAATCGCCTGGTAACGCTTCAATTGAATTATCACCCAATTCGAGAAAATTCAAATTGCTTAGTAAGCAGATACTGTCTGGTAAAGTTTGAATACGATTTTTGTTTAATCGTAAAACTTCTAAAGATTGTAAATCATCAAAACAGTCTGGCAATTCGGAAATCTGATTGTCGTTTAGCCATAATTCCTTAAGATTTCCCAATTTCCCAATTTCCAGTGGTATTTCTGTTAAACGATTTGAATATATTAATAAATATTTTAAATTTGTTAAAAATTCAATTTCAGTCGGCAAATTTTGAATTGTATTATTCCCTAATTCTAAAACCTTTAAATCTGTTAGCTCTTTAATATAATTTGGTAAGGAAGTTAATTGGTTGGATTTTAACATTAATTTTTGTAATTTTTTTAAATTTTTTAATTCAGACGATAAAGAAATTAATCTATTTAAAGTAAGCACTAAGGTTGTTAATTTTGTTAATTTTTTTATTGATTCTGGTAAGTGTAAAATTTGGCATGATGTTAAATCTAAGATTTCTAATGAAACAGATTGTTCAAAAAATATGCCCAGTCCTTTTGGTGAAATCATATTACAGCAATCTATTATTAAGGAAAAAGAAAAGATAAAAGAAAAGAAAAAAAGAATAATTAAAAGATAAAGGGATATTATATTGATAAATATATGTATATATATATATAAAAACCATTTTAAAGTCAAATGCACCCAGTTGTTATGAGTGAATTACATGTGTTTAAAGGGTTTGCATAGATATTAGAAGAAAAAATTTATTTTGGAAAATTTCAAAATTGAAATCATTTTTTAACATTTCTACACATTTTTGTTTTTTTTTTTCGATTTTTTTTTTGATACCTAATTGTATTTACAAATTTTTTTTTTATTTTGCAAGATCGATAGTCACTTTGTAAAAATGTGTTATTCGAATGTTACTGAAACAGTGAAAACTATTGTAGAAAAATGATATTGATTTTTCTTGGAATTTTATTTGATCTTCAATTGAAACACAAAATGAATATTGTTGTTTTTCTCAATGGATCTTAAGAATTTGAGTTTTTCAATTTTTAAAATATCTGGGTTTATTAGTTTTACTTTAGACCAAATTTCAATTATTTTCTTTGAGATGTTTATTATTCTACTTATTTTTTATTTGTTCTTTATAGGTTAATTATAAATAATTTTTGAAATTTGGAAAAAATGTTGGGTACCTTTGACTGGAACAGAGTTTAATTTATTTAGTATTAATGTTTAGTTCAGATAAATGTATTTATAATTTTGAAGATTTTTAAAAAAATATTCAACCCTATTTAAGAATTAAAATTACAAGTATAAGATTAAGTTGTTTATGAATTATCTTTAAATATAAAAGATCGATTAATAAAGTTGTAAATAGTTATAAAGAGTAATTATTTTAACTGTTCACTTTAGTTAATATTTTTAAATAATTTACAAATTTATTAAAGTGCTTTTAAAAAGATGCAAAAATTTATGTTTATAATAAAGTTTTGATAATAGTCACAGATAAATTTATCAGCTGTTTTATAGATACTTTTGAAAAATTTATTGCAAAACTTTTTGAAAAATGACTCTATCAGTCATTTAAATTATATTTTTTTGGAAGATTCTTTTTTTTTTTTTATTTTAATTTTCTCCTCAAAAATTATTAAAGTAAATTATTATTCCAACTTTTGGCAATAAAAAATATATTTGATTTGGTTAATAGTTTCTACTTATCTTCTATCTTTCTTAGCCGAATTTTTTTCAAAAAATTTACATTTAGTTATCTTGGTTAAATTTTAAAAAATTCTTTTGCAATGTTGAGAGAAAATTGTAAGATTTGGGTTTAAAGTGGGGATTCTAAATGTAAGAAAAATTTGACTTTTTCATGTATTATCGCTACGAAAGATCTGTCAATTTTTAAAGTATGTTTTAATTAAACGTAAATTAGATCAGTGATCTGGAGTTAAAATAGTTCTAAATAATCTATTTTAAAATTTCTTGAACAATAAATTATTGGATTTATTTACTACGGATAATAATTAAAAATTTTTGTTTTTGAGATTTTTTTTAGATTCTTTCTCCAAATCTAAAAATTGAAGAAAGTCTAAATAATAAGATTGCAGTATTTAAGAATTAACATTTAGAATTTGAATAATTAATTATTTTCTCGTTTATTTTTTTTAATTTAAAGATTTACTCAATAATTATTAACATATAAACCGAAAAATTTTTGATTAATTTTATTTTATTTCCTCGTAAACTAAACTAAATTCCAAAATTTTGGACACAGTTTAAACAGTTGAAAGAATAAGAACACCACACTTTAAATTCAATTTGGAAATAATTTTGATTTTATAAACTATTTCATTTTTTTCATTTTTTGTCTTTTTTTCATTTCCTTTTTTCAAGTTACTTAATACTGATAAATTCAAATAAATTGAATAAAATTTTTAGTTCAATTTCCATTTTCATCAATTAACTCAACTAATAAAACAACTCAAGAGAACGAATCTTTTGAAAGATCAAACTAATTTTTCAAAGTTTCTTCTCATTTAAATGTCTAGAGCGCTTTAAGCAAAGCTTGGGTAAAAAAATTTGTAAAAGGGAAAATGAATAAAAAATTTTATTATATTTCTTTGAATTTACCAGTATGTTTCGTTTGATCTGGAAATTTTTTTTCAATGGTTGATAGAAGGTTAGTTTCCAGTTTGTTAAATAGAAAAATCACATACAGTTGGTATGATGGTATCTAATCATTTGATTGATCAAAAATTGTTGGTGAAATTTCAACAAATTTACCAATACATTTTTTTAACTTCAGACTCTCACAACTTATATCTAGACACTCGTTGAATTAGAAGACACAAATTTCGTCACTTCAAAATTCTCTCTTTAGCAGAAAAAGTATTTTTTAACATTTAAATCCTTAAGGGACTAGTCTTCTACGACAACAAGGCAAAATTTTAAAATATGTTATTGGTGGTATTCTCTACTTTCGTATTTTGTAGATCCCAAGTATCAAAAAATTCTGATCGACTAAGAAAGCCATAAAAGAAAAATAGTTTAGTGAGATCAATTTTTTTTTTCCATTTTTTCTGAAAAAGAAAACTTTTAAATTCATTTTATTTCTCACAATTTAACAAGTTTTTACCCCGTTTATTGTCATTTTGATCATTATTATACTATAACATTTCTTTGTTACCAGTAATATTAATATAAAGATTTTTGTTCTTTTTTGAGATAAAACTTTTGGTTAACCAAAAAAATTGATATATTCAACCGATTAAAAAATAATTGTATTTTTTTAAGTATAGTAGTTATAATAATCAAAGTTTTGTCGTCATTTTAAAATTTTACTCAAAAATTTTGTTTTTGTTTTAAGATGAAATTCGATTTTTCAAAATAAAATTTTCTTGAAGATATTTGGGAATTAGTTAATTTTATCCTCAAAATTCAAAATCATATTTTTTCTGCCAAAAATGATTCGAATTGTTCTAAGGATTATTGTGAATAAGACCAAACAATTTGTTAAAAAAATTTTTTACCAATTTTTTTTCATTTTTTGAAAACCAGAAAACAACTTTTTCAAAACCTGAAAGAAAAAAATTTTTTTGCTGAATAGATCTCAATTTAATTGATAAACTGTCGTCAAGGTTCTACCGAATATTCATTTATTGAATCACCTAAATCACGAATATTTTTATTGGCTAAGATTTGAATTGAAATATTGATTATTAGAAAAAGAAACCAAATATAAAATTTGCTTTCGAAATCAATACTTTCCAACATAAAACGAAAAATATGTTTTGCCATTTTCAAGAATTAACTTAATTCTTAAACAAAATAATAGGTTACTTTTTTTCGTTTTATATTGGAAAGATGCTAATTTTGAATTTCAAAAAAGAGACTCAAATCAATAAATTATTTAAATGAGGTTAACTCATCCATTCCATAAGTCTAAACACAAATTACAAAAAAAAAAATTTTCAAGATCTTGACAAGATTTCATTTTATTTTCAAAAATGACTACTCCCTTAACAATAAATCCTCTCCCCAAAATTATTTATTTTAGAAAACTAAATGATGTTTAAAATACTTTTTCTGTTAAAGAGAGAATTTTGAAGTGACGAAATTTGTGTCTTCTAATTCAAAGAGTGTCTAGATATAAGTGTCTCGACGCAGTTATTAAAAAAAATTTTAAACTCAATTTACTTTTTGATAAAAATTTTACTTTGGAGTTAACACAAGAGAATTGTATTGATACATTTGTCGAAATAACAGCATCAATTATTCTTTGATCAATCAAATGGTTAGATACCATTGACGAATTTTATTTGAGTTCTTCTATTTTGCATGAATTCTACTTTTACTTCATATCAATCGGTCAAAAGTAATTTGATCAAATGTAACAGATTACGAAATTGGAAAAATGAAATGAATTGAAAACAAAAAAATAAAAAAAAAAAATTTAAAGATCCCAAAATAGCTTTAAAATTAGAATAAGAAGCTCATATTTAAAATAAAAATTCATATACGAGCTTATATGAAAAAAATTTTTGGAAACATTACAAATAGATTTTACTTTTTTTCTAGAGTAAATTTTAAGGTGTTTGACAAATGATTATCGATTTTCAAAACTTTTCATAATTTAATATTAAAAACAGAATTTTATTCATATAAAAGTTCATGGTAGTCTTGGGTCGTCTGTATTTTGGTTGGTGGAAAAACCTTTAATTCCAAATCTAATAATTTTAGTTCTGCAGTATACCAATTAATATTATTTTTTTCAAATGTTCGAAAATTTAGAGCATTTTTTAAAATTTTAGAAATTTTTGAAATATAATTTTTCTATCAATTTATATTTTCTACGATATAATTTTAATCTCATTCAACCGTTTTTTGGTTCAGTTTTATAAATTAAAAGAAGTTGAATACTTTTGTTTTTTGAAACAAATTCAATTTCAATTGAATATTTTTCATTTTTTTTTGAGATAAATTCTCAGTTTGAACACGATAAACGGTTTTGTAATTATGTCTTGAAAAAATTCTGTACTTTTTATGAGAACTGAATATCAATTAAAAACCAACCAGCCCATGATGTGCGATCGATCTCAAAAATAAGCAATGAAAAACAATAAAATTTTTTGAAAAAAGATCCAAAAAGTTATACCAAATTTTTAACTTGAATCACTGTTAATTATAATTTTGAATACAACTTTGTCAGTTCCTAGTTTCGCCCTTTAACACTTTTTGCTATATCAAAGATTTTTTTTTGATTTTTTTTCTTTTCTCAAATGACTTATTTTTTATGAAAAGAATATTACAAATCTTTTACTTGGTCAAATATAGAGGGTTATAAAACAACCACAAATTGATTAAATTGAAGATAATTGATTTGCACTGAAAGAAAATAATTGGTTTTTGTTTTGAAATTTAAGCATTTGGAAAATATAAAGAAGAAAGATTTTTTTTTTATAATTTGTATTTTTTGAAATTCGAGATTCTTTTTAAACTTTTTTGTGTGTGGTGAATTTATTTGGCAGAAGACGATTCGATGAAACTTTTTTTGTTTGGATTTTGATTTTTTTGTAATTGAGATCCTCTTGTAATTTTTTTTTTTTTTTTTGTTATTTTAATTTTTTTCATTAGAGATACCTTTTGTACTTTTTTTTGTTAAAACAATTTTTGCTAATGAAGATTCTATTAATTTTTTTTTTTTTGTTATTTGAATATTTTCAACCAAAATAAGTGCAATTTCATAATGTTATTTTTCGCTGTAAAACACTCCCGAGTATGGTGCAGATTCTCAGGAAGTAACTAAACCCTTAAGAACATTTTTTTTTTTTTACTCTTTAAGGTATTAGTGTAACATGAATTCATCTAGAATTAAAGTGTGTTGTAATGGAAAGTAAATCATATTCATTCCCTATGTTTCCAATGACCCAAAAAAAATCTATTATAGATATTATTGATCAAATAAATCATTGGATTTTTTATTTAAGATCACAATTAAAAATCAATATTTTGGTTTTTTTTTTTTAAATTACTTTTCCAAATCATAAAGATAGAAACCAAAATTATTATTATTCCAGAATTTAATAATTCAGTATTTAGAACTTTCGAAAAGTAACTATTTTTTCAATTTTTTTAATTTCAAAGATTTACTTAATAATTATTAATATAGCAACCTAAGTGTTGATTAGTTTTGTTTCCTTTTAATAAAGATAATTGTAACATCAATACATTTCCATTATTTCAGAAATAATTGGTCAAAAGAATCTATAGGTTTGATTATTTCATTTTGTTAAAACAGTTGAATTTTTTAGTAACTATTCTACATTTCACGACAAATTTATGAAATATATTTTGCAACTTTGAAGTCTGAAAATTGATAATTCAATCCTTTAAATTTGTGGTGAAATGCAGATTATTTTCTGAAATTCTTGAGTTTTTTACTAATACAAGGTTCATAATTGTTAATTGATGAGATCAACAAATAGTTAAATTTTACTAATAGATTTTTTCGAGACATTTGAACCATGGTGAACTAATATGATTTTTCTTCAATAACAACATACTTTAATTTTAGACTTCTTTGTGGTAGACGCTAATACGTTAAGAAATATATTGTTGTAGAGACATTTTAGCCATAGAGAACAAATACAATTTCCCTTCACATACATCACACTTTCATTTTAGAATGAGGTGTGGTGTCGCTAATCCCTTAAAAAATAAAAATGGTCGAAATGATGATTATTTTTGCAAAATTCAAATTAAATGATGAAAAAAATAATTGTTCTACAAACTTGAATAGTTGGTGGGATCTTTTTTGATCTGGCCTTTAATTGAAACAACTAATTTTTTCTTTTTTTTTCAAATTTAAAAGGAAAAATACAGAAAATAACTCAATTATTCAGAGATTTTTTGTGCAATACAAATTTTTTGATTTTGCTCTGGAACAACAAAGTTTTAACAAGAATAAAAAGAATACTGTTTGAATTTTTTTGTCTTTACGGTTCATCAGTTTTAATTTTTAAGTTTGATTTTTAAAGAGAAATTCACCGATTAAATAAAAAAAAAAAAAAATCAAAATTAAAAAATCTTTTTGAATGGTAAAAAAGTAATTGGATTGTGAAGTGTGTAAAAAGTTAGAAAAAAAATTAAAAAAAGAAAGAACAACAAAAAAATGTGAAGCAAATTTTGAATCGAGAATAAGAAGAAATTCAACAACAAAGTGTCGAAGAAATCATTGAAAAAGTATGGAAATAAGAAACTTACATAGCCGAAATTCCTTGATAGATGAAGCAGATCTTGAAGCAGAAATCAGTGATCTGTCTGTTATCATTCTTCCTGTTCTCCTTAGATTTGAGGTAATTCGTAGCATCACTTTTTCAAGATTAGCACAATTCTTAAAAAGCATTACAAGCCCTAAGTCTGTAAGTTTTATTGAATTTGTAAGATCAATTTTTTTGATTTGAGGATGAGAGGTTGTTATTTGAGAAAGATGCACGTCGGTTAATATTTTGCCCCACCTTGCCAAATTAATGTTGTACCACAAAAATTCATCATAGCAGCAGCTTGCCCACCGACGGCAAACAACTGAGCACTTCCCCAAGTTGGGAGCATTGAGATAGGAAAAAATTAAAATCAGTATGTCATCGTTTAAAGACTCAATAGGCGCTTTTTAGTTGTGTGTAATTGAAAGAAAAAAACAAACGTTTGAATCAACAAGATCCAAAAAAGAAGAAGAAGAAGAATGTTTTGTTCGGCATTTGTTTTTGTTAAAAAAGAATTGAAATTTTCGAATTTTTGTTTATTTTAACATTTTTTGGAGAAATTCATCACAAAATTTGGAAAAAAAGACCAAGTCTGAGGTTCACAAAATTGACTATGTGTATATTACTTACTCCCACTAAATTCATTTTTCAAAAGATTTGCACTATTTGAGATTTTCAAATTACGAGGCAAATTGTTACCAGTTTGAGATCGTTTTGTCATTCAAATAAAATTTAAAAAATGATAAATATTGAGTTCTTTTCAGAGAAAAATTATCATTACTTTGGTTTTCAAGAAATCAGAATTATCTTTGAGGAATTGGGGTTTAACAAATATGATAATATTTGAGGAAATTAGGAGAAATTTTTCTTTTTTTAACATTTTTCGGAAAAAATATTTAACAATACATATTTGAACACAGAGTATTTTAAAAAGAGAAGTAATCTATTTTTTTACTACTCTGTGTTTAAATGAATTCCCTACCATTAGTTTTTATTTGGAAAAAAAGGAAAATTTATGATAACATTCTCAAACTGACTTTTATTTTTATTTCTCAAACCTGATAAAAAGTTATTTCTTAAAATTTGATTCTCACCTTAACAAAGTACGACTGAGTTTCTTTGGTCGGTACTTTCGTATTTTGTAATCTCATTATCCAAAGTTAATTTTTACTTACATAATCAAAAAAAAAGCGATTTATCATACAAGAGATATATGATAGAGAATCATTCCAATAGAGTTGTTTAACTATGCATTAAAATCACTTTGTAAAGTTGAACAATCACCTCATAAAAAACTCTACGTCTTTTATTTTTTTTTTTGTAAATTCAATAGAGGGTTTTGAGAAAGTTTCACTAAGATCAAAAAGAAAACTCCTTTTTGGTTGAGTTGAAGAAATTTTTGAAAAGTGATATGGTTTTTTTCTGCCACGATTTGTGATAATTAATCGCTCATATATTTTAAACAATTAGCAAAACCTCAAAGAGTTCTTTTGAAAGTCGTATTTCATATTGTCGAAATTTTTGTGAAAAACAATTTTATTGGAGGCGAAATAACTATCTTTTTCGTTTTTTTTTATTTTTTAAAAAATTTAAGAATTAAGGACTAAATTTCCACCTCTGGGAAAGTGTATATTTCTTCTGCTGTTTTAATTTTATTTGTCAATAGAATTTTCATTCTAAAGAAATTGTACAAACAAAATTACAATTTCCAAGTGAAAAAGGTAAAAAAATATTTTTTTTTAGAAATTATTAAAGAGATCGTTACTTGAAAATTTTAAAAAATAATAAATTGAAGGTATTTTCAAGCGAAAAATTAATTTTCTAGAACATTTAAAATTGACAAAAGTAACTCTGAAACTATTTTGATCAATCATATTATTTTTTTTATTGAAATAGATTGGAAATGGATAACTTGGAACATTAAAATCAAATTTTGGTAGGTTCAAGGAAATAGATCCAATTGTGATAATGGCTGGAATTGCAAAAATTTAAATTTTTATTGATAAAAAATTATTACAGTATAAATAAATTAAATGGGATTATATTAGATTTCGTAGTTGATTTTGATTACAATTTCCCCATTTTTAGCTGGAAATTTAATTCTTATTTGCCTTTTTTCAATTGTAGAATACTGGAATTGGAATTATAAATGTGAAAAAATTTTCCTTTATTTTCATTGTCACTTTTCATAAATAGTAAAAAATTATAGTCCCTTTCCTTGGGAAACTTGATTTATAATAAAAATATGGTAAATTAAGTAAAGATATTTTACATTTTTATTTCAAATGCCAGTATTGGTATATTCTAAAATATATGTTTTTAAATATAATTTCTAGTACTAAATTTTTATATATAGTAGAGAAAAAAATACCGGGGATGTAACAAAATCCCTGACAAGATTTTTAATTGTAAATATAGGAGAATTTTTGTAATTTCATTTATTTTCAATCCAATCCTTATTATAAATAAGCAATTTTTTATGAGATTAGTAATAAACCTACCTAAATTTCATCAAAGTAAGGTGTCTCTAGAATACTCAAGTAATTGTTTGATAGCCTAATGTTGATCAACTTTTTTTGAAAAACAATAGAGTTTTATAGAGGTTTGCTAGAGTTTGGAAAATGATAATTTTTATTCTTATTTTTTGATTAATTGAATACTGTTTAGAACAAGTGTGAATTTCATTAATCATCATTCCTTTAAGTGGGTGAGTTATAATTTAAAAAATTTGTTTCTAATAAAAAAAAAATTTGATTTTAAATAAATGAAATTACACAACAATTTTCCTAATATTCACAATTAAAAATCTTGTCAGGGATTATTTTCATGCCCGGTATTTTTTTCACTACTTTACATATAATTTCTTTGAATATCAAAACAAAACTATTAAGTCTGCATAAATTTATTCAAATTTATAATATGGTATTTCCTTCTTCTTCTTTATGAACCACTCAAAAGGTCTTTCCATATTATTTTCTGTTTCTAAATTCTATTGTGTATAATTTTGTATTATGAAATATAATCATTTTTTTGATAGCTGTTAATTATCCAGACTGAATTGTTGAAAAGTACCTTTCAGATTTTATTTTGTGATAGGGAATTTTCACTATATGTGTATTCTAAATCTTGAAAAAAATTCAGAGAAAACGCCAAGATTAACAATTTTTAATCACTTCATTTTTGACAAAATTGAACTGTTAAAATCATTTCTTTTTAATTAATAAATGAATTTTTATAAATGTGATGTTGAAATATATTTAAGTATAATGTATTCAAAAAAAAATTTAACAACCCTAAAAAATAAAAAAAAAAAAAAAAAATAGTATATTACTTATTAATATACACTCTAATTACTCAAATAATGTACAACATATATATATATATATATATATATATATATTGATATTGAGATATTGAGATACAAATCTTTAAGATAATGTCCAAACTATTATTTTTTAGATAGTATCTGTGTTGAAAAACAAGAACATTTTTCACCATAAAGAATCTTTTATACAGTCAATTTCACTTTTAAGACACAAACTTTTTACCAAAATTAAGGCACAAAAATAATCTCAAATTAAGGTACAAAATTCAATTTTGGGTAAGATTATTTGTTTTTTAAAAATTCCAAAAAATGTGCCTTAATATGAGAATTTATTATTCCTTAAATTAAAATGAAAATTTTTGTATAAAAAGTAGGATAAAATTTAGTATATTAATGCCCTTTTGTGCTTTATTATGACCACTATGTTTTGTACCCGTTTTAATATTGTATGAATTATTTAATTTTTTCTAACTTATTTAGTAATTTCAAGTGTGCTTTAGAAAAGTCCAAGGATTGTAACATGGGTAGTTGAATATTTTGAGGCTGGGCAAATAGTGAACAATTTCCAAAAAAAGTAAAATTTTCAGGGTTATTGCTAAAAATATATAATGTACAAGTAAACTAAAATTCAAAATTTTCCACACAGCTAAAATATCCTAAGAATCACAATAATACAATTTCCCTCAAATTGGAGATAATTTTGATTTTTGTAAAATATGAAAATCATTTTTTCATCTTTTAGTTTTTTGTTTTCATTTCATTTTTTGAATTATGTAACTCATTTGGTTCGATCAATATTTTTTTCAACAATTGATATTAAGTTAAAGTTGAGTTGTTCCAAACAGAAGAACTCAAATAAAATTAATTGGTAGTATCTGACTATTTGATCGATCAATAATTCCTAATAGAATTTCAACAAATTTACTAATGTATTTTTTTGTTTTGCCATCTCCAAAATTATTAACACACCCTTGATTTATTTGTATTGGTAATTATTTATTTATTGTTTTGTAAGTATTGTAATTTATAAACAAGTGTTAACAATTCAATTAGCGAATGGTTCTAATTTAGTATTTCTTCGTGAATTGATTAAATAAGTTTTTTTTTTCACAAATCGAATTTTGTTGTGTTAAAAATTCTGAATTGGGGTTTAGTTTTAATTGATTCTTCAGGTTTGCAGAGAACTTTCAAAAAAAAATTTAAATTGAAGAGTTTTTATTGCCCAATAACTCACCCAATCTTTTGATTATTTTTACTTTAATTCTTTTCAGAATCTGTTTTTTTTTAATCATGTGTATTTCTGAAAATTGTAACATGAAGTGAGAGTTTTCTGAAATTGAATTTTTTTTTTTCCATTTTTTCTTACTTTACGATTTAATGATTATGTACTTTCATCTGATATTTTTTAATCAAGGAAATAATTAGAATACAATAGAAAAATTACCTCAAAAAAATCAAAAATTTTGGTTTTAACATTATCTTGATAATACGGTCGAATTAATGAGAAAAAATTCATATTTCAAAAATGTATGATATCAACATAGAAATAGTTTGGGACTAAATTAACCCAATACCCGATTAAAAAAAAAGAGAGAGAACTCGAACACAAATAACCCCAAAAAACTTGTGAACTAATTCAATTTAATCCAATAACTTTTAAATTATTTCTTAATACTACTTATTTTTATATTCCTAATTATTAATTTTGAAATTCTTATTTTTTATTTGTTTAATGATTTCTTCATTCTTTTTTTCTCTAGATTCTTAATATAATTTTATTTATGAAAACTAAATTGGAGTTAAAGACTTCAAATGACGAATGCTATTTACCTAATGGGTCTAGAAACTTGTTGAATTAGAAGACTTAAATTTTTTGACTTTCAAATTCTCTCATTAATCTGGTTATGTGTTTCTAATATTTGACTTTGAGCAATAAATCAAATAAAAAGATTTAATAAACCATTTGAACCATACATCACAAATTCGTTTACACCTTAATTCTAGCATACTTAAATTAGAGACAAATCGAGGTTGAGGTTAATCCCTTAAAATTGAATATTTTGGCAGAATCTAATTATTTTTTCTTACTTCTTCTTATTTATTCTAATCAAGTAATGAGCAAACCAAAAGAAATTGAGTTCAAAGAATTACTCCCATCCTTTTTTCGGAACAGCATCCGAACAATTACTTTTGATGAAGAGAACCTTTATGTGGGTGATTTTAATGGAAAAGTTTCGGTGGCGCCACTTTCTGTAAGTATCTTTCCTTTGTGAAAAGAAAAAAATAAAAAAATTGTGTTGATGAAAACAAACAATCATCACAAAAAGAGAAAAGATCTTTATGTTTCTTATTTCATAACTTTTTTAAAGATGTACTCAGCACTTTCTTTTTGAAATTGAAATATTATTTGTTTAAAATGTGCTTTTGGGTATTTTTGTAGCTTGTGTAAAAAAATTTTTACTTTTATCCAATTGTTTTCTGTTTTTGAATTCGGTACCCTTATCCACGGTGAAAAAACTCACTTCAAAAATAAAAGAGAAAATGGATCTTAAGTGATCTAAATTACTCGTTCCCAGAGTCTAAATAACTTGTTTCAAATAAAAGTCATCCTTTTTTTTCATCTTGTTCTAGTGCAACATCTAATTCCCAGCCCACTAGTTTATCTCAATTAAAATCAATTTTAAAAGTAAACTCCTTGATTTTTTCAGTAAATTTTTCTAATTTATGGGAGTTGTCATTTTTTGAAAATCAAATTTAATCTTTTCAAGATCTAAAAAAAAATTTTTTTTGTAATGTGTGTTTTGACTTTATGAAATAGATGAGTTAACTTCATTTAAACAATTTATTGATTTGAATTTCTTTTAGAAATTCAAAATTTGCAGGTTTCTTATATAAAACGAAAAAAAGTAACTTATTATTGTGTTTAAGAATTAAGTTAATTCTTGAAAATGGGAAAACAAATTTTTCTTTTTATATTGGAAAGTATTAATTTCGAAAGCAAATTTTTTATTTGGTTACTTTTTCTAATAATCAATATTTCAATTCAAATCTTAGCCAATAAAACTAATTGTGGTATAGGTGATTCAATAAATGAATATTCGGTAGAAGCTTAACGACAATTTATCAATTAAATTGAGATCTATTAAACAAAAAAAAATTTTTTCTTGAATGTTTTGAAAAAAGTTGTTTTCTGATTTTCAAAAAATGAAAAAAAATTGAAAAAGATTTTCAATTTTGAAAAAATTTTTTTAACAAATTGTTTGGTCTTATTCACAAGAATCCTTAGAACAATTCAAATCATTTTTGGCAACAAAAAATTAATTTTGAATTTTGAGGATAAAATTAACAATTCCCAAATATCTCCAAGAAAATTTTATTTTGAAAAATCGAATTTCATCTTAGAACAAAAACAAAATTTTTTAGTAAAATTTTAAAATGACTTTAAAACTTTAATTATTATAACTACCATTCTTAAAAAAATACAATGATTTTTTAATCCTTTCAATATATCATTTTTTTGGTGAACTAAAAGTTTTATCTCAAAAAAGAAAAAAAATCTTTATATTACTATTATTGGTAACAAAGACTTGACATTGTCGAATAATGATCAAAATGACAATAAATGGGATAAAAACTGTTATAATATGAGAAATAAAATGAATTTAAAAGTTTTCTTTTTCAGAAAAAATGGATTTAAAAAATTGATCTCACTAAACTAATTTTCTTTTATGGCTTTCTTAGTCGATCAGAATTTTTTGATACTTGGCATATACAAAATTTGTAAGTAGAGAATACCACCAATAACATATTTTAAAATTTTGCCTTTTTGTTTTAGAAGGCTGATCCCTTATCTTATAATTTTTTTGAAATCCGAGAGTTTTTTTGACGAAAATAAAATTTTATCAAAGATTTCATCTATTTTTTGAGATAAATTTTCTGATTTGATCCTTCATTTTAAGAATTTCTTTTTTAATTCATAGAACTTTAAGAAACAAATACCATATTTATTTAGGGTTTATTGTCGGTTTCTTTGATCATTTAATTTTATGCTTTCTAGAAAAAAAGAAACAGGGATTTTATTTTCATCACGAGTTTTCAGGCCTACATGTAGTTCTTTAAACAACAGTAGACTAACGCGAGACAATGGGTTCTGGAATAACAATGGCTAACTAAAGTTAAATTGTATTTTTTTTTAGTTAGATTTATTGGAAATGAGAAAAATGAAATAATAATAAAATGTATAGGTTATTCCCATTTAATCAAAAATATAATTATAGTTGTGAAAAAAATATTTGGCAAGATTTTTAATTGTGAGTATTAGGAAAATTGATTTGAAATTTCTTTTATTTAAAATCAAATCCTTTTTTTAAATAACCAAATATTTTATGATCCTATGAATAAACCTACCTAAAGTTCAATAAAGTGGGGGTGTCTCTAGAATACTCAAGTAATTTCTTAATATCACAAGTAGATCAACTTTTTTTGAAAAACAATGGAGTTTTATAGAGGTTTATTTAGTTTGGAAAATGATAATTTTTATTCTTGTTTTTTGGTTGATTGAATACTGTTTTGAACAAGTGTAATTTAATTAATCATCATTCTAATAAGTGGGCGAGTTATAATTTTCAAAGTTTGAATCTTTAAAAAAAAGATTTGATTTTAAATAAAAGAAATTACAAACCAATTTTCCTAATATTCACAATTAAAAATCTTGTCAGATATTTTTTTCAGGTCTGGTATTTTTTTACACTACATTACAACAAATTTTTTTTTTCTGTAAAGCTATTAACAACACAATAGATTCGTCTGTTATTAAAGTATGTGGTAATTGGGGATAAATGATATTTGTGATGCATTTAGTTTCTGTGACTCTTAAAAAAAGCTTTTACAACATTTATTGATATAATAAATTCTTTCATTTTTTACCTATTATCACAATTAAAAATTTTCAAAATATTTTTTTTAATTCACTTTTCCTAAATCGACATATTGAAATCTAAATTATAATATTTCGTTATAAAAAAATAATCTCTTGAACTCTCCAAAAGTAACTTTATTTTCAATTTTTTCCATTTTAAAAATTAACTCAATAATTATCAACATAAAAACCTTGAAGATTGATTGTTTTATTTTCTTTTTCTCAAGAAACTAATGATATTTTCAATTTATTTCCAGCATTATATGAAATAAATTATCAAAATAAAATCTTGGTTAATTATTTAAAATATTTTTAAAAAAATCAGGAATTTTTTAATTACTAATCTGCATTTCTAGACAAATCTGACAAAGATATTTTTCAACTTTGGAAGTCTGAATATTGATGACTCAACCTTTAAATTTGTGGTGAAGTGCAGATATTTTTCTGAAATTATTTGGAATTTTTTACTAATACAATGTTCATTTTTAATTGATAAGA
The DNA here is from genome assembly GCA_027625915.1 of Anaeramoeba flamelloides. Classification (NCBI taxonomy): domain Eukaryota; family Anaeramoebidae; genus Anaeramoeba; species Anaeramoeba flamelloides. Next base: position 1,388,859 of record JANTQA010000008.1, read on the forward strand.
TCAACAAATAGTGCTAAACTCCTTTTCAAACAAAAGGGCACCCCTCTCAAATCATAATTACTATTGAAGTTAATTGTGAATAAGATAATTACTTATTGGCGATTTTCATTTTAATTATTCATTTTTTATTTTTTTATATATGGATATTGAACAGTTGGAAAATGAAAAAAAAAAAAAAAGATAAGAAGAAACCAATTTGGAAATAATCTACCAGTATATAAAAATGGAAACAATTTAAGTCTGATTTTGAATGAGCTAGATATAGGAATTTTGAAAGACCATTATTGGATTGATATATGGAACAAAGAAAAAAGAAAATATTAAAAAAAAGTTCAAAATGATTTTTAATTGTCAACCTTAATAAACTATTTTTGAGTCAAAGAAGCCCAGTTGTAATGGGCCAAATACATGTGTTTCAAGGATTTGCATGAATATAAGAAGAAAAAATTTATTTTGGAAATTTTTAAAATTGAAATCATTTTTTCACATTTTTGTTTTTTTTTTTCGATTTTTTTTTAAAAACATCATTCATTTGTCAAAAAAGTTTTTTATTACAAGATCAATAGCCACTTGGTAAAAACGTGTTATTTTAATGTTATTGATAAAAAGTAAAAATGATTGTTGAGAAATCATATTGATTTCTATTGGAATTTTATTCAATCTTTGATCCTGATATTTGTTTAATAAATGTGAAAAATTTTCACTTCATTTTCATTTCCTTTTTTAAATAGAGACCACAAATTCCAATACACTTCGTTTTAGGGACTTGGTTTCTAAAAGAAAAGTATGGAAAATGAAGTGAAAATTGTTTGCCAAATATTATTTAAATACCAGTAGAAGATCAAAATGAACATCGTTGTTTTTCTCAATGAGGCTCTAGGAATTTGAGTTTTTCAATTTTTAAGAAAATCCATTGTTTTAATTAGTTTTATTTCAGACGGACATCAACAATTCTTTGATGTGTATTATTCTGTTTATTTCTTATTTGTTCTTCAAAGATCAATTATATAAAATAATTGATAATTGAAAAAAATGTTTTTTTTTGGATTCACCTTTACCGAAACAAAGTTTAGAATACTGAAAACCAAAAGTGTAACCAATTAAAAGAAGAAACAAATTAACTTCAAAAAATAATTCATTGTATTGTTATCAAGCAAATAAACAAAAACAATTTAGGATTTCTTTTATATTGGAATCAGAGAGAGTGGTTTTCTTGATTTGGAGATCTCCAAAAAATAGTCAATTTTTTCAATAAATTTTTAATAAGTGATCAATCAAAGAAAAGTCCTTATGAAAGGATAGCAAACTTTTTTTCAGTCAAAGTGGAATCCAAAAAAAAACATTTTTTTCAAATATCAATTATTTTTTATATTGACCTTTGAAGAACAAATATAAAATTAGTAGAATAATACACATTCGAAAATAAACTAAAATTCAAAATTTTCGACACAGCTAAAACGTTACAAACAATCACAATAATACAATTTCATTCAAATTGGAGATAATTTTGATTTTTGTAAAATCTGAAAATCATTTTTTTATCTTTTCGTTTTTGTTTTCATTTCATTGTTTGAATTACGTAATTTGTTTCGTTTGATCAAAAATTTTTTTCAACCATTGATATTAAGTTAAAGTTGAGTTGTTCCAAATAGAAGAACTCAAATAAAATTAGTTGGTAGTATCTAACATTTGATCGATCAATATTCCTAATAGAATTTCAACAAATTTACTAATGTATTTTTTTGTTTTGCTCTCTCCAAAATTTTTAACACACCCATGATTTATTTGTATTGATAATTATTTATTTTTTGTTTTGTGAGTATTGTAATTTATAAACAAGTGTTAACATTTCAATTAGTGAATGGTTCTAATTTGGTATTTCTTCTTGAATTGATTAAATAAGTTTTTTTTTTCACAAATCGAATTTTGGTGTGTTAAAAATTTTGAATTGGGGTTTAGTTGATATTCATATGAAATAAAACTAATTAAAACAATGAATTTTCTTAAAAATTGAAAATTCTTAGGTACTACATCATTGAGAAAAACAACAAGGTTTATTTTGATCTTCAATTAAAGATCAAAGATAATTCCAATAGAAATCCATATCATTTTTCTATAATCATTTTCACCCATTGTTTCAATAACATCAAAATAACAGACCTTTTTTACCTAATAACTATAGATCTTGAAATAAAAAAAAAATTGAAAAAACAATTCGGTTTTAAAAAAAAAAAAAAAAAGCAAAAATGTGAAAAAATGATTTCAATTTTAAAATTTCAAAAAATTAAATTTTTTCTTCTAATATCCAACTAATTCCTTTAAACAAGAGTTATTCATCTATTACAATTATACTCCTTTAGCTGGAAAATAATTTTTTATAAAAATTGTTATTGTATTTGAATCTTCCATTTTGCATATATAGTAGGGAAAAAAATACCGGACATGAAAAAAATCTCGGACAAGATTTTTAATTGTGAGTATTAGTAAAATTTTTGTCTAATTTCAATCAAATCCTTATTATAAATAACCAATTTTTTTATGAGATTAGTAATAAACCTACCTAAATTTCATCAAAGTAAGGTGTCTCTAGAATACCCAAGTAATTTTTTGATAGCCATATGTTGATCAACTTTTTTTGAAAAACAATCGAGTTTTATTGAGGTTTACTAGAGTTTGGAAAAAGATAATTTTTCTTATTGTTTTTTGATTGATTGAATGGTGTTTTGAACAAGTGTGATTTTATCGATCATCATTCTAATAAGTGGGGGAGTTATAATTTAAAAAGTTCGATTCTTAAAAAAAGGAATTTGATTGTAAATAAATGAAATTACACAATAATTTTACTAATATTCACAATTAAAAATCTTGTCCGGGATTTTTTTCATGTCCGGTATTTTTTTTACTGCTCTAATCATCGATTTTTTCTTTTCTTAATTGATCTTACTTTTCATTTTTATTGTTACGTATTAATGGTTCCCAATTAAAAATCGTGTTGAACTTTTTTTCCTGTTTTACGGGTTTTTTTTTTGGATTGTAACATACCTTTTTGAAATTTTTAGAGTAAAAGTAATCGAATAATACCATTCCTCCATAATATAAAGCACTTCAAAAAAATTTATGTTCACGAACTTTAAAAATTCTGTAAATTGAGTTTCTCGTCAGGATATAAAACTTTATATATTTGATTTTATTTTTAACATTTGGGATTTTTATAAATTTTCATGGGAATAATTGAGTTTTTGAGTAAAATTTCAGATTTTCGAAATAATTTATTTGCTTGCCAATATACTGTAATGGTTATAAACGATGTGAAATTCTGGATATTTTGAGACCAATAGTATATTCTTTATGTTTCCATATCGGCGATTGTCGATTTTCAAAATTTAGGCATGTTTGAATTCTACTGTGAGAGTGTGTAAAAATTTGATAAATCCTAGAGATGTATGGATCTGTAAATTTTTCGATCTTTCTATGAGAAAAATTATTGGTTGTGTTTTTTTTTATTTTTTTATTGAGGGGTGTAAATTACACTCTACGTATCCTTTTACTTAAATTCCTTTTCAGGGACTTAAGCGTAAAATCATAGATTTCACATTATTAATTAATGGAAATAATTTCAAACTGTCATATTTTAAAATTATTACATTAAAATTCAATTTTTTTAATTTATTTAAAAATATCAATCTACCCTTTGAATAGGAAGGAATAAAATTATTGGTTGTTAAATAATAGTGAATTTTCAGATTTCAAAAATCAAAAAAAAAAAAAACCAAAATTGATCAAAATAATTGATGATTATCAATAAACCCGATGAGTGTAAAAAGAATTTATTAAAATGATTTTTGTGAAATTCATATTAACAGAGATCGCGTAGTAAGCACAAATTTTAAGATTTTTATATAAAAGACATTAACATGGCTGATCTATCTAGCAAAAAAAAAAAAAAAATTTCAAAAAAATAATTATTTTTTTATTAAATAAACGTCCAACTAAGGTGTGAAAAAACCTAATATTTTACGTATCTGTAATTTTTTTAAAGGAATATAGAACAAACCACAGATTCCTACATCTCGGGTATTTATCAAATTTTTACACACTCTCACAGTAGAATTCAAGCATGCCAAAATTTTGAAAATCAGAGATGGATAATCTTGGGCACATAAGGTATCTACTGAAGAATTTCTTAGACTATTGTAACAATATACCCCGTGACAATTACTTAAAGATACTATTGGTTGTTCGAAGATGTTTTTTTTTTATTTTTGGTTATGATAATTATTTTTAAAAACAAATCTCTTGTTGGTACAATGTTTTCCTTTTTAATAAAAATAAAATTACTGTTGGTAAAAAATTATTTCAAAATTTTTACTCATGAAACATTAGCAATAGTACAGATCAATTATTTTTTTTCAGATATTAAAACTTTAAATTGGCATCCTTATATATTCAATAATAAAAATTTAAAAGGATATTTCTATCAACAGCATCAAATCAATGAAACTTCACTCAGGCCGGATTTTCGAAGTACGGTTAAAAGATGGTCTCATTATCTCGTGCTCAAGTGATAAAAGTGTTCATGTAACAGATTTTAAAACACTAACAAAACAAAAGAACTTTTTAGGAGCAATGGATTATGTGTATCAAACAGCTGATTACAAAAATAGACTTTATGCCTTTTCAGATACTTGTGAGGTTTTATGTTGGGATTATAACACAACAAAATTAATTAAACGAATTAAAATCACACACAAGAGTTTTTCAGGGTGTATAGGAGATGGAAAGATATTTGCTGGTGGAAGCAAGGGGGTCGTTTCTGTTATTGATCCAGAAATAAATGAAGAAATCAAAGTTTATAATGCACACAGTAGCAGTATTAATGATATAGTATATCGGGATGGGTTGGTTTATACTGCGGGTTCGGATGGTGATTCAAAAATAAAAGCTTGGAACACAACTGTAAGATCTATTTGTTTCAATTAATTAATTTACAATTATAATTATTTTTCAAAATTTTTTATTAGATAAACTAAAATTCAAAGTTTTCGCTAGTTAAAACAGGTAAAAGAACCTCAATACAACAATTTCCTGAAATTTTGAAATAATTTTGATTTTTCAAATAAACTATTTTTCAATAATATTGTCTCACTTTATAATGCTATTGGGGGTTGTTTTGGAGGGTTTTGTCTCATATATTTTAATCAAAATTAATTTTTCAAATTTTTGTATTACGATCATTTTTTCTAATTTCGGATCAAAATTTTGCTTTTTCAAATTATTCTTTTTCTTTTTGTTTTTCTTTTACTTTTTCTTTTTTTTGTGAAAAATTTTTTATAAGATCCTCAAGTTTGAAAAAACATTGAACTTCGAAAAGACAAACAATCATTTAGAGAATTGAGACTATGAAATGTCTTTTTAAATCAATTTAATTATTATCAAAAAATCTTTTTGTTAAACTTTTTTTCAGTGAAAAATCAGTAATAAAAAATCCTTAATACTTATTTCAAAAATTTTTAACTCACTTTATTTTAGGTTTTTGATTTTATTTTTTTTAATTTTTGAAAGTATCAGACTTTTATATGTCTATAATTAATAAAAAGTGAATTATTAATCAGATTTAATTATTAGTTGTTCTTGAGGACTGGAGAATATACTTTTTTTTTCAATTTATTTTTTTTTGACAACGGTAATTCATTTACATTTTTTTTTTTATCATAAAATCTATAGAAACTTGGTAAAAATGTTTTCTTCTAATATTATTGAAACAGTGAAAATTATTGTAGAAGAATCATATAGATTTATCTTGGAATTTTCATTGATCTTTAATTCAAGATCAAAATGAACATTTATTGTTTTTCTCAATGAAGTAACTAAGAATAGTAATTTTTCAATTTTTAAGAAAAAATATATAGATTTATTAGATTTTTTTCATACTGATATCAACTATCCTTTGATGTGTATTATTCTACTTATTTTTTTATTTATTCTTCAAATAGTCAATTATAAATAATAATTGATATTAGGAATTTTTTTTTGTTCCCTTTGAAAGATATAAAGTTTATCTAAGGTATTTCCAAAAAAGTGGATAATTTTTTTTTAGATTTCATAAAAATACTCTTTGTTAATCGGGGTTTTCGTTAATTGTAATACGAAACTAAGCGAAATATTAATATCAATTGAATCAATGACTAAAGTATTTATTTCAAAATCTTTTCATAAAAATATTTCCCAAAAAAATGATAAAAAATAGCTATTTTTTTGGTGAAAACAATGTACGAACAATTATAGATTTACAACTTTTAAAAAGAAAAAAGTTCAACAAGATGATTTCAGTAGTAATCAATATAAAATAAACCACATTCCAAAAATTTGGACACACCCAAAAACAAAAATAGGAAAAAAAAAAAACTCAATTTATTATATTTTTCAAAACGTCATATAAAGCTACATGTAAGTTACCCAGTATTGATGTTTTTATAAGTAATCATTTTCGTCCAAATCAAGGAAAAAAATTTAAAACGAAAAAAATAAAATGGGTGTGTCCAAAATGATGAAACAAGCTGAACAACAAATGTATTGGTAAATTTGTTGAAATTTCACCAACAATTGTTGATCGATCAAATGATAAGATATAATCTACCAATTGTATGTGATTTTCCAATTTAACAAACTCAACAGTAATCTTTTATCAACCATGTAAAAAAAAATTCCAGATCTAAGGAAACAGATTAGGTAACTTGCAAAAAAAGGTAATGAAAACAAAACAAAAAAGACAAAAAATGAAAAAAAAAGCTAAGTAAAATCAAAATTATTGCCAAATTGAATGCAAAGTGTAATATTGCTATTTTTTTTCAACTGTTTAAACTGTGTGCAAATTTTTGGAATTTTGTTTATATATATAAACTCTGTTTCAGTCAAAGGGGAATCCAAAAAAAAACATTTTTTTCAATTATCAATTATTTTATATAATTGATCTTTGAAGAACAAATAAGAAATAAACAGAATAATACACATCAAAGAATTGTTGATATATGTCTGAAAGAAAACTAATTAATCCATAAATTTTCCTGAAAATTTCAAAACTCAAAATTCTAGAGCCTCACTGAGAAAAACAAGAATGTTCTTTTTGATCTTCTACTGGTATTTGAATAATAAATAAGAAACAATTTTCACTTCATTTTCCATACTTTTCTTTTACAAATCAAGACCCCAAACCAAGTGTATTGGTATTTGTGGTCTCTATTTGAAAAATGAAATGAAAATGAAGTGAAAATTTTCACATTTATTAAACAAATATCAGGATCAAAGATCGAATAGAATTCCAATAGAAATCAATATGATTTCTCAACAATCATTTCCATGGTTTCAATAACCTTAAAATAACACATTTTTACCAAGTGACTATTGATCTTGTAATAATAAAAATTTTTGTAACTGAATTACGTTTTAAAAAAAAAAAAGTAAAATTGTGCAAAAATGTAAAAAAATGATTTCAATTTTGAAAATTTCCAAAATAAAATTTTTCATCTAATATCTATGCAAATCCTTTAAACACATGTATTTAACCCATTACAAATGGGCTTCTTTGACTGAAAAATAGTTTATTTATTTATATATATAGAGAGAGAGAGATAATTTGATTTTTATCTCATTAAATTTTCTTCTAATTCATGTACTTGTGAAGTTATCGTCTAGGATACAAGTAAAATGGTGTTTATTTATTGATTTATAAGTATATATAATTTGATTTAATTACAAATACTTTCATTTACTTTAAAACACGAAGATAAATATGAAAAAAATTACAAATTAAAAATAAAATGGCAAAGAAAAAAATTATCAAATAAATTCTATTTTTTTTTTCTTCTTAAATTATTAAACTTTATTAAATGTAAATATGTGGAATTAATAAAAATAAATAAAAAAAAAAAAAGGACTATAAACTTTTTAGAACGTATAGCGGTAAAAAAAATGGAATTGTTGTCATAAGAGTGAAATGGAATTATATTATTGCTGGGGGGGATGACAACAAAATAACAATATTTGATCTTGAAACAACCAAAATATTATATGTTGTTAATTTAGCTGGGAGATGTTGGGGCTTGGATCTAAATGAAAAAATGATTTATGCTGGAAGTGGGTCCGATTTGGTTATTGTGAGCATTGAAAATAAATTAGAAACCTTTTCGGATAATAATCTTTACCAGTTTTTCTTGGATCAAAAATTTAGTGATTTCAAAATATCAAATTACCCTGTTCATAAATTCTTCATAAAGCTGAGGTGTGGAAAGGAACCAGAAGAGGTTAAAATAATATTAGAAAATAATTTTAAGAAAGAAGAAAGTTACAAATTTTTAGAATGGGTTTATGGCAAAACAATTTATATTTCAGAAATTGTTCAAAAAATTGCAAATAAAATAGGGATCCAAGATGAAGATTTGAAAAAAAAAGAATTGAAAAACGATTTAATCAATGCATATGCTGATGAAGATTCCAAAGATTTTTTTTTAGTTGTCAAGGATCCTGAAGATGAAGATGAAGATGAAGATGCATATGAAGAAATACCTATTCATAAATATATTTTGTTAGCCAGGTGTGGATTATTTCGTGATTTTTTTGCAAATATAACAGAAGAGACTAACAAGGTTCACGATTATTCTGGCAAATCTGTTGAAGTAGTTGAACAATTTGTCAGATACCTTTATTTTAATGATTTTGAATTAACTGCTGATGATGATCCAGAATTAATTGTTGAAGAATTGGAAGATGCCGTATCATACTATCAATTGGAAAAACATTGCAATTTGCCCAAATGTTTGAAAAAAATCAAAAGGCAATTTAATATAAAGTAATTTTATTTTTTAAAATCGAAAATTAATCTTGATATGAGTGTTTATACTTTTATAGACTTGATATCTTTTTAGAAAAGTGATTATATAAACTAAAGGTACCTTAATTTAGATTAAATATATCTAGAATTATAATTTTTTGTTATTAGTTTCGTAAGATATTTTTTATCAATAAAATGTTCAAGTGTCAAAAAATTAAATTTCCATGGATTATTTTTATTATAAAAATGTTTCAAAATTCTTAAAACATCCATTTTAAAAAAGTGTGTCACTTTTAAAATCTTTTATCGATTTTTTTATTTGTACAAAAGTGAGGAATTAACACTTTTTTGAAAGGTTTCTATTTGAAATAAGTGAGGAATCAACCTCTGAAGATGGAGGTAGATGTTGTAGTTGGAAGAAAAGCATTTGTTTTTTTTTTTTTTTTACTTTTTTAAGATATTATTAGAATTTTTTTTTTTAACATTGTATTATTTTTAACAACAATCACTGTAAATTTTTTTGTACAAATTTGGAATATTATATATACTGTACTATTTGAAGATTAACATTTAAATAAAAGTCTCATCATGACCAAGAAGAGTTCAGAACATCTGCTTACTTTAAATATATTTGGTATTCTTGATTTTAATATTGTTATGGATCATTTTAAAATCAGTTAATATCAATTTTCAAAATTTTTATTTCAATCATAAAGTTTAAATTTAACTTCCAACAACAAATTCTTTCAACATGCTCTCTTTTTGGAGTTAACATATAAACAAAAGAAAATACATATTTGGTTAATTTTCAATTAGAGTTCTTCAGTTTATATGACAAGAAACAACAATAATAAATTTCCATGGAATCAGATAGAATACTACAGGTGTAGAAAAGTAATAGATTCTTTTTTGTGATCTCTTTTCAAATTATATAACATATTTCGTGTTCAAAATTAAATGAATTTATTCAAACATTTTAATTAACATTTCAAAAAAAAAATAGCAAAATGGGAAAAGTATTAAATTTCAAAATTGGTCAAATTCTTTTTTTTTTACAAAATAGTCAATTCTATTGAAAATGTATTGTATGTAGGTATTAAAACCCCCTTTACTGGTAGGTTAAGGCATATTAAGGTAGGTTAGAGTAGGTTTTTGTTTTGGATGGTATGCTTGAAAATTTTGGCAAGGATATTAAATAAAAAAAAATTAAAAGGACAATTCGACTTTTGCTACTTGTTTTAATGGTAAAAATATTCAACTTAACTTTTTGGTGGTTAGAATTGGTTTTTGAACAAATTTTTAAAAATATTAATATTGATGATTTCAACAAATTTGGCTTTTCTACAATTTTAGTAATAAAAAACTACCAATTGCAAAATAATCTTTTTGATTTTTCCTCCCACAATTATAAAAAAACATTAAAAACTTTCACACCATAATAATAATCAAGAAACTCTTAAAAAAGATGAAAAATTTCAATTTGACCAATTTTGAAATTTAATAATATACCTAGCAAAACCATTTCATTGATTAGTATGGGGTTAGAATCCTATGTTTGAAAAGGCCTGAAGATCTATGTGACACTACACTAGTCTGAAAAATTAAAATTAAAAAAATTAAAGTTAGACAAAACTCTTACTTCAATTGCCATTTCATCAGGTTATTAGAATCTTTTCACAATTATCAACATTAAACAATTTAAAAATCTTAAGGCTATTGATGATATTGTTGTGGGTAATACACGATTTTTAAAAGTCTCTAATCGGGAAAAAATGTCTATTTTGGGGTATAAATTTTCAAATGTATGTGAGGATGACTTTTAGTCAAATTAATATTTTGGATATTGACATGAATACAAAATAACTAATAGTTTTGAAAATACTGTATTCATCTAAATAAACTCATAAACCGAAAAATAATAATAATAATAAAATAAATGGTAAAAATATTACATGTCCTAGGTTTTCTGATATTCCGTGGAATAGAGCAAAATGCTATAGATTTTATCAATCTTTTATATCTATAAACCTAAATAAAGTTTCATAGGTACCTTCAAGTGTTGTGGAATGTTGTAGAGTGCCTATCTTTTCCAGAATTCAAAAGAATAAAGTTAAACCTTTAATTTTTCTCAATTATTATACATTCTAGAAAAGATAAAGGGGGTTTTCTTGGAGTTTTCTGTTTTATCTGTAAAGTGTTCTAGGTTTTTTGGGGGTTTTCTATTTTATTTAGAAAATCTATTGAATTTAGTTAGGTTTTTTTTTTACTTTAGAAATAAACAGAAAATTTTAATAAATTTTCAGTTTATTTCTAAAGTAAAAAAAACCTAGAACACTTCACAAATAAATAGAAAACTCGAAAAAATCTAACGAAAATCTATTTATTTTTCCAATAAAGAGAAAACTCAAGAAAACCTAATATATGTTTTTTAAAAAATTTTAAAATGAAAAGAAAATTTATTAAATTTTTTTTTATTTCGAAAAATTAAAAAAAAACCTAACGTTACTTTCCTTGGGGTTTTCTGTTTTACCTAAAAAATAAATGGATTTTTTAAATAAACAGAAAACTCAAGAAAGCCTAACAACCAATAGTAAAGTGTTTGTCTCAATAGCCTTTCCTCATTTCTAAATAAAAATAAATAAAAAAAAATAGTTTTTTTATTCTTAAATATATTCTTGAAAAGCTAACTATTGTTTTTTTTTTTAATTAAAGAAATTACATATGACTCAATTTTCTTGTGTTTGTTTTGGTTTTTAAACATTTCTATATTGAATTTCTAAAAAAAAATAAAAAGAAAGAAGAAAAAGAAAAGGGATCAAAAAAAAAAGAAAAAGAAAAGAAAAAAGTAAAAAAAAAAAATTTGAATAAAGTAGAAAAAATGATTACTGAGCTAAAAATTGAAATTTTATTTTGAAAACAATACTGGATTAAGCTTATAGAATGTGTTCTATACCTTCAATTCAATTGAGTACTTTGACTGAAAAATAGTTTAATAATATTTACCTTTTGTTACTAAACATTTAATTTGAGACTTCTCAATGGTTGAAGTTCATCTCTTAAATACTCTTGATCCAGTCTACTAATCAGCAAAGGTTATAAAAAAAATACTTTAACAACTCAGATAAGGAAATTAAAAATAGGGCCAACACTTAAAACTATGTATGTATATTCAAGTTTAATATGTAATTTTAAAAAAAAAATGTTTATCAAAAAATTTAAAAAATCTTTTTCAGTAAAAAAAAAAAAAAAAAAGAAAATTATTCCATGTGTTAAATTCTCAACGTTAAATATTTTATTTTTGATAAATTTTTACTAATAAATGATAGTTTCTTAATTAGTTAAGTAAATCATTATAGGTGTGTGTTAATATACCGGTTAATTTTTATTTGTCTTTATCTTGAAATAGAATGATGTATTTTATTAAACTAGGGAACTATTTAATTTTTAAAAAATTGAAAAAAACCTTTTTTTTTTTCTTTTTTAATTCTTTTTTTTCCAGTCAAAAAGCTTGTGGTTAATCCAAAAATTACACCTGCACCCAATGCCATCGAAACATCAGCAAAGTTATGTTTTTTTTCCTCTTTTTTATTGTTTTTTTTATCTTTGTTCCTTTCTTCGTTTACAATTTGTACTCCTTTACTTGCTCCAATTCTAGTTGCTCCATTTAAAATCATTTCTAACGATGATTCGTATGTTCTAATGCCACCAGATGCCTTGACTTCTCTCTATAATACCATTTAAATTGGGAGAAAAAAAATATCAACATGAAAATGTTTTTTGGACAAATAAAAAATAAATTGTATTTCTCATATTATTCAATTAAAAAAAAATTAAAACAATAAGATTTATTTTTCTGATGGTTTAATTTAAAAAAAATAAGATCTATATTAACTTGTTTTTTGTTTGAGAGTTATTTTTTAGAGATTTATTTGTGTTTTTGTGATTCATGTCACTGGAAAATTATTGTCGATTGAAAATAATTTGGTTAACAACTTTTCAAAACAGCTTTTTTATAAAAATCACTTTTTACACCTTTTCTTTTTTTAATTATGGAAAATTTTCAGATTTGAGAAGAATAATCAGCCCACTATTGAACTTTACAAAATTTAATTCGTGCTTGATTCAAAGTAATTTCCAAAAAAAGTGTTTCAAAAATTGTGTTATATTTTTGTTTTAATATTCAAAGTAGTACTTTAATTAGTTTTGATTTATTGCAGTTATTTTTTAGATTTTAATATTTTTAGTGAAAAGGTTAAGCTCTTAACCCTAATAAAAAAAAATTTTTATAACATCTATATAACATTTTTATAACAAAATTTCCTTTTAAATGATGATTTTTTCAATATTTTTTTAAAAACTATTATTGGAACCAGGCTAATATCATGACAATGTATGTTATTGTCAAAATTTCTAATATATTATAGTTTGTTTTTAATTCAAATTAGGCACTTACAGATAAAGATTAAAAAAAAATTTGATAAAAAAAAGAAAATTTGTGTGGTAATGGTTATCACTTAAAAATAGCACAATTCATTTAAATAATTTCAAGACTTTTTTTTAAACTCTTCAATTCAATTCCTTTCAAAATTCAGATCCTTTTACAACAATTTTTTAATTCACAATACTTTTTTTTTTAGAGCCAAAAAAAGGGTAAAAAAAAATGATTTAAAAAAATATTACATTTAATACTATTTAAAATTTTTTCAAGTATTTCAAATTAAAAATATTTGATTAATTTCAAAAACTTGAAACTATTTTTCAAAAAAATCCAAAAGTCAAAAAGTGTTTGAATCCAAATTTTTAAAAAGTTTCATTTGTAAAACTTTTGAATTGAAAGTTATTGGGTTTTGATCTTTTTCTTACATTCTAAATTTCGGATAATTTTAAAAAAAAAAAGTATTGTGAATTAAAAAATGTGATTGAAAATTTTGTGATATTCTTGTAGTGTTATCCTTAAGGGATTAGCCTCGCCCTAGATTTGTCTATAATTAATGTATATTGTAAAGGGTTTCCGTGGTATTAGTGTTACATGACTCAAATTGTTCTCAAAAATCAATTATAAATATTATTGAACAATAAATTCTTTTATTATTTACGAAGGATCATCATTAAAAATTATCATTTTGAAATTTTTTTTTTTAATTCCTTTTTCCCAAATCTAAAGGATAGAAACTCAAAATAATAGTATTTCAGTATTTAAAAATTAACATTTAGAACCTCCAAAAGTAACTATTTTTTCAATTTTATTAATTTCAAAGATTAACTCAATAATCATCAAAAGTATAAAAGCCCAAAAATTGATTAGTTTTTGCTTTAATTTTTAGGAAAATTAGTTGTATTTTCAATTTATTTGTATAATAGTCGAAAATAATTTTTAAGTCATTAATCTCTTGTGTTCATTAATTTAATTTTATTAAAAAATATTGAATTTTTTAGCAACTAATCTACATTTCGCGACAAATTTAAGAAAGATATTTTGCAACTTTATAGGTTGAATATTGATAATTAAACCTTTAAATTTGTCTTGAAATGTATATTTTTTTCAAAATTCTTTCGTTCTTTACTAAGCAAGGATCATTTTTTGTTTTTTATGAGATCAACAAATAGTACTACTTTTAATAATCGATTTTTTTTGAGACACTTGTACCATGGTGCACTATTTGATTTATATTTGGTAACATATTTTAATCTTAGACTTCTCCTTGGTAGATGCTAATTTCTTTAGCTAAATGCATTTTTTCATCAATTTTTTCATAATTAATAGCTTTATTCAAATTTCTTGAAAAAGAAGGATGAAAAATACTCTGTGAAGAAACGGAAAGTTGTTAGTAATACTATTTGTTTCAAAATAAATAGATCATAATTTTCATTCAGCCTTCCAAAAAAGGTTTTAAAAATACTGTAAAATTTCTATTTTTTAATTCTTAAAACCAGCTTAAATTATTAATTTTTTCTTTTAGAAATGGGAACTTTGTTGATTTGTTTAAATTCACGGAATGTGATTAATTTGGAAAGCTGAATGAAAATTTTGATCTTTTTATTTTGCAATCCACAGTATGCCGAAAAAATTTTCCTTTTGTGAAAAACCCAAAAAAATTTACCTTTAAGAAAAAAAGTCAAAAAAAAAAGAAAAAGTAATGGTGATTTTTGAAGAAAAACAAAATTTTTACATTTTCACCAACTACACTCTTCATAAGCTTAATATCTTTAGCTTTAGCACCACCTGTGCTAAATCCTGTTGATGTTTTAACAAACTGAGCACCTGCAAGGACAGATAATAAACATGCATCTACGATTTCTTCTTCATCTAATTTGCAAGTCTCAAGGATAACTTTTAAATGCACCTCTGGATCGATTGCTTCGACAATTGATTGAATGTCGTTTAAGACGTATTTGTAATCTTGACTTTTTAATTTGCCAACATCAATAACCATATCAAGTTCTGTTGCCCCATCTTCAACTGCCTGAACGGATTCAAAAACCTTTGATTCTGTTTGCATACTACCTAGAGGAAAGCCAACAACAGCAGCAACTTTGAGTTTAGTATCCTTTAGTTGCTTATAAGCTTCTCTAACTCTCGATGCATTAACGCAAACTGAAGCAAACTTTTTAATGAAAAATAAGTTGTTTTTGTTTTTTTTTTTTTTTTTTTTGTTTTTTTTTTTTTTTTTTTGTGTTAATTTTTGTTATTGTTTATTTTTGGTTGTGTTGTGTATTTAAAGAATTTTCAAAATTCAAGAATTAAAAACATTTTTGGCAAAAGATCGATAAAAAAAAAGAAAAGAAAAAAAAATTTTTTTTCTTGTTATTACATTGAATTCTTTTGCTTCCTTACAAATTTTTATTATATCTTCTTTTGTTGCGTAAGGATGTAAATTTGTATGATCTATATAAGAAGCAACATTTGTTGGTTTTGGAAGTTTTATTTGTTTTTTCGATAAATGTGGAAGAAGCGAAAAAAATTTATCTGCATCAATGTTCAGAAATTTTGCAAGTCTGTTTGCTCTTTTAGTAATAAGCTGAACAGTTTCGGGATCTAAAACTAAAGTGGTCATAAAAAATATTAAAAAGTAAGTTTGTGAAAAAAATGAAAAATCTTAAAGTTAAAAAACTGTGAAAAAGTGGTTTGGTTTTCCTTTCTAGTTTAATTAAAGACATTCACTAAAAGTAAGATTTTGAAAAAAATTTGATATGAGCTCTGTGAATTTATTGAAAAGTGGTCCTAAAGAAGAAGAAAAAAACCTAATTTACAATTTGATAAAAATATAGCAATAGTAATAAAATTTTGCTTGTTTCTCATCTTTTTTATTTTAAAAATGTCAAACTAAAAAAAAAATTTTAACGACTTTTTGATTGAAAATTCAAATTGAATGCATTCAAATAGGTATTAAAATAATATTAATGAGTAACCAAAATACAGAAAAACACAACAACCAAAGGCTAGATAAGATCATTTTAAAATAATTTGAACAAAATTTTCATTCAACTTTCCATATATTTTTTTCAAATATCAAAACAAAATCGAAAGTGCTTTCCTTAAAAAATTGGTCTATTTATTGATTTCTTGAATTTTATCTATGGATATATATATGTATTTTTTTTTATATCAGATGAAAAAAATTATATTAACCCTATATTTTGATATTATCAGTAGCATATAATAATTGTTATATTGTTCTTGAAAATCATTTTTTTTCTAGTAGATGAGTACATATATATTTTACTTTATTGGATTTTCGATTAAATATCAATCAATTTTATATACAACATTTTAAATTTTACATTACAATTATATAAAATAATAGTTCCAATAAATTGTCTTTTGGTTACGAAAATAATCATTAAATTGTGGATAAATTCCAAGTTTAATCTTTCTAATCAAATTCTGTTAAATTATCACTACAATTCTTGAAAATATTTATTGTGTTTTTATCACATTTTCAAAAAGTCCTAGTACAATCGTGGATATAAAATAAATCAACACCCTTAATAAAACCCATTATTTCATCCGCAAAAAGTCTTGATATTTTTATTAATTGTAAAAATTGCTTTTTTATCTCCAATCTTATTTAGATTTAATAAATATTATTTAATGTTTATACTCTATTAGTTTTGGATTTTTTCTCTGAGTTTTTCAAAATTAATTAAAAGATTTTTGCTTTTTAACTTTTCATTTATAGTTTTTTTTTTGTTGTTGAAAATTACAATATATATACAAATGGTTTAGTTCTAATTTCAAGTCGTTTTACTTTATCCCCTTTTCATTTTCATTTTCATATATTATTAAGGTTTTTAATTAAAAATCATGTTTAACTTTTTTCCTTAACTGTGAATTTTAGCTGCTGATTTGATCGAAAATGATTTCATTCTTCTTTACAAACTTGCTATAGAATTATTACAGTTATCAAAAAAAAAAAAAAAAAAAACTATAACCAGATTATTAAACTGGTAGTCATCTTAAAAAAAATATATTTATTATTATTATTATTGCTTTCGCGATCCAATATCTAATTCACTGTAATAGAGTATACCTAAACTCAAATCAATTTTAAAGGTAAATTCTTTTATTTTTTACTATATTTTTTAATTAAGTTCTTAAACTGTGAAAAAATATTTTCACAATTTCTAAGAAAATTTGGTTTGTTTTTTTTATTATTAGAATTGATTGCTTCTAAAAATCCTAGTTGATTTTGAAGAAAATTTTGAATTTTTGTCCTTCTTTTTTCAAATTATTCTTTGAATAATAGAACTTTAATAAAAAAAAAAAAAAAAAATCAGTTCTAATCATTGTTCATTGTTAACTTCTTTGTAAATTTATGTGTATATAATCTAGAAAAAAGTTATAAGATTTTTATATTGAAATGGGGATTAAACTTATTGATATGAGCTTTTCCACAAAAGTAATTATTAAAATTTTTCTTTTTTCTTTTTTTATTCTTTCCGAAATAAATAATACTGATAAATTTGAAAATAAATTTTACTACATTTTGGTTCAATTTCCATTTTTCATACCTTGGTAACAAACTTTTAAAACGTTATTTTATATCTTAGGCTTGTTATCAACTAATTTACAACACTTCTTTATTATATCAACAAATAAAATTCTATTTCCAATGCTGTTAAAAACAATTAAGAAATGGAAAGTGGGAAAAAAGGTGAAAATCAAATTACAGAATTCTCAGTAACCAAATAAAGTTATAACTAGATATACAACAACATCTTTATTTTTTTAAAAAATACTAAATTAAGGGAACCATCTTGCATAAAAACGTAAATTTTTTAAAATATGTTATTTCTGATATTCGCAACTTACAAATTTTTGTAGATGACAAGTATCAAAAAATTCTGTTCTACTAAAAAACTCAAACAATTTAATTTTTTCCTGAGATCAAATATTTTTCCCCATTTTTAATAAAAAAAAAATATTAAATTCATTTTGTTTCTTATATTATAAAAATTTTTAATTCTTTTTATTATCATTTCCATCATTTTTAAACTCTAAATAATCTTTGTTACTAGGAATATAAATGTTAGGGTTTTTTTTTCTTGAATAGATTAATTCTTTTTGTTAACAAAAAAATACATATGTTCAACATTTGTACAAAATTTCGTAATTTTTTAAGAAAGATAGTTATAACTTTGTAATTTTAAAGTCGTTTACAAATTTTAATGATAAATTTTTTTTTTATTATACATTTTTTGATTTTTCGAAATTAAATTTTCTTGAAGGTATTTGGGAATAAAATCTTTTTCTCTTCAAAATTGAAAATCATTTTTTTTTCTGAGAAAAATGATTTGAATTGTTATAAGGATTCTTGTGAATAAGACCAAACAGTTTGTTAAAAAAAATTTTCAAAATTGAAATTTTTTTTGTATATTTTTTTCTTTTTTAAAAAACCAGAAAACAACTTTTTATAAACATTAAGGGACTAGTCTCTATTATTTTTTTTTTGACCAATTTCTAAATAAGAGTTCCTTATCTAGAAATATGTTTAATATTAAAAATAACAAGGTTTTTCAAATCCAAGTAATTTACAAAAAATATTTTAACGGTCTTTTTTAAATTTAGGTAAAAAAAATTTAATATAGATTAGACCCTTAAAGAATTTTTTTTTTTTTTTTTTTGCTTAATAGATTTAAATTTGATAGATAAATTTTTGTTGAACTTCTATCAATTTTTCATTTATTAAATTGTGTATGACCCAATTAGTTTCATTTTCTGGGATTTAAATTGGTTCGATTAATAATGAAAAATAATAACAAAATAAAAAATTTCCATCTAAATCAAGACTTTCGAGCATAAAAGTAAGAATTGTTTTCCCATTTTCAAGAATTAAGCCAGTATTAATAAAAATAATAATTTTTTTTTTTAGTTTTAAGTATTGGAAACGTATGTATTTTGGATTTCAAAAAATAGATTTAAAATAATAAATTGTTTAAATCATCTTAAATCATCAATTTCAATAGCATAAACACAAATTACACAAAAAAATATAAAGATTTTTACACAATTTTATTTTATTTTTAAGAAATACTCGCCCTTTAAAGAACAAAAAAAAATCAACCTAAATAATATATCTTATTAGTGAAAAAAATACTAGACATATAAAAAATACCTGGCTTGGTTTTTAACTGTTAATATAAGGAAAAACGTTCTGTAATTTCTTTTATTTTCAATCAAATCCTTTTTCTAAAAAATAAAAATTTTAATGATATTGGTAATAAAATACATAAAGTTCATTAAAGTGGGGTACCTATAGAATACCCAAGTAATTGTTTAATAGCCAAAGTAGATCAATTTTTTTTGAAAAAAAATCGATTTTTATAAGGTATAGAAGAGTTTGGAAAATGATAATTTTTATTCTTGTTTTTTGGTTGATTGAATACTGTTTTGAACAATTATAATTTAATTAATTATCATTCTAATAAGTGGTTGTGTTATTATTTAAAAAAATTGATTCTTAAAAAAAAAGGGATTTGATTTTAAATAAGAGAAACTACACAAAAATTTTCCTAATATTCACAATTAATAATCTTTTCTAGGATTTTTTTGGTTTACGGTTATTTTTTTCACTGCGTAAATCTTTTTTTTTTTTTCAACTCAACTAATAATATTAATAAAAAAATATTAGTCCCCGAAGATCAGAGTCAACTTTTAAAAATGTTAAATTTCTTAAAGAAACTTCAGTTGTATTATTGTAATTTTAGAATTGTTGAATTTGAAGATTTATATTAATTCTTGGTTTTTTGTTTTTTATATAACCAAATGAAAATTTTGTTCTTTTGATTTTGTAATTAACATTATTATAGCATCCTTAAAAATAAATTTCATGGTTTATAAAAATATTATCTCAATTATCAAATAGAAATAAACTAAATAAAAATATAATTTATTCTGGATTTTTCAACTTTAATTTCTAAAATATCTTTTAAAAATGGATAAAAATTTCAAACATTAATTGGAAAATATCATTCGAAAAAACAAAAAGTATTTTAAAACGAAGATTTATTTAAAGTACAAGATCAAAGATTTTATTTTGAATTACACTTTATTTCAGACAAGTAGGAAAATTGTCAAGATTTATTCATTTTTTTATCTTTTTTTTTTTTAAATAATATGAATTCTGAATTAGCACGTAAAAGGGTACTATCAAACAATTACCTTATTGAAAATGTGCTCGAAAAATTGTCTCAGGTTATAACTTTAAATATCGGTACTTCAAACAACAACGAAATGGAAAGTCTCACAGAAAACGAAAACGAAAAAGAAAAAGAACAAATTTTAAAAGAAAGCAAAGAAACACAAGAATTTCTTATTTCACTCGAAAATCTGAAATTGAACCTTCAAAAAAAGAAAAATGCAACAAAATGTATTACAACCGGATTAAAAGATCTTGAGTCAACAAATGGCAAACTGAAAGACGACATTAATGAGCTGGAAAAGGAAATAGAATTCAAAAAAAAGGAATATGAATCAAGAAGGTTATTCAAAGAACAAATCAAAAAATGTGAGTCACTTTTAAATATGGTGCTTCGTTTACCTAAAAAAACGCAATTGCAATCTAAAATTGAATTTGAAAAATCAGAAATCGGAAGGCTTGAAAAAGAAAGAGAAAAAATTTCAAAACAATTAAAAGATCGTTCAAAAAAACTTTCAATGTTTATGTTTGCAATCCAGCAATTTAAAAATGAAACAGAAGACGAAACAGAAGAAGTGGAAGAAGGTGAAATTCGTTCGTTAAAAAAAAGAAGAATAGGAAACATAAAAAAGTGATTAACCACTTTTATTTGTGTCTGTTTTTTTGAAAAAAAAAAAAAAAAAAAAAAAAAAAAAAAACACATTTATTTCCTTATTATTTTTGTGTTTTTTAATAGTATTCAAACTTGCACAAGTTGTTAGAGAAAAGAATTACAAGCCATTTTTGTAACTTGCCAAAGTAGTTCTGCTGAAGTTGTCATGTGTTTGATAGATCCTTTTAAAAACTTTTGTTATTATGGATTTAAAAAAAAAAGAATTATCAAAAAGACAAAACAAAAAAAAAAAAAAGCAAATAAAAAACTTGCCAATCTAAATGTAAAATTAATTTTTCTTTCGGGTGGTGTTTTGTATCTGTGATTAGGACTGAAACAGTATTTTGGGATTCAGAAGCATTTTTATTCAGAGCAATTTAGAATACCAAGATAGACTGAGGAAACTATTTATTTACCTTTGTTATTACCGTTGTTGATCGAAAGGATCGATCAATCTGTCAACCAAATCAAAACAAAATAGATTAAAACTCTTTGATCTGATCATTGATTTAATTAGAGTTTCTTTTTTGTTGTTTTTTAAAAGAATAACTCTTTTTTTTCAAGGATCTATTTATTTTTTGAACAAACAGGGATTTTTCTTTTGAAAAATATTCTTGAATTGGTTTAAAAGTAATAAACTATTCTGATTACTTTTTAGCATGATATTTTGGCATTTATCAGATTTTTAGGCAATTATCGCAATTTTTAGAGAAGATCGCGATTTGTGAATATTATTCTGGTATTGTTGATTATCTCTTTTTTATGAAAAATCATGATTTTGATAAGAATAATCGCAAATTTTGAAACTTTATAGCGAGTTGAAAAAGATATCATCAAATCCTCTTATATTAATTTTTTTTAACAATTGGAAAACATTTCAAAAACAATACTTTTACCCACTTCCGACCTTTGTCTCATTTTTTGTGACTTTTTGTACTAAATAACAAATTATTTTTAAAAGTCTTGTGGATACAATAGTAAAAAAGAAAAGTGTAGATGCTTCAGTAACACTATTAAAAAATGCATAGGTAATGGGTAAACTTGTTTACAACAATTTTACCGATTAATTATTTTTGTGAAATCATTTTAAAAATTCTTCCTGTTTTTGTGAATAGTTTTTGAAAAAGGGATCTCAAAAGTTTGTAGCATTTACAATTCAAACTACAATGAAATTTTATTTTCACAAGATGTATTTTGTCATTTAAAAAAGAAAAAAATTGTTTTTCTTGTTCCTTATAGCTATTTCCAAGTTAGTCGGGCAAATTTTTTTTAGAATATATTAATTAAAGTTCATCGAAAAATGAGTATTTAAAGAGTCAAAATCATTAACTACCATTAATTGATTCTTGATAATGATTTAATTTATTTCTTAGTATGTTATTACATTAATAAATGATATTAAATTTTTTGATCTCAATTTTATCGGATATTTTTTAGGTGTGAAAAATTATTGTTTATTATTTGCTTTTTGATCAAAAAAATCATTTTCATAACTTGTTTAATCTTCAAAAATTTTCAAAAAGAATTGAAAAAGTATAATGAATTTTGATTGTTTAAAAAATCTTTTGTAAGCTTTTCTTATTTCCAGAATTTTATTGAAATTGGTCTTGAATTTTTTTAATCAAAAAAAGTGCTATTTTTTTTTTTTTTTATTTTTTGAAAATATGTACTTTATATAAAAAAGCACTATCTTTTTCTGATTAATATTTTTCGAAATATAGCTTTTTAACTTAATTCAATTAGCCGCTGGTATAAATTTTTTTGGAATAAAAAGACTCTCAACTTTTGAATATCTAAAATATTTTTGAAATTAATGTGGACTTTTTTATTTTTTTTTGAAAAATTGGGGTTGAGAAAAGTTTGAAATCAAAGAATAAGTTTATATAGTAAATTATAATATTTTTCCATAGAATTTATCTTTTATAAATAACTTTTTTTTTAATTTCACCATTTAAAAATAAATAAAAACATTTGAAGATCAAATTAGTCCGTTTTGTGAAAAGAAAATTCCCATAATTTCGAATTTTTTTTAGTAAATGAGTTAAAATAAGATATTGTATATGAAAATATACATAATTTCAAGTTTGAATTCAATCAATTTGGCAAAAAATGTTTTCAAGAAAAAGTTAAATGGAAGCTTTATTTATTTTTATTTTTTAATTTAGTTTTTTTGATTATTTTAATGGAAGATATTTTTTCAGTTTTTCATTTTTAGTGTTTTTTGGGTTGTAGGTGCATGTTTTTATGCAAAAATTTTGAAATAAATATCTAAAACGTTGATTCAATCATTATTAATATTTAACTAAATTTAGCAGTTTCAATTGAAGAATATATCCGCTAACAAAGTGGATTTTTTATGGAATGTTAAAAAAGAAATAGAAGACAAGATATTTATAAAAAAGTGGGGCATTTTTATTTATCAGATTGTTTGGAAATTTTTTTGAAAGGTTCACACAAATTTGAAAATGCTTCTCTTTATTCAACAGTAATTCACAGATATTGTGTAGTGTTTGAAATAAGATTATTTATATGATTTAAAGAGTTTATAACGGGTTAAGGTTTTAATTTGCGAATTAATTTAAAAATTAATCAATTATGGAAACAAGAATTCTTATGTTCAAATAATAAATATACTTATTTCTAGAAAAAGATCTTTATTAGATAATACTAACTGATTATGAATATTATTTTTTTTTTCTTTTTTTGTTATATTGGGGAATAAATGACTGTATTAAAGTTAATGTCTCTAAAGATAAATAATAGAAGAGACTGATAGAAAGAAGAAATTTGAATTGTTTCTAGATCTTAATTAATTAGTTATCTTTTTTATTAAAAAAAAATAGAATTCAAAGGGTGTTGTTATTATTTTGTGTCATTTATTTTGAGAGTTTAAATACAGTTAAGAAAATAACTTTTTAAAAATGTTCTAATCTAGATAAAGTTATTTTTTTATTTATGTGTGATTCCTTTTAATACTTTTATTAGAATTTAAAAAGTCATCTAGTTTTTTTTTTTTTTTTTATTATTATTTAAGGAGGAGTTATTTACCCCTCTTATTTGCCGGAATTACTAAATTTTTATTTAGGAATTTAATTAAAGACTCAAAAATAAGTTTATTACCCACTATGGCTAATAAAGAGTTTGAATCCTTTTTTATAATAATATTAGAAATATTATTATTATTTAATATATTAGATATATTAATTTTTTTTTAATTCAGATATCCAGATTTTGCGATTATTTTCATAGGCTGAGCAGTTCCATAGAAAATGGTCTAAATCTTCAATAATATCTAAATTGTTTATTTTTTTACATAATTCACCTAGTTTTGATTTGTTTTTATTCATAACATAAGAGTACCTGTTAAGGTAATTTGTAAAATTTCTGAGTTTTAAAATTGAAGTTGAGCCCTTCCATTTTAAATATCTTTGCTGCTTATTTATAGTATTATTGATTTGTACTATTTTTAGATAAAAAGTCATCTAGTTTTTTAAAAAATATGAATTAAAAAACTTTTCAAAATTTTTTCTATTTTTTCTATTTTTTTATTTTTTTTTTTTAATTTATTTTAATTCCTCGAAGATCCTCACATTTTAACAAATAATTTCTCACACAATTTAACTCGTTGTTTCAAACTATATGCAAAATGTTTTTCAATATGGATGATAGTAATATCACCCTATTAAGAATATATAACGCTGGTTTTTTCCAACTTCACACAAATAACTAAAGATATTTTGTAACTTTGGAATATTGATAATTGATAATCCAACCTTAAAATCTGTTCTAAGATGTGGATTTTTTTCTCGAATTTTTGGGTTTTTTACTAATCAAGGATCATTATTAATTGATGAGATCAACAAACAGTACTACTATTTGACTAATCGATTTTTTCAAGGCATTGGGGCCCTATAGCACTAATGTTGTTAACACATAATAACAATATGCTTGGTTCTTAGGCTTCTCATTGGTTGGTTCTAATTCCTTAAATCTTGTTTTAAAATTTATTTGACGATCAAACTATTAAGTACCTTGTTAATAAAGAGTTACTTTGGTAATTTACCAATGTGACCCAAGATATTTTGATAATTCTCAATTAGAATGTAAAGTAATGTTCATGGAAATATTCTCCAATTTGGATCATAAAAAATATTGTCTGTGTATTTTTTATATAAAAAATTGACTAAAGGAGGAATTCCAATTTAGAAAACTCAAACACCTTATTAGAAACTTAAAAATGGAATAGAAAAAACATGGTCCGTTTGCCTAAACAATGAAGATTATTTCCAACACTCTCAATAAGCAACTGTAACTTTTGAAGATCATGTTGACCATGATTTTTGAACTTTGGGTTACCTAAATATCCAATTGTCATATAAATCAGAACAATTGCTAATATAAAGAGTTATGGATTTATCTTTAGTTTTTGGATTTAATTCCACAAGTTTTTCTTTGGATCGAAGTTCACAACATTACTTTCAGGATGATATTTACACTATTTGATATTTTGAACAGAATCTCCACTAATAAAGACACAAAACATTTGATTTATTTTTGTTGAATTATTTTCTTCCAAAACCGCCATGTTAGTTTGAATACAAATTTGGACCGGGGTTAAGTTTGGAAAGTTTGGTGGAATTGTGCATTTAACAATCTACAATGAAAATTAAATTAACAGAAATTAGTGGTTGTGATCAAAATAATTTGTACACAGCCACTATAATCTATATTTCAAAATATAATCCGTACTTTCTTTTTCTTCTTATTCAAATGCTTCGTCCAATTTGTTTTACAACTGCATTCTGAGGTTCAAATATATTTTGAGAGTAAAACCTTTGATTTTTTTCTTAAAATTTTAAAAAAAAATAGAAAATAACTCAAAAATTTTCAAAAAATTGCATTAATAATTTAAATTTTTTGTTTTTTTGATGATGATATTTTCTTCAAATTTAAATTGATTTTTTGATAAATTTTCCAATTTGATCTTTCATTTTTAGAATTTCTTTTTAAATAATAATACTTTAAGAAATCAATACCATATTTATTTGGGGGTTATTATCATTTTCTTAAATTGATTGATCAATTCATCTTCTATAACAAAAAAACACCTTTTTTTTTTTTGAAACATAGATTAAACTTCTCTGCACGCATTATTTCGACAACAGTAGTTTTTTTATTCAAAAATTTTTTTTTGTTCAAAAAATAAAAAATGATCTTTCTTTTTTGTGGAGAAATGATGGGTTTTAATTCATTCTATCCAATAGCTCATCTTTTTCATTCTTTAAGCCACTTTTGTATCAACAGATTAAAACAAACAATAAATCCAAATTATTTATCATTTCTCTTAATTTTGACCTTCTATTTGAAAAGTTTATACCCTGTAAACTATTGTACTACCTAAAAAAAATTGATTATAATATTATTACCAAGATTTTATGTTAAGACCTTTTCATTACGGAAAAAATTTTCACAAAAAGACTGTTTTTCCTCAACCTTCTTTTTCATTTTTTAGTAACGAGACCAACAAATTCATTAAAAAACATACATTTTTTCCTTCTTAGATCTGGCTTTATAAAGATTTATGAGAACTACCAACCTCAAGCCGTGATAGAAACATACTTTACCTTGAATTTCAATTAAAAATTTAGTCCTTAATATAAAATAGGAGTTAAATTAATTTGTTGACTCAAACCGAGTAAAATCAAATGAATTATTCTTAAAAGTAAATTGGTTTCTTCTTTTAATTGATTTTACCTATCATTTTCAGCATTGTACCAATTCTAAATCATCTTGAACTTTTTTTTTTCCAAATGTTGTATTTAATAAAGATATCAGATAAGTTGTAATTTTGTTTTGGAAATTACAATCGCAGTTGCTAAACGAATAAGTTTACTTGTTCTTGCAACATTTTATCTTTTCAAAACTTTTTTGGAAATCATCTTTTCTTCAACTAAAAAAAAAGTTTTACGTTTTTGTGACTCATCATCTTTTGAAATTATTAAAAAACAAACCTTTTTATGGTTTGTTTTCAAAAAACATTTTGTCTTTTTTAAAATATATTGACTGTTTCTTCTTTTTTTTACAGGATTATGTAAAATAATTAAGAAATATTTCAACATTGTAATTCGCAAAGCATTTTTTTGCTTTTTAAACAAAAAAATATTCTATTTTCAATTCTGGTAACTATTTTGCTTGATTTGCGAATGTTAATAAGCCTAAAAAGGAAAATATTTCTGAATTGGAAAAAGGAAAAAGGAAAAAAAAAATTGTCACTAAATTTCTTTTATTGATCATGCAACTCTAATTTTAAAAAAAACAATATTGAAATTCCAACTTGGTCTCATTTCTTTTTGAGAATTTTAAGGTAGATGATTTCGAATTTTTACCTTTTTTTATAAAGTAAATTTGTTTCTTTGCAGACTTTTAGATGAATAGCTTTCCTGATTGAAATTGAGAAATAGATGTTTTTAAAGGCATAAAATACATTATTTTGGTGTTAGTTATACTAATCAATTCAACAGAATAATCTGTAACAAATAGAAAAATGAGATAAAGTTCGATTTATTTTATTTTCTTTTTTTCTTCTTTTTGTTCTCTGAATGACAGAAAAAAAAACTGATCTTAATAACAGTGGGTTGTTTCACAATGGTTTGTATTTTTTCCAAAAGTTGTTCTACGGTTTTTGGAACACTCTCTCAAAGAGCAAACTTTTTTTCTTTCATCACAAAAATAGGTAGCAATTATTCCAAACCGAAAATCGAGCCAACAATCATGATAAGAAAAAGACAAAAACAATTTTACGGTAATCCACCCTATTACGTCGACAGCAAAGGTAAAGTGTATGACAAGGATTTTTATCTTGTTGAAATTCTGTCCTTTGTAAAATCAAAAAAGCCACAAGACAAGAAAATTGCTTCACTGTTTAAAGCGTTCCCACCTTTTCCAAAAGTGGACAAATTTTCAAACTTTGCAAAATATGAAAAAGCTGTTCTGAGGTGGAGAGATCAAATTCAAAAACTAAAGTCCAAAATTGTTTTTCCAAGTCCAGTCGGTCACTCTTTCCATCGGCCATATTTGGTTGAAAATGTACAAACTTGTTTTTTTTTTTTTTTTTTTGAAACAAAAAAACTTTTCTGGTTTGGTTTTAGTTTAACGGTGGTTTACTTTCTCCAAATTAGAGATGACTTTTGGCTGATTTTTTTTTAGTGAACACAACAATTTGAAACATATTTGTTCTTCACCAACCCTCTAAGCACATTATTTTTAAATTTTAAAAATACCTTATTGTTCTTTTTTTTTTCTTCTTCTTATTTTCTTGAAATCCTTTAAATTTTTACTCAGCAAAAAAATGGTTTTGATTTGAACAATACAGAATTTTGGAGAGACTCAACAGACTCTGATTCAAAATCACAAAATAGCGAATCTGTTTCAACAGGCGAATCGACAAATCCACTGAATACTAAGCTACCATTTAAGAGCTCGGGCGATCTTTCAACAGTTTTCCCACTCAAAGACAAACCTAATTTACCCAATTTCAGAAAATCCCGTTCTTTCATACCAAACAACCAACAAAATGATCTGTCACAAAGGCTAACATTAAACAAGCATTACACTTTTGTAATTTTTTTATTTTTTTTTTTTTAATTTCTTTTTTTGAAATTTTTTAGAACTTGGATCAAAAGAATTGGGATGAACAAAACTTGGGTATATTGGCTTCAAACACCCTTTTTAAAGTAATAGATACCTTTCATTTAGATGAGATAGGTACTCAATACCATTTGAAAAAATTTTAATTGTGAGAAACATTACTGAAAAAAGATTTTTTGAGTAAAACAAGATATTGAAACTTTGAAACTAAAATCACCAGTCTCGGCTCAATTTGTGAAAAGAAAACGAAAAAAAGAACCTAAATCAAATCAGAGTCGAATCTTTAATTTTCTCAACATTTTTTTTGATTAAATTTTTGTTTTTGAATTGAGAAAGTCTTTACAATTAATTAAAAAGAAAAAAGCAAAAAATAGATCTGGGAAGAGGTGGATTGAAACAAATATTTTCTTTTAGAAGACAAAACAAAAAAGACCACCTTTCCTTAATAGACTTTTTGAAATCACAGATGAAAAAATAAAATTCCGAACAAATCATATTTTCAAAGATATTTCTTCTTTAGATTCTTAATTTAGATGAGATCAAATCAAGTCTATGTCCTCGAATTTCTTGTCACATTCCTATTTATTATTTTTTTTACAAAACATTTTTTACAATATTTGCTTTCAAAATTCTAATTTCGAATATTTTTATCAAACAAATAAAGCAATAACAAAGAGTACTATTTCAAAAATTCAAAAAAAAAGACTGAATTCTTGGAAATCAAAAAACAACTACAAAATGTTCAACAAAAAGAAAAAGAAAAATTCAAAAAAAATTTCAATCAGATTCAGAACTATTTTGATTTCTCAACAAATTTAGAAAATAAATAATTTTAAAATCAAATGAATGTGTCCAATAAAATGTCTTTTTATGAACAACTATTTTAAAAAAACACCATATTTGCTTTAACCAAATCTAAGGATTAGATGAATTTAATCAAAATAGGAATTTAAATTCATTTTGGAAAATTCTTTACAAATACAGTGATCAAAAAAACACGTATCCCAAAGACTATAATCCGTGTTTTTCAAAATTCCACTTTGCTTTTTTTTCCTTATTGTTCCAATATAACATCTAGTCCAGTATCTAATGGTATACCTAAGATGAAATCAATTTTGGAGTTAAACTTCTTGATGTCTTGAGTAAATCTTAAATTAGGAATGGAATTTGTTTTAAATTTTTCTTAATTTTCCAATTTACCGTTCTGGAAAAAAAGTCAAATAGGGAAAAAAAGTTCAACTGTTATTAATTGGGAACATTAATAGAACCTGAAAATGAAAAGTAAGATCAATTAATAAAACAATAAATAAAGACAAAACGAATGTTTCAACACAATAACAGTTTTTTTTAATACTATCTTTTGGTATGGGTTTTTCTTTGAATAATCCATTACTTAAAATATGTTCAAAAAATTGTCTATTTTTGAGATCTCCAAAACAACTAATAGATAACAATATAAAAGGAGATCTTAAAATTTTTTGTTGAATAAATTGATAAAAAAATGAAGCGAATTACACCATAAAGTTAATTTGTTTCTTCTTTTTTTTTTTTTTTTGATATTACTTTTCATTTTCAGTAGATCTTACTATTTACAATTCAAAAACGCATTTCACTTTTTTCCACAACATTTACCAATTTTTTATAAACCATTTATAGTCAAAAAAATAAAAACTACAACATGTATAAATAAACTGTTTAAGAATTATAATAAAAATAACTAGAAAAATCAAACTCAAAATGTTTTATATCTATTTTACAAAACAAAAGAATATTTATAAAGAATACTCACACAATAGTTAAATTATTAAAAAAGAAATAAATGATAACATATTTTAATTATTTTTAAAGCAAAAACAGCAAAAATACCAAGATTTTTTTTCAGAAAAAAAAAAAAAAATTAAAAAAGAATAAAAACAGCAAATTCATCAATCCTAATTCAGATTCTATAATCACAACAAATTAAATTGGTCATTATAAAATAAACTTTCAATATCATTATAATTCAACAATTTCTAATTTATCAATTCTCTACATTAAAATATCAATTTTATAAATTCTAAACATTAGAATTCATCACCTTTCAATTCAAAAAGAAACACACTTGGGAATTATAACTTTTTAAATCTTTCAAGGTGGTCCAATAATTTAATTCCCGAAGAACCAGAAGTACACAATTATGAAACATTCAACGAATATGAATCCGCATATCAACGATGGTCGAATATTGTTATGGAAACAACAAAAATAATCCCACCCCATGCAACAGATTTTGGGACCATTTATGGGTTAATAACTGAAGAAGAAAAAATCTTGAAAGAAAAAAAAGAAAAAACGAAATTCCGAAGAAAAAGTCAAGAACAAAATGAGAAAAAAAATTACAAATCAAAAATTAAATTTAAAAATTTTAATCAAAAAAAAACTTATCAATATTGGATTCAAAAAATTAATACAACATTTTTTCATCAAGCAAAAATGGAAAATTATTTATCATTAAATAGATTAACACTAGAAATCTTCAAAAAGAACGCAAAGAAATGCAGAGAGCCATATTTTGAATATTATAATTCAATAAAACACAAAAATTCCACACTGAAGAATCTGGAATCAAATGTGAAAATTTTAAATGAAACAAAGGAAAAAATTAAAAATAATATATTAAAAATTCCACAAATTATCACGCGGATTGAAAAATACCAATCAACTAAGGACATTGGAATAATTCATGGAACTTATCCACACCAGTCCTTTGGGAGCCCCAAAGAATACTTTGATACGAATTCTCTTTCCTGCTTTTCAATAAGAAGGAAAAATTTAACTGGTATGATGCTAGTGAAGGCTTTGGATTGCTTACCAGTTATTGACAACAAGAAAATCCAATTTGTTGTTCCCGCCTATGAGGACGACAAGCCAATTGATTTGAAAAAAATTAAACACAATGAAATATACCAAAAGGAGAAAGAATCCATTTTAAAAAACATCGAGACAGAAAATTTACAACAACATCTTAATTCGTGGTATTACCCAACAAAATTCACTGACGAATCAATTGGGGAATTTGAAACTGAATGCTGTGATTTTCTGTTTAATTCAAATACGAATTCAAATTTCGACAAAATAATCAAAGTTTTAAATTCAAATTTGAAATTAGACAATTTTCAAAAATTATTGTCTGAAAAACCTCCAAAAATGAAATTAACAATTTTCCAT
The DNA here is from genome assembly GCA_027625915.1 of Anaeramoeba flamelloides. Taxonomy (NCBI): domain Eukaryota; family Anaeramoebidae; genus Anaeramoeba; species Anaeramoeba flamelloides. Next base: position 1,420,831 of record JANTQA010000008.1, read on the forward strand.
ACTTTGTCAACAATGATCAATATTGAAATATTCAAAAAAATCATAAATTATTTTTTTACAACCAATAATGAAGTTTTGCATTCCAAAGTAAGTTTTATTTTTATTATTTATTTATTTTGATATTTTTTTCTTTTATTGTTTATTTTTTCATTTATTACCTTCACGACAATTTTGATATTTTTAATTTTGTTTAATTTCCGGCTGAAAAACACTGAAAATAATATTATTTCTTATTGGAATATAACAAAATGCATGATAATTGTTGATCTATAAACTAATAAAGAAGAAAAAAAATATCAAATATAACAAGTGATGTAGATCTGAAAAATATAGCATCATTTTTTATATTTTTTCTAATATTTTTTCCTGAGAAAAATAACAAAGATAATACATTGAAAAAATTTTAATTTATTTGGGAAAACATAATTAAAAACATATTAATTTGAAATTGTATGAAAAGTGCAGATAGAAATTCGAATTTAACTTGGCAAACCAAGTTTAGGTAATACATTTTTTGATAATAAGAGATTCATCAAAAATGGATTTGTATTGAGAAAGGAAATACTTTGAAATACTTCATTTTTAATAAACATAACAAGGCAGATATTTAATATTTTTTTTGGAAAACTATCATTTCAATTTTGAATTATAAAGGATTAAAAGGTTATTTAGTTTAGAGCGGGAGCTGTAAAATTAAATTTAATCTTTTTTTTTTAAAAGAAAATTTCTTTTAAAAATTAAATCTATGATAGATACTGGGGTTTTCGTTCTCATTTTCATTAATGAGATTGACCCGTTTTGAGATTATTTGTGTCCAAGTTAATTTGTAAAATTTATAAATATATTCTAAAAATAAAGCCATTTATAACTTGGAGAAATGGTAGTAGTTATATTTTATTTCTTTTTTCTTTTTTCTTTCTTCAATCAAGAAAGGATATATTTAATTACTAGACCCATAGAAAAATAGTTTAATTTCCATTTGGGTTTTAAAATTGTTTTGTTTTGATGGTGTATATTTTACTCGTATACAAAAAAAAAAGTTTTTGTATTTTTTTGGCCAAGATTATTAATTAAATTTATTTTTTTAAGAAAAATAATTTTTTTTTCAATATTTGTTCCAATTCCCGGAGTAAAACAAGCTACATTCCGCTCTTTTGGCCGTTCTTTAAATTATTTTGATTTTAGAAACCTAAAAAATAATAAATACTTTGAAAATATTTTCAATTTTTATTCAACTTTTAATAAAAACTTCTAGAGGGTTTCTTGAATTCAAACCGTGAATTAAGAGCCGATTTTTACAATATTTTAATCGAATTTAGGAGTTTATATCCATTTAAACATTTTTTTTTCAAAATATATACATTATCTCTTTATATGACAACATATACTTTATATCCCTTAACGCCACAATATACACAAATTATCTAAAGTTTAAAATAAAAGATTTAAAGGGTAATAAAAGATTAATAAATTATTTTTATTTACCCTTAATCCCGATTTTAATTATCATAAAAAGTTAAAACACTTGAAAGATAATGTAGTTCAATAATTGCATTTTTTTTTTTTTTGTATTTGTGAAAAAAAAATAATTCTGTTTATTTTTGTAATTAATATTTCAAAGATTTTTTTTTTTTTAATTTTTTAAATAAGAAATTTTAATACGATAATAGTAATTAAAAACTAAATACATTCATTTATTATTAATAAATAAATAAATACTTTTGCTAATTTTATGATAAATATAGAATAAATTAAAAAAGAAAGTTATTGGAAAATTTTCTATTTTTTTTCAGACAAAATTTTCTTAAATACTGAATTAAGAGAAAAATCAAATTTATTTGTTATGTTAAAATTAAATGTTTAATATGAATAATTTTAAAACACACCAAATAAAGTAATAGAAAATAAATAAATAAAAAAAAATGTACAAAATAATTTCATTAAATACATTCAAATTAAATCAATAAAAACCCTTTTTAATAGATAAAACAATCAACTCTAAATTTAAAAAAAAAATAAAAAATAACTTTTAAATATTATTCAAAGATCATAAAATAATCTTTGAAACGAAGAATTTTTTTTTGAATTTTGTTATGAGTAAAAATTTGAAAAAAATCTTTGTAAAATTTGAATTTTTCAATTTAAATTAATCCAGATCTTGGAAAATATCTTTGATCTATGGTCTCTTATTCAATAATATTGTTTATTTTATGTCTAGATTTTAAAAAGTCAAAAATTAAAAAATTTAAAAAGAAAAAAAAAAAAACAATTATTAAACCAAATCGAAATATTTGGCAAATCGTTTAAATTTGAAAAAAATTCTTGTTGAAAAAAATTTCAAAATTTTATAATAAAAAACAATATTATTTTTTTTTTATTTGAATTTATAATTTTTTTTGATAACACGTCAATTTCTAATCTAAAATATATATTGCTATTGAATAGTAATCAATGGATAAAATAAATTTTCAATATGATGTTAATATATATTTTATAATGAATAAATTATTTATTAAAGTATTTTAGGTCATACTAGGGGATGCAAAAGCCCCAAAAAAATTTCCAGTAAAAAATGGTATGTTTTAATCATTCAAACTAGAAAGTTTTGATGTTTAGACAAACTTTTCAAAAAACAAAAAAAATTTTTTTTACAAAATTTAGAGGTAATAATAAAATCACAATAACCAAGAAAAATTTTTCAAATGTCGAAATTTTTTTTTCAAGTTATTTGTTTATTGTAAGTAACTATACAATTTTTCATAATAAAATTTTCTTTCTAAGATAATTTTTAATAAATTCGATATCTTAGGTTCTTTTCATATCAATTCAAATTAAAAATTTTATCCCAAAGGCAATTGGGTTATTTTGGGTGATCTAAGGGATATATATATATATATATATATATAATATCTTATTGCTACATTTAACCCAAGACAATTTCCTAAAAAAATTTCTAATTCTTATTTTTTTTTCTTTATAATACTAACAACAACAACAACAACACCCACATACACAAATATACACATAATAACAAAAAATTTAATTAAATTAAAAATAATTGAATTTTCAAAATAGATTTCATATTTATTATTATCATTACTACAAGAAGGCGATTTAAATGAAAACATCGTCGATTTTATTCAAACAGACGATTTACTTAAAATATCTCAATTATCCTATATTCTCAATCACTATTCTTCAAAACACAATTCATTTGTTCTTTATCATGGGAAAATACCACATTATTCAGAATTAATTTTTGAAAAATCTTTTTATGAAATAGAAAAAAAAATTATTTTATTATATTATTTATTTCATATCTATGGATCCTTGTCAGTAGAAATAAGCAATAAAATGAATAAGGTACATTCAAGAAATAAAAAATTTATTGAAAAAATAATCGAAAACGAGAAAATTAATATTAAAAAAGATTTTGAAAACATTTATCCAGAATTTATACAAAAAAATATTTTTCTTGGAATAAATTCGAGATCAATTTCTTGTTCCACTTATTATTTATTTTTATTAATTACATTATTACAAACAAACGAAGATTGTTCCATTTTCAATGACATTAACCTACTTGAACAAATACAAATATTATCTAAAAGTAAATTTACTCATGTACGTTATGGTATTTCCCGATTATGGCTCAAAATGATAAAATTTCAGAAATTTCGAGAAATTATTGGAAAGGATTTATTTGCGAATGTAGATAATATCAAAAATTTGATTATTTCAAAAAATGTACTAAATAATATGATAAATTCCAATCAAAAAGACGAACAAAAAAATGATACAAAAAATAACAAACACAATAATAACAACAACAACAACAACAAAAACAATCTGAATAATAACAATACTAATCACAATCACCAACAACAACATCTTGGTATTAATTTATTTAGTTATTTAATTTTAAAATTGTTTAATCAATCTATTGATTATTGTAGAAATATTATTATTCAAAATCATGGAAATTTTGAGTTCCATTTTTCGAAAATTGGCCAGTTTGATTTACAAATCTTTGAAAAAAATATATTTAAAATCTTATTGCAATATTTAAAATATCTAATAATTGATAATAATATCCAGATACCAATTATTGACGACATTTCGCAATTATTAAAAAACATTTCAAAACTTTATTCTCAAATAACATATTCACAAAAAATTGGCAAAATAAATCAAAAAAAAAATAAAACAAATTTGGTAATTATTTATGAAGCAGCAAAAAATGAATTACTTAATCTAACTAATTTCACGACAATTTTTGAAATGATTTTAAAATTAAACAATAATCGAAACGCTTCTAAAAGCAAATTGCTGAGTATATCAAAAAATTTTATACAGGACACAGAACTTTATGAAAAGATTATCAAAAATAATAAATTCTTTTCTCCCTTATATACCTTCTTCCGTTCAAATTCTTCAATCCTAAGTATTAAGAATGCTTGGAAATTGATTTATAAATTCAATTCTGGCAATGCTGGCGCAATTAAATATTTCATTGATACCAACCAAATGAGAACATTTGTTTCATTAGTGTCAACAGGTTCACATAAAAACGTGGTGTCATATGGACTAAATACGCTATATAAATTATTTGAATTAGTAGATTCAACAAATAGAAAAAAGCGCAACGCGCGGACTTCAAGCTGCATCCAAAAAAATATTAATAAAGATTTTATAAAAAGTATCACAGAAAACCACCACCATTTCTTAGATTTCTTTTCTCAAAACTCCATGTTCGTAAATTGTAACATGCTTTATAAAAAATATATACACCAAAATAATGCCTTGAATAAGAACAACGGCTTGCTATACGTGAACCTTGCCAAGATTTATTATATAATTTTATCAAAAGATTATTGCAAAAATATTTTAAAACAAGTGAAAAAAAAGGAACAATATTTGGAAGGAGTCAATTATTTTGTTGAAATTATTTGTTCTAGCACACCCGAAGTCGATTGGAAATATATAAATCCAGTCGGGAAAGGGAAATATAATTTAAAGAAGAAAAATAAAAAGGGTTGGCTAAAGAAAAAATCTTTAAAAAAAATCGGTAGATTTTCGAGAAATAAAAAATAACCTAAGGAATTTTTTCTTTCTATATCGCTTTCTCTTTCTTTTTTTATTTTTCTTTTTATTTTTTAAATACGATTTACAATATTTTCACATTTGTGTCAATCTTTTACAAAAATTCACAAAAAATTTGTAAAATGAAATTTTGCTCAAGAAAATGGAATAAATAATTTTTTGTTGTTTCAGTGATATAATACATATCAACTTGAAAATAAAAATTTGAATGTTGTTTAAAATATCATCAATTTTATGTATTTTGAAGATCTCATTTTTCAAAAAATTGTCACTTATGCAGGAACATTTTTTCACTTGATTTCACTAAAAATAATTAGATTGTGAATTTTTGTTAAGGGACTAGTCTATATTAAATTTTTTTAGGTAAATTTAATAGAGATTTAGAAATTTTTTTTGCCAATTACTTAGATTTGAAATCAAAGTGAAAAACTTCTTAGTATAGTAATGAAATCTTGCTAAATGACATTCATTAAATTTAGTTATTGTTTTTATCGAAATAAAAAATTTTTCCATTTTTTCACTTTTTTGAAAGTTGCTTTTTTTCAACTTTTTGCAAAAATCCAAAAATAAAAAAAAATATGAGCAAGAAAGCAAAACCTTGTTGTGTTTGTGGAAGACGTAGAAAAAATAGTTTGAAAAATAAGCCTGGAAAGGTTTTTTTGGATTTACATGAAAAAACAGTTTGATTCGAAAAAAATATAACAATATATGCTTTACTCTTAATAAAAGATTTTCTTTCTTATCTTGTACCATTCTTTTTTTTTTTTTATGAATCTACTTTTTCAGTTTACCCTTTTTGTTTTTGTTGAATTTGAAGTTTTTTTAAGTGTTCCCAAATTATCATTCCAAAAGTTTTTGTCAGAGTCAAAAAAATAATCAAAGAAAAGAATAAGAACTTTTTTTAAAAAAGTAATTATTGATAAAACAAATTGAGTTCTTTATATAGCCAATTTGGTTGAACAGAAGTGATAGAGAAAATATTCACTAATTTTTAATGATTTTTTCGTTTTTACAAATGAGAATAAATATTATTTTTGAGAAAATAATTAAATCCAAAATTAATCAAAAAATTCTCATCCGTTCAAGATATTTCTTTTTAAAAAATTTTTTTAACAGTAACTTTTTTTGACTAATTGTAAAATTTTAAAAAAACAAGAACTAAAAGTTCTAACATTGAAAAAACCCGTCTATTTTCAATTTTAAATATATTTCAAGATAAGAATTCCTTATTTAGTTATAGGTCAAAAAAAAAAATTAATTGAGACTAGTCCCTTAACAAAATTTGCTAATCACTTGTATGGATTTAATAGTGTATTTGTAGCAATATCAAAATTTATTTTTGCTCTCGTTTTAAGATTTTCACAATTAATTTGTGAATTGATAAAAAAAATACATAAAATGGTACAAATTTTGAGAACAAGCAAAGTTGTATTATTTGAAATTTTTAAAAAAATCAATTATTATTATTTATTTTGGCCACGAACACCACTTGTGAATAATTACAAAATGTTGAAAAAATGTCATTATAATTACATTTTCGAGCTTTTTTTAAATATCATCAATAAATGATAAGAAATTCTAATACACCCAAGATATCAATACTTTAATCAAAACAAGAATAGAATAATTTTAATAAAAATTTTCGCAAGTTGTGTCAACTCCATTACCATTCAGAATTAAATATAAAATTGAGAAAATAAGAAATAATTTTATCAAATATTTAACATAATATCTCGACATAAACCTTTTATTTATCTTTTTTATTTTTTCTCTGATCTATTTAACGAATTATCTTGGTTTAAGAATTTTCAATTATATATAGAAATCGATTGAATAAGGATATACCCCACCACTTTATTTGAATATTATCTTATTTAGTTTAAGAAATGTTTTTAAGAAATATATTTTGGATAAACTGTGATACTCAAAATTGGTAATATTTAATTACTTGTCGAATAAAAAAAAGTTTCTGACTTTCCAAAAATATTGAAATTTATTTTTACTAAACATATATTTATTATTGAAAATAATCCGGTTTTTATACTTTTTTTTTTGATTTTGAAGGGTGAAAATAATATTTCCACTTGCAGCTCTCATTTTTAAAATTTTATTTATTTTTTTTTGAAATCTTAATAAATATTCAAAATTTTCTTAATCACCCCCCTCTGAGTAAAATAATGATAAAATAAACAATGAGTCTTTATTTCAAATAATTTTAAAGAGATTATTCTTACCATTTTTGTAGATTTAAATTAGTTCTTTAATCTATATTATTCTATTTTCTTTTTGAGAATAGATATTCGTATAAAAAATGAACAATATCTTCATCTTTTTTTTTGGTTTAAATATTTTTTGCATAAATTATACGATTTTTTTATTTATTTTATAGTTATCATAAACATAAGAATATTAATTTAAATAATTTGCAAAATTTCTTTGTTATAATAAGGAAGTAAAACTCCTTGATTTTAAATATTATTGTTCCTTAGTTTTTTTTTTTATTTGTTCTGGAAAAAAAAAGATAATTCAATAAATTTTCTGTTTGTTTCTTAAATTAAAAAAAATAACTAGGGTGTTGCAGACACGACTGTTTGTTTATATTATTATTATATTCAATGATTATTAAATATTCCATACCTTTCGACCCAATACTATTTATTATGAAGTTTTCTCAAAATTGATTAAGAATAGTATAAAGTAATTTAAAATTTTCTACTTTCCAATTAATATTTTTGTTATCTTTTTTTGAAAAATTTTAATTTTTTTGAGATGTGTTCAAAACACAAAAATATTAATTTATATTTTTGAGTTTATACCTTTTTTTATATATGGAAATTCTGACTTGGTATATTTTGATTTCAGTTTTATCAATTTTTCTTGGAGAATTTCAATTATTTTTAAAAATTTTGTGATTTTTTTATTTATATAAACACAAAAAAAAATCAAAATAGTACTGGATTTTTTAATGAAAAATAAAAAAAAACATTAAAATATTTGACTTTTAAATATTGATCTCTAGATTTAGATTTTTATTCAATAAGTTAACTTATTTTAGTTAAAAATGAAAATTTAATATTATTTAAAAAGTTACTGACAACTGAATTGGGTTTTTGTTGGAAATAAAAACGTATTCAAAAATGTTTCATATTTAATTTTAGATCACAACTGATTTGATATTTTTATTTACCCTTTCTCTAACAAATAGAATCTCATTTTTTTTCTATCTTTTGTTTACAGAAATATACAGTTTTCAGGCACCAATGTTCAACCGACTTCATGACATAAAAAAAATCTCAAATTAAGGGTCGAGTCATTACGGTGAAATTTAATTTTCTGAAATGGAAAAAAACTTTTTAGTAATTTCTATGAGTATCTAAAACTAATTAAAAACCAACCAACAGACGATGTATCATCGATCTCTAAAAATCAACAACCAAATACTAGTGAATTTTTTTAGAAAAAAGAATCAAGAGAGAAACTCAATTTCCAATTTGAAAGATTAGAATGGTTGTGAAATATAATTTCGAAAACAAATTTGTCAGTTTTGAAGTGTCACTCTTTCATGGTTTTTGAGATCTCAGTGATTTTTTTTTTTTCATTATTTAAAAAAATGAGTTATTTTTATCGAAAGAATATTAGATAATTCTTACTTGGTCAAATTTAGAAGGTTATAAACTAACCACAAATCAGATTAAATCGAATTAAATTGATTCCACACTTCAGGAAAGCAATTTGTTTTATATCAAAGAAATTTAACATTTGAAAATATAATTTGAGAAAAGATGAATTCATATATTACTGAAATATACAAAATAAAGACAAATATAAGAATACTTATTTACAAAACAGAATTTAAATTCAAAAAATTGATAATTTCAGTAAATAAAAGCAAATTAAAATTCAAAAAAATAAATAAAATAATTTCTATCATTTTCCTTTTTTGAGAAAAATTAATTAAATTTAATCAAAGAATAAATACAAAAATCAACTGGCATTCAAAAGATATGAAAAGAACTAAAAAAATGAAATATATAAGTACACATATAATGAGTTACTGAATTCCAAAAGTTGGAAGTGTTGTTAAGTTTTCCAAAATATTAAGAAACCAAAATTCACTATTCACAACTCAAAAATATCTAAGTTATCCATCAAGTTTAACAATCCTAAAATTCAGATCATTTACTAACTGCTAAAATAGATATTATTATGTAATCAATAAAAATTTAAATAAATTTTGTCCTTTACGTTTAAAATGTGAACCAAAGGAAATTTAGAAAATATTGATCATTTTTTATAGGTGTGTCATTCCTATGAAAAAGATAGATTAATATTTTATAACAAATTAAAAAAAATAAATCTTAATGAAATAATTTCAAATACAAGACAGTTTGAAACTATTTTCATTATTTAATAATCATGAAATCTATGATATTAAGATTAAATTTCTGAAAGGGAATTTAATTCTAAGGGTAACTAGAGTGTAATTTACACTTCTTCAATAATAAAAATAAAAAAATGTAATATTTATTTTTACAAATTTAATTTTTTAGAATTCAGAACTCTTTTAAACTTATTTTTATTCGTTGAATTTTTGTCAAAGAGGATTGAATGAAATTTTTCCCATGTTATTTGAATTTTGTGAACCAAAAGAAGGTCTATTTCACAATACCCTTTTTAGTCTCAGGTCACCCCTTGAGTATGGAGTAAATGCCGGGTAAATGACTAGACCTTTAATTCACATTTTTTGAAATTTTTTTTAATGATACCATTTATTTTACTCGAATTTGAATTTTGTGTCTTAATTTGAAATTTTTTTTATGCCTTAAATTTCTTTGAAAGTTTGTACCTTAAAAGTGGAACTGACTATAAGTTTTTTCTCCTATTAGATGATCATTTTTAATTGTTGTGATCAATAAATATTCCTATTTTACGAATCAGATTTTTAGATGCCTTTGAACTATGTACCACTTCAGATAATTTACACTCAATAACAACATATCTTAATTTAAGAAATCTCGCCCTTTGAAGCTAACCCCTTAAGAAATTTGACAACAACACAACAAGAATAGCACAATCCATACAAATACTTTCAAGACTTTTTCGAACTTTCAGACTGACAGTCTGCAAGATTTCAGTCTCTGATATTCTTTCATATTGTTTCAAATTTCAAATACTTGATACAAACTTTTGTAAGCCAAAAAAAGGGATAAAAATAATAATTAACAAAAGATAACATTTTGAATTTAATTGAAATTTTTGAAAGTTATCTAAAAAAAAAATGTAGTAAACTTTCAATAACCTAAAACTCTTTTTATGAAAACCAAAAATTGGAAAGTTGTTTAAATTACATGTTTTTAAAAGTTTAACTTGTAAAAACTTTTAAATTGAAAGTTGTTCCATTATGATCTTCTAATTCCTTTCAAAATTGGAAACAATTTCAAAAAAACAAAGTGTTGCTAAGGACAAAAAGTGACTACAATTTTTGTGCTATTCTTGTCGTGAAATAAGAATAATTGAAACATTTTTTTCAAATTTGAATCTTTCGGTTTCTAAGAAAGAAAAACCAACAACACAAACACACCAATCAACAATCCCAAAAAAACAAACACAATTCACTCATTTTAAATTTGATTGATGGAAGATTTTAAATACCGACTAAAGTCAATGATCTCGAGGCTGAGAAAGTTAACAAAGAAAAACCAAAACAATTTAAAAATCCCTCAAAAAGATGTTTTCTTATTAATTGAACATGCACAAGAAATTATGCTAAACCAAAATACACTCCTTGAGTTGTGTGCTCCAGTTAAAATCTGTGGTATAATTTTCGTTACTAACTAACAAAAAAAAAAAACAATCTGAAAATTCCATTTCATCCTAAAGATCAATTATTCACAACCAATCTTGGTTGTTTTTTTCTTGATGTTTTAAATTTATCTCTTACAACAACCCAAATAGGGGACATTCATGGTCAATTTTATGATCTTTTACAATATTTTGAAGAAGAAGGATACCCTCCAAAATCTAATTATTTATTTCTCGGAGATTTGATAGGTGTCAACTTTTTTTCATAATTTCTTCTTTCTTCTTGTAATTTACAGGATTAATTCCCCTTCCATGAAATATCCTTGTTTTCTTTTTTAATTAATAATTAAATCTCAAAAGATCGTGGAAATATGAGTTTAGAAACCATAATTTTATTATTGTGCTATAAAGTGAGGTATCCAGAAATTTTCTTTCTTTTAAGAGGGTAACCATCATTTTTTCACTCTATTATTTTTTATTTATTGTTCTTTATCTTTTTGTTTTGAAACACCTTTGAAGCACTTCTTCACCTCAACAAAAATTAATTCTTGTCAAACAACCTTGAACAAACTTTAAAAATTTTCCAAATTCGAACAAACTCTCGCAAAAAGTGGTGGTTGAAGGAAGCAGGATTATCGACCATTTTGAAAAATTTTAATTGAAAAAACCTTACTGAAAAAAAGATATTTTGAATGTCATGGGATATCGGAACTTTAAAACCAAAACAACAACTTGTTTGCTCTATTTGTGAAAAGAAAACGAACCTAAAGTAAAACAGAGTTCAATCTTTTAATTTTTCATTTTTTGAACATTTTTTTTGATTAATTTTTTGGTTTTAATAAATTAGGTTTTTGATCTAGAAATGTATTCAGAAAAATACATGAAATAAATAATGGAACAAACCAAAAAAATATACCCGAAAAGGTGTGTATTTGAAATAAATATTTTCTTTCTGAAGACCAAACAAAGAAAGATCACCTTTTCCAAATAAATTTGTTGAAATCAAGAATGAAAAAAAAAAAAAAAAATCAATAAAAGTCTATTTTCAAAGATTATTTTTCGTTATCTTCTTAATTCCGAGAGAAAACAAATAAACCAATCACCTTGAATTTCACACCCCATTTCCTATTTATTATTATTTTACAAAACAGATCTTTTTTCAAATTTAGTTTGAATAACTGTTGAGAGAAAAATGTTGTTCAGAGAAAAATAGTTGGGCACCAATTTTAATTTGGAACATTACTGAAATTGATTTTTAATTTCAATCGTTTGTGAAATAACTAAAGAAAATAACAATAATCTACTTATTAGAATAACGATTAATGTGATTCTACTTTTTCAAAACCTTATCTCTTATAATCTAAATCAAGTTTAAAAATTACCATTTTCAGAATTAATAGCAAACTTTACCAAAACTTGGATTTTTGTTAAAATAGCATGATCTACTTTAGTTATCAACCATTCAAATGAGTATTCTACACACACCACAGATTAATGAACTTTTAACACCTTTAAACCTGGATTTATATAAAAGTCACCAAGTTATCAATAGGATTTGATTTTCAATTTCAGTAATGTTCCCAATTAAAAATGGTGTCCAACCATTTTTCTGTGTCCAACATTTTTCTCTCAACAGTAATTCGTTTTTCAAATATTTTTATCAAAATAAGTTAAAACAAAGGATACTGTTACAAAGATTAAAGTAAACATGTTGAATTCTCGAAATCAAAAAAACCACTTACAAAAGACTCAACCCAAAGCAAAAGAATAATTGAGAAAAAATATTAAAGTTGTGGAAAAAAAGTTAAACACGGTTTTTCATTGGGAACATTACTAGAAACTGAAAACGAAAAGTAATATCAATTAAAAAGAAGAAATCAATTAACTTCAAATAATAGTCCATTAGACTATTTTCAATCAAACCAACAAACACGATTTAAATCTACTTTCATATCAAAATTGTTGATGTGGTTTTGGAGATCCCAAAAATAGTCAATTTTTTGAACAAATTTTTAATAAATGATCAAACAAAGAAAAACCCTTACCAAAAGATAGTATTAATTTATTTAGTTAAAAAAATGATTTGAAGGATTCAGTTTCGAATAAGTTCATGCACTTAAAATTGGTATAATGCATCTAACCCTTTAAATAAATTAGACTGATAAATTCAAAAAAAAATTTATTTTAATTTATATTTTTTGTCAATCCTGTAACTCAACTTTTTAAGGACTACGTTTTTAGGTAAAAACAGTGAAATGTTATATAAAATCACCCTTGAAAGAGTTATGTAATCCAAGTAATACTTGTCCAAGGAGAATTTCTTTGTGAAAAAATGTGAAATTTTCACAATTTCAACAATTTTTACCTTGTGAGATCATGCCAAAATTTTGATTTAAATATTTTAAAATTTCCATTTCAACTTTCGGAACTCACACTATTTTCTAGAGCTGTTCTACATATTTTTTAAATTTGCTTTTACAAGTTTGAAATGTTCTCAAATTTGAAATGTACTTGAAAATCCCTAAAAGCCATTTTTTGCAATTGTTTTTTTTTGTTATTTTCAATTTTCTATTTCTTTAAAAAAGAAAGAAAAAAAGTATACGTGAAAAAGGTAAAGATGACAAAAAATGCTTTTTTTTTTTTTGTCCAATTTCTTCCATGTGAAAATTTTTTTTGAGAAGCAAAAGTGAAATAACACAATTAGTTAACCCCCTCAGGGGTGGGAACGTAGTACTTAAACAAAACTTTATAAAAAATATTTAAAAATCAACTAATTTTACAAAATTTCTTTACGCTTAAGGACCGAGGATCCAAATGGAGTTATAAATATAAAATACAAAGGGTAATTATCAAGGTTAGTAAAAGGTTTTTAGGGTCTTTTATCGACACATTATAATATTTTTTTTTGGTTTTTAATTTTGGTATTATTGTAATTTCATATAAATAATAGCCCACTTACTACAGAGTTCTAATGAAGAGTAGTATTGTATTTTCGGAAAATTATTGAACCCCCTTGAGTGGATAGTAACAAAATATCAATTACTCAATGAAATTAAAAAGTAATTGGATTAATATCTTCTTAACTGTATTTTTACGTGCTTGGTAAGTGATGCTTTTTAAAGTAGAACAAAAAATTTAAAGGAAAAAAAAACGAAAAAATCCCTTTTAGCTCAAAAAAAAAAATTTAAATTTAATATGTGCAATGAAGATCCGAAAAATATTTTACTAACCTTGATAATTACACTTTGGGTTGTATATTTAGTATCCCATTTGTAGCCTCCGTCCTTAAACCAATGAAATTCTTTTTCCATTTTTATTCAAAACTGAGTAAAACAATTTAAAATACTGGAAATGAAGTTAACTAAAAATTTTACAACATTTATTGAATGTGTAAGTATTAGTAATGTGATTGATATAGCGAAAAATTTGACTCAATTAGTTTTTAAATTATTCAAAAACAATAAAAAAAAATAATAACAAACAAAAATATCAAAAAAGTTTTTATTTTTTAAACTTTTTACCTTTCCCAAATTCCATTTTTAGGTTGATTGGTTCCTCTCTCTCTCTTTTTTTTTTTTTTTTTTTTAGTTTTTCTAGGATTCAAAAGGAATTAAAAATCATAATAGGAATTGGTAGAATTGGTCATAACTAACCTAACCAAACTTGTTCATGATCAGATCTAAAATGAATCGAACAGTACTTATACAACTAACTCAAAAAAATTTTGAAAACCAAATTTTATTCTATAAAAGTCAGAGCTTTATATGCCACCCTATATATAAATTTCTTGTTGAAAACTTAATAAAGTAACATATTTCATTTGATCTCTGGTTGAGTAAAATATTTATACCACTTTATTAAAACAAATCATGGTAGTGATCCATAAATTTTCGGCATAAAAGAAAATAACTACCAATGTATTCAGTACTCTTGGGGTTCAAAAAAAAAACTTTTAAATTTAGTTTTACTCTTTTTTTAATTGCTTTTTTTTTTTTCTATTTCTTTTCTTTGCAATGGAATATTTTCTTTTCTTTTTCTTTTCATTTGTTAAAGAAAAGATACCCTATTAATTATAATCTTGCAAAATTTATAGATAGGATAAAATAAATAAACAAAAATAAAATAAAAATAGAGTTTTGGGAAGTGCTGTGGGGTGTTGTAGAGTGCCTAACTTTTCTAGAATTCAAAAGAATTGAGCAAAATCTTTGATTTTACTCCATTCTTTTAAATCCCAGAAAAGCTAAAGACGTTTTTTTTTAATTTGAGAAATGTGGTAATTTTGTTGAATCACATTTCTTCAATAATAATGAAAAAAGATTAGCATTTTTTTTTTCTTTCATATTCTTTATTTTTCCACCTCATATCGTTTATCAAATCATCTATCAATTTATTAACTATATTCTTTATATCACTTTTTCTTTTAAATAGGAATCATGAATGCGCTTCAATTAATTGTTATTATGGTTTTTATGAAGAATGTAGGATTTTTTTTTATTTTTTTATTTTTTTTATATTATATTTTCTTATTATTATAAAAACTATTTTTCAATACCATGGTATTATAATTGGAGGTGATTTTAATTTTAATAAAAATAAATTAATAAAAATCTTTTAAAAACTGATAATACTAAATGTTTGTTGTAAAAAAAAAACATTGTTCGCAACTTGCAAATTATAAAAACAAATAAAAATCACAAATAGTGGTTCAATATTTAAGTTTTCACAATATAATATGCTGAGAAATTGTTTTTTTTTATAGTTATAAAAGGAAAATTAAAAAAAAAAATATTGGGCTAAAATTTCTGATTTATCAAGTATGTTGCGTTTTTTTCCTCTCATTTTAAATCAAAATGTGGATTATCAACTTAAATATTAAATATAAAAAATAACCCACCCCCACCCCCATGGTTTAATAAAAATAGAATATAAGGTCATTTTTTGGAAATATTATCAATAAGGATCTGCGGCATTTTTTTGCAAAATTTGAAGAGATTAAATTTGCTATTAAATGGTTACTCAGAACAAAGAAGGGGAAAATAGTAAATTTTTGGTATTTGAGAATCTGTGGTTTCTTATTTTTACAATTTCATATACTTGTCGTGCTTTTTTTTTTTTTTTTTTTTTTTTTGAGTTTGAAAGATTATTTTTATTTTTTTTTTTTCAGAAGTGTACATTTGCTCTCAAGTATTCTTGTACTTGAATCCCCTTTTAGAACTTTAAGTGTGTCATCAAAGGTTTTGCAAATATTAATTTATGTAAATAATTATGCACTATTTTGATTTAAAATTAATTCATTAAGATTTATTTCTTTTAATTTATGAAGAAACATTAATCTAATATATTTCATAGGAAGTGTATACCCATAAAAATGATAAATATTTTCGATCGTTTCTTTGTGTTTGTATTTAAAATATGAAGAGAAATATTTATTTGAATTTTTATTGATTACATAGCAATATCTATTCAAGTAATTATCCAGTGTCCTGAATTTTAGAATTGTTGAACTTGGATGATAACTTTTTTATTTTTGATTTCTAAATATTTTGATTTTTTATTATTCTGAAATATTTTTAGATGTTTCGTCAAGTGCCGTCGAGTGCCTAGTTTTTTTTATTATCATTTCTTGGATTAAAAAAAAGCTCAAGGTTAAAAGACGAAATTAATTTCCTCCCTTTCAAAAAATAATAATTAAAATAAATAAAAATATAAACAATTTTTTCAATAGTAACAATTTTCCAAAAATATAACATCTTGATCTCATTTTCCCAATATTTTGTATTAATATATGATCTCATTTTTCTCATAATAGGCTCAAAAAAATATTCAATAAAATTATGGAAGAAATTTTCAGAATTATTTGATTGTTTTCCCCTTGCAGCTGTGGTTAGTGACAAAATATTTTGTGTTCATGGCGGATTATCTCCCATTTTTAAAAAAATACAAGATATAAATAAAATCAAAAGACCCATTAAAGTTGGGGAAGAGGGGCTTGTTTGTGATTTATTATGGAGTGACCCGTCAGATGAAATTACAGGGTGGGGAGAAAGTGACAGGGGCGTGAGCTATACTTTTGGCACTGATATAATTGAAAATTTTATTGATGAGAATGATTTGGATCTTATTTGTAGAGCGCACCAAGTAAAAAAAAATTTTTTTTTTTTTCTTTTTGAAATTTCCCATTTTTTATTTCCCTTTTTTTAGTTTTTATCTTTAGATTATTTTTTTTTGTTCCCTTTTTTTTTTTTTTTTGCTAATTAAAAGCGAATTTTTTACAATTTGGGATATTAAAAAATTAATAATTTCATCATTAAATATAATTTTTGATTTTATTTTTACTAGGTTGTAGAATATGGCTTTGAATTTTTATCACATCAAAGAAATTTGGTTACAATTTTTAGTGCTACGAATTATTGTGGTGAATTCGATAATTTTGGTGCAATGATGAAAATAGATGAAGAATTGGTCTGTTCGTTTTATGTAATATTATTTATTTATTTATTTACATTTTTATTTTGATGCAAATTATCTGAAAAAGGTTTAAAAACTAAAATTTTCAAGATATTCGTAATATCAATATAGTAAATTCTGGAATCTTTAAAAATGGTGTAATAGATATTGAAGAGATGTTTTTTTTTTTTTTTTTTTTTGAATTAAATTATAAGGATATTCAAAGTTGGTTCTTAAAACTTTGTTTCTGTTAAAGTTTATTAAGATTTTTTTACAAATATCAAATATTTTTTCATAACCATTTGAAGATTAAATAAGAAATAAGTAGAATAATAAAAACCAAAGAATAGTTGATATCCACCTGAAATAAAACTCAATAAATCAATAGATTTTCTTAAAAATTAGAAAAACTCAAAATTCTTAGGGTATCTATTGAGAAAAACAATAATGTTTATTTTGATCTATTAAATAGAAGAACAAATAAAATTCCAATAGTAATCAAAATAAATTCTCTACAATCATTTTTACTTTATCAATAACACTAGAATGGCAATTTTTTAACAATTGACCATCAATTTTGCAAAAAAAAATAATTTTTGTAAATGAATTAAGTATCAAAAAAAAATTGAAAAAAAAAAAAGTAAAAATGTGCAAAAATGTGCAAAAATGATTTCAATTTGTAATTTACAAAATTAATTTTTTTCTTCTTATGTTCATTCATTTACACCCTTTAAGAAACATGTAATTCACCACCTATAACTGGGCCCCTTTGATTGGAAAATTTTTTACATAAATTAATAAAATTTTAAAAGTTTTATTATTCAATTGTTCATCGTGATTTTTTTTTTTAATTTCATTTGCACTTGTACAAATTGCTTTCTTTCTTTTGAAATTTGTTCTTAAATTTAATTATTTGATTTATTATTTAATTTATTTATTTATTTATTTTTGTTTTTTTTTATTATTATTAATAGATTTTGAAAAGATCGTTACACTTTAATAATTTAGAACAAACGAAATCAAATTTCCAAAAAAAGAAGAAAAGAAATAACAAAACAAAATCCAGTAACCAAATTGAGGATAATTAACGAATATAATAGAAAATGTAAAAAAAAAAAAAAAAAAAATATTATGAATAATAAAAAAATATTTTTTTTCTTTTTTTTAACATTTATTTTACAATAATTTAAACTTTTATTCCTTAAAAACTAAAAAAAAAAAAAAAAAAGGCACAAAATTATTTTATGAATAATACAATTTAAATTAATTAGATATAATATATCTATTTATTGATTGAAATATAATTTATTGACTTTTTTCAAATTAAATATTAATTAAAAATTATTGATTTAAATTTATTAATTATAGGTGGGTATCCTTTTAAAAAATAGGCAAGAAATATTTTGAGAAAGAAAATAATAATATAGTTTTTTTTATTATTATTTTTTGGGTAGGGTGGTGAAATTAATTTTCCCGTGTGGCCTTTAGGTTTTTTTTAATTTCATAAACTAAAAAAAACGGTCGTTAGGATTTCCAGAATTTAAAAGATATGAGAAGAATCTTTAATTTTACTCTATTCTTTTGAAAAAAAAAAACGGTCTTAAGCTTTAGAGTTTTTTTTATTTAACAAATTGATATATTTTCGTTAGGTTTTTTTTAGTTTTCTTTTTATTTAAAAAATTAAAAAACAACTAGAACACTTCACAAAATAAAGCTTAAAACTTCAAGAAAAAGCCCATTAGGTTTTTTTTTACTTGAAAGAATTGACTTAAATCTTTGTTTTTACTTTATTCTTTTGAATTCTGGAAATTTCGTTAGGTTTTTTTCAAATTTAAGAAATAAAAAGAAAATTTATTTAATTTTCGCTTTATTTCTACAAATAAAAAAATCTCGACACTCTACGTTACTTTATATTACTTGGACACACAACTATTTATTCATATTGTTATATAACAATTAATATTTACAGAAATTTCAAATCTGGTGTGTACGATTTAACTTAACTTAAAAGTTCAATTTTCATTAAACTTTCATTGAACTTCCAGATCTGTTAAAACTAAATCAAGGTTTTAACACCAAAACTCAAGAATACCTGAATGACAAGCTTCGTAAAATACTTTTCACTTTTTCTTTTAAACTTTTTGGAAATTATTTTAAAAAAATTCCATTTTGAAAGAGATCTTGGATATTAAGGACAATACAAGAAGATTTGAGTCCAAATTAACAATTGCCCTTTTCAATTGAAAGAGGTTTAAAGAAATTTTAATGAAAATTTAGATTTTAAGTTAAGTTAAATCGTGTGCACCAGGTTTGAATCGGCTGTAAATATTCTTGATCTTTCCTTCCAAAACTATTTATTATTTAGTTTTATATAAAATATTTAAATATTTATTCAATAATTTTTAGTAATCTATTTCTCAATTAATATTTTCTTTTTTTGGAAAATTTCAATTGGTCTCAAATATGTGTTCAAAACCCAGAATTTCTATTTTTTTTTTTTTTTTTTTGAGGTTATATCTTCTTTTATTTATGAAAATTCTCTCTTAGTCAAGTTTTTTTAAAGTTTTATAAATAATTCTTGGGGAATGTACCTTGATTTTTAATTTTTTTTTACGTTTTTGTTTAAACAAACATCTATTGAGTAAAAATATTTTTGAGTTGGATTAAAAATAACTAGACAACAAATAATTGACAAGCGAATATTGATTTAAATATTTTTAATTGGATACACATTGCCAAGATTTGTTTTTGGTAAAAAATATTGTTTTCTTTTTTTAAAAACTATCTTTTACTTTTTTTAGAAAGTTTCTTTTTTTCAAGTGAAATGTTTTTCTTTTTCTAGCCAAATGCCTAAATATTTAATTTCTGATTATTTTTTTTTTGATTTTAGTGTTTAATCAATATTTGGGTTCATCCTAAATCATTGAATAATTTTATCAATTATTATTAATTTTTTACCAATTTCTGAAATCTAGAATTACATTTACAAAATTTTCAATTTTTGATAATAAATAATTACAAACTCATAGTAACGATAAAAATAATAGTCCATTTTTATGTGAACATCGCCAATTCAGAACCGATTATATTCCAATTAAAAGAGTTAGTTAACTCACCTTTTATCAATTATTGTGATTCTTTAAGTAAAATAATTTTGAAGCAAAGTTCAAAAATAAAATTGGAAAATAAAATTCTATCAGCTAGGTAAATAAATTTTTTTTTTTTTTTTTTCTTTTTTGATTCTATTTTTTTCAAGATACCTTAAGGGCCGAAATTTAAAAGATTTATCAAATAAAATGGATTCAGTTAAATTATAATAATAAATGGAAAGGATAATAATAATAATAATATAATAATAATAAAATAAGTTGAAAAGTTTCAGATTAATTAATTAGAAAATAAAAAAAATATCATTCTGTAAATAGAAGTTTATAATTTCCATTAAAAATAGTTTAAATGTGAATAATATTCATTTAAAATTTAAACATGAGATATAAACCCAATTCCAAAATTTTGGACATACCTAAAATCAAAAATAGGTAAAAAAAAAACTCAATTTATTATATTTTTCGAAACTTAATATAAAACCACATTTAAGTTACCCAGTATTAATATTTTTATAAGTAATCATTTGTATCCAAATAAAAGAAAAAAAATATAAAAACAAAAAATAAAAACAGATGTGTCCAAAATATAGAAATCAACATAAGAAAAAATGTATTGGTAAATTTGTTGAAATTTCACATTCAAATGTTGTTCGATCAAACGTTAAGATATCATAAATTGTTTTTATCTGGATTTTTTATTTAACAAACTAAACACTAACCTTCTTTCAACCATCGAAAAAAAAAATTATCAATCAAACGAAAAAGATTACGTAAATGGAAAAAAGGTAATGAAAACAAAACAGAAAAAGACAAAAAATGAAATAGTACTGTAAAATGAAATTTTTTTCCAAATTTAAGCGAAATTTTGGTATTGTTATTCTTTCAACTGTTTTAGCTATGTTCAAATTTATGGAATTTATGTTTATTAATGTGTTCTCATACATTTCTTGAAGATAATAAATTACATTTGTTGCAAAGTTTTTTTCCAATTAAAAAAAGTCTTCACGAAGTTGTAGAACGGTCTCTTGAGTGTATTCTCTCAGATGATTTCACTGAAATTTCCCGAAACACAAGTCATTTAATGTATCTTATTTAAAAAAATATATAAACCCTATTCCAAAAATTTGGACACACCCAAAATCAAAAATAGGCAGAAAAAAACCCAATTTATTGTATTTTTCCAAACCTAATTTAAAACACATTTAAATTACCCAGTATTAATGTTTTAATAAGTAATCATTTTAATCCAAATAAAAGAAAAAAATATAAAACTCAAAAATAAAAACAAGTGTGTCCAAAATATGGAAACGAGCATAACAAAAATTGTATTGGTAAATTTGTTGAAATTTCACCAACAATTGTTGATCGATCAAATGATAAGATACCATCTAACATGTGTATGTGATTTTTCTAATTTAACCAACTCAACACTAACCTTCTATCAAACATCGAAAAAAATTTCAGATCTAACGAAACAGATTACGTAACTCAAAAAAAAGGAAATGAAAACAAAACAAAAAAGACAAAAAATGAAATAGTTTGTAAAATCAAAATTCTTTCCAAATTGAATTTAAAGTGCAGTAATGATGTTCTTTCCACTGTTTAAACTGTGTCCAAATTTTTGAAATCTATGTTTCTATATTAAAGTAACAAGATCAAAAAAGAATTTAAAGTTTTTAGGATAACATTAAACAAATTATTACTATGCTAATAAATCTTTGAAAAGGGTTAATAATTTTTTTGGAATTGAAAAATAAAGTTATTTTTCTCGCATGTAGATATTCCAAATCAAAATAATTTAATTTCTAAAATATCATGTAAAAAAACTTCACGTTTTATACATTAATATATCAAGTTGTGAATATTTTTGTTTTTATTACAAAATTAATTTTTAAAACTAAAATTAATGAAAAGAAAAAATACATTAAACCTATTTATACATAATTTTATTTTTTTAAATGATAAAATAAAAAAAAAAAAAAAAAAATTACATATATTCGAAAACCAAAAATCACTATCAACTATTTTTTTAAATTATTTAATTAGTCATTAAAGTTAATGGAAATATGAAAGATAAACTTTATCTGGGGTTCTGCCTTCACCATATCTTTGGTTCCATCTTTTTAATTGTTGATTAGTAAACGAAAGATCACTAACAGATATTCCAATTGATTCCATTACTTTCAGGAAATCTTTAAAAGTAACTTCTCTTAATTTAGCAGGCTTAGTTTTTTCCTTTGTTTGACTTTGTCCCCAAAATGTTTCTTCATCATTAATCTGATGGAAATCATCATTTATATCTGATCTTAAAAATTCATGATTAAAAAAATTAGGATCGATTTGAGAATTTTTTAATATTTCTTTTTGTTGGGGTAATATTGTTTTAATTTTCGATTTCTGATTGCTTTTTTCAATATTATTTTCCACCTTAATTGAAATTTTCTTTTCATCGTTCTTTTGAAAATCTATTTCAATTTCAACTTCCTTTTCCTTTTTCGTCTTTTTTTCCTCTTCGCCCTCTTCCTCTTCTTCTTTTTCATTTTCGTTTTCTTTTTTTTTTGTTTTCTCATTCCCATTATCCTTCCCTGTTTCTTTTTTATTTTTTCTTTTTTTCTTTTCACCACTTTCAGAATATAATAAATCTCTAATAGGTTCATAGGCAGCACTTATACACAAATGTTTCAGATCAGAACCAGAATAACCTTCTGTTTTCTCTGCTAATTTTTCAAAGTCAAAACCTTTTTCTAATTCTTCGTTTTGTAAAAGTGTTCTTAAAATCTGTTCTCTTGCGTCTTTGTTTGGCATATTAACAAAAAGCCTTCTTGGTAATCGTCTTAATACCGCTTCATCTAAATCAAATGGCCGATTTGTTGCAGCTAACACAATTACTCTGTCTGTGTCTCCGCTTTCTAGCCCATCCCATTGTTCCATAAAGGTGTTTTTGATTTTTCTAGAAGCTTCGTGTTCGTGTGATGTTTGTCTTTTATTGAGAAAACTATCAACTTCATCAATAAAAATAATCGATGGTGCTAATTTAATTGCAAGTGTAAAAACAGCTTTTGCATATTTTTCTCCTTCCCCAAACCATTTGGAACTAATTTTAGTCATGCTAACATTAATAAAATTCGCACCGCTTTCAGTTGCAACAGCTTTTGCTAACATTGTTTTTCCAGTTCCTAAAATTTATTTTTTATGATATTTTTTTAGTATTCGTTTTGAAAACAAAAGAAATAGTATTAAAAGATATTTAGTATCATTTCTGTTTATTCAATAATAAAATCTGAATCATATTAAAAATAACATTTTTTTTTATTTTCTTTCAAAAAAAAAAACGAAATTTTATTAATTTTTTAAATTTTTTTTGATAATAAAACATTCATATACATACATACATTTATAAATTAATTCAAAAAAAGCAGGACAAAGTCATTTTAAAACATTGATTGCTTAAACTTTATCTCCATCTAAACTATTTAAACGTATAAAATTATTATTCATCATTTATTGATTCTTAATATTAGCCCAATTTGGTTTTTTTGTTCATGTTGAAATACTTTAATAAAAGACATCAAAGTTTCTGATTTCGATTTTATATTAGGGGGGTATTTCTTCAATGTGTGGAATCATGTTTGTTATTTTTTTCATTTTTTGATGATAAAAATGTTTTTGAGAATTGGAGATTTAATCTTGATAAAATTTTTCAAAAGAAGGGATAAAATTATGTACAAAACTTATTATTTTTGTTTTAAAAATCGTTTGTATCCTTACAATCTTGTCTTTTTTTTATTGAAATTTTTTTGTACCTTGATTTCCATAAAATAAGTGCAATTGTTTTTTTATTTTTTCTCATTTTTTAGAATTTATTTTGGAATATTTCCAATAGTAACAAAACTAAATTCCAAAATTTTAACACAGTTCAAATAGTTAAAAGAATAACAATAATACTTCACAATTTCATTCAATTTGGATATAATTTTAATTTTTCACAATATTTTTTTCAAATCTTTTTTTTTGCTTTTCCATTTTTTTTTCCTTTTGGTTATTTCAATTACATAACCTGTTTACCTTTGATCATAAAAATTTTTTTCAAATGATTGATTAACTTTTATGTTAAAGATGGGTTCTTTGAAATATAAAAACTCAAATAAAATTAGTTGATGTTATCTAAACTTTGATCAGCCAATAATTTTTAGTGAAATTTAAACAAATTTACCAATGAATTTTTTTTTGTTCCCACTCCAAAATTTTTTAAACAATATTTTTTTATTTTGGTTTAATTATTATTTTTTTTTTTTTCTAATGTCTTGTAAATTATAAATAATTGTCAACATTTCAATTCGCTGAGTGGTTCTAATTTATTATTTCTTCCAGAATTTATTAAATAAGATTTGTTTTTCAAAAATTGAATTTAGGTATGTTAAAATCTTTGAATTGGGGTTTATTTTAATTAAAATGATTTATACAACTATTATTATTATTATTCTTTTTTTACTTTTTTTTTTTCTCCTCTCCTTTTATTTTTTCATACCAGTTATATATATATATATATATATGTAAACTCCATTCCAAAAATTTGGGCATCTCTAAAATCAAAAATAGGTCAAAAAAAAATTATCAATTTTTTGTATTTTTCCAAACATATTATTAAATCATGTTTAAGTTGCCTAGTATGAATTTTTTTTTTTAATGTTTATATTCAAAAAGAAAAAAATATAAATCGAAAATAAAAAAATCTGTATATCCAAAAATGATGAAACGAACAGAATAAAAAATTTTATTGCTAAATTTGTTGAAATAGGATTAACAATTTGGATCGATCAAAGGTTAGATATCATCAACTAATCTTATGTGATTTTTTTATTTAGCCAAACTCAACTTTAACCTTAATACCATTCATTGTATACAAAATTTTCCGATCAAACGAAAAAGATTACGTAATTGGAAAAAAAAATGAAAACAAAAAAACTAAAAAAGATAAAAATATTTTACAAAAATCAAAATTATTTCCAAAACTGAAGGAAAGGTGTTGTATGTGATTCTTCAAACTGTTTTAACGATGCCAAAATTTTTGGAATTTATTGTTTTACTGTTAAGGGTTAAATGAAAGAATTATTTTATCTTGTAATGAGAGAATTTTAAAGTGATTAAATTTTTGGCTTCCAATTCGTTACTAAATTCGTGAGTAAATTTGAGACTTCCTTCGTGACTAAATTCGTGACTAAATTATGTAACTTCAAATTCAAAAAGCGTCGAGAATAGAAACAGTCATTAGAAATATTTGGAACTTAATTTATGTTTTCAAAAATTTTGGAATTTTGTTATGTATATTTTTTTTAATTGGATATTTTCAATTAACTAATAGAAACCCTGGCAAAAGAAAATATTATCTTTAATAAAAGCAAAAAAAAAATATCTACTCTTTTTAAGAAATAATATCTTCCAATAAACATTACAAACAAAAAAAAAAAAAAAAAAAAGGAAAAATAAAAAGAAAAACAAACCTGGTGGGCCAAATAATAAAATTCCTTTACATGCTTTAACAAGATTCCCCCTTTGAAATAGCCCAGGCCTTTTTAGTGGGAGAATCACAAGTTCGATTAAAGTGTTTTTCACATATTCTAAAGCACCAACATCATCGAAATGAACACCAATTTTTTCTGGTGCAATTACTTCTGAAAGAAATTGCTTTTCATAATCGTTTTCAAGTTCCAGATTTTCAATTAATTGTGAGGTTTGATTTCTTCCCGATAGTTTAGAAAATAATTTTATTCCATATTCAAGATCAGATGTATTGATTATTTCACGATTATCGTTTTCTTGTGAATTTATATCAAATTGAATTATTTGTCTTTCATTTTCATTTTCATTATTTTTATTTTCAATTTCGATTTCGATTTCATCATCATTATCATTATCATTATCATTATCATTATTATTTAAATTATGTATTTTTTTTTTTAATTTACGTCTTTGTTTATGTTTTAAATTTCCATTTTCATTATTCTTTTGATCTCTCCCATCCTCATCTCCATCCTCGTCCTCATCTTCGTTGCTATTCAATTTATTTTGTTTTTCATTTTCATCATACAAATTTCTTTTTACCCTTTCATTTTTTTTCTTCATAAATTCCGGTAGAGTGGAATAAAACTGTTCATTTAAATCTTCGGTATTAATATTAAAATCAATATTATTATTATCAATTATGTTTTCATTTGTTTCTGTAATATCTATAAATTTTAATTTTCCTTCTTTTCCAATTTCTTTGGACCATTTATTTAATACACTAAAGCCTATAATTGATTCCATTTCTTCTTCGTTATATTTGTGTTCGGAAAGTAATCTTTTTTCAATTTCAATATTAGATTCTTGGAAATCATATTTATCTAAAACTCGTTCAAGTAATATTTTATTTTGATTTGCTCTGATTCGCAAATTGTCACCTTCAATACAGTCCTTCCATTTGATAATATTTTCCGGTTTATTATTTGGTTGTAAGAATATTTTATTTGGTAATTGCTCTAATAAAAACCGAAAAGTCGTTCTCATTTCCGAATTTTTTTTAATTATTTTGGAAAATTTTAGAGGTGTTTTAGATATTGTTGGATTTTTTTTACTCAAAATATTTTTCTTATTATTATCTTTAATAATTTTGTTTTTATTATTTGAATTTTTTCTTATATTATTAGTGTTTTCTTTTGTTAGGTGAGTTTTGTTTATTGTATTTTTTTCTTGATCATTCACGGTATTATTTTGATTAATTTTTTTTTCATTATTATTTTTACCTTTGTTGTTATTATTAATTAAAAAAGGAATATTGAGACCCCTAAAATCATTTTGATTTTTATTATCTACCTTATTTGAATCCGTATTATTATTCAAATCGTCGTTCATAGCTGTGATGTTGGTTGTATTATTGTTGTTAATGGTAATGTTGTCGTCTTTATTGTCGCCAAACATGTTGTTTTTGTTATTATCATCATTGTTTGTTTTGTCCTTGCTTTTCAAATTGGTATTGTTAATTTTATTATTGATATCAATGTTTGGATTTTTTTTAGATTTTGAATCCGCCAAAGGTTGCTTTGGTTTGTGTTCCATTTTAGAATCCCTTAAACCGGTCATTTGATTTGAATTTTCAAAATCTCTAGTTGCACTTAATTTTAAAAAATTATTATTTGAAACAAATCCAATTACCAAGATTAATTGATCATTTGTTATCGAATTAATTTGATTTTGAAATATTTGTTTAGCTTCATTGGATCTAACAAACCATTTATCAATTTCTTTTAAGCAGAGTACTAGTGGTTTAAATTCTTTTTCTTTTTCCTTTAATTTTTTAATTTCATTTTCAAGTTTTTTTTTATTTCCATCTTTGTCTTCATTTTCTTTTTCCTTTTCCTTTTCGTTTTTGTTTTCGTTTTTGTTTTCGTTTTTATTTTCTTTTTCGTTTTCTTTTTCATTTTCATTTTCATTTTCTTTTTCTTTTTCTTTTTCTTTTTCATTTTCTTTTTTTTTTTCTTTTTCGTTTTCTTTTTCATTTTCGTTTTCATTTTCATTCTTGTTTTTGCTTTCCAATTCCATTTTTCCTTCTTTTTCTTGTTCTAATTTTAAATTTTTTAATTTTTTTTTAATTTCTTTTTCTTTTGCTTGTCTTTTTTTTATAAAGGACATAATAGTTCGCATTGCCAAAGCAGGAAGATCAATTAAATCATCATCAAGAACACTTACTTCTTCCTTATTAACAAAATAACCTGATTTTATATTATTTCCTAAGCATATTCCTCCTAAATTGCTTCCACCTGGAAAACCCTTTTGAAATTGTACACCAATGTAAGGTGATTTTAAATTATTGTCAAAAGTTACTACAACAACACCTCTGTCGCCGGGAGAAGGGCCGGTAATTGCCGTATCTCCACCCAAGTTATTTATATAATTACGAGATCCAATATATTTCACAATGTCACCAACTTTAAACATTATCGGTAAATTTGGAATTCTTTCTATAATGCCCTCATTTCCTTTTTTCTTTGTAAAAACTCCAAAATCTTCTTCACCAACAGTTAAATTTTGCGAATTAAATGAATTTGCTATTGCAACTCCTAATCTTTGTTGAAGAATTTGAGATCCTTTTCAAATTTAATTTTTTTTTATTAGATTAAATGAATAAATTATATTATTTTTAGTGAATCTTGAATTCTATTTTTTTTTTTTTAATATTTTTTTATCTATAAAAAAAAATCTGAAGCAAAAAATAAAAAATAAAATTATATTATTGTTCTTCAAAAAAGGTAATCAATTCAAATCAATTATTAATCAAAAAAAAAAAAAAAACTTTTTTCGCAATTGAAAAAGCAAAATAAATTTCTATCTCATTAAAATAATAATAATAGTAGTAACAAATATTAAATTTAAAAAATTCCATTAATTCTCTAATAATTTGAAAAGGTTAATTTAGTTTCAGAAAATGAAAAAAAAATTTTTTTTACTACAACGATATGTCATTTTAGACAATTGACGCCTATTTTTTTTTAGTAAATTATTTTTCAGAATTTAGCTTCAAATTGAAAATTCAATTAATTTATCAAGAGTTAGAACCTTATTGTGTATGGTTAGAAGTTTGAAATTTCTGATCCTGAAAAATTGGTTTTTTTGTGATTTTACTTATTAAAAAATTACTAAAATTTTATCGAAAAGCATAAAACCCTATTTTATAATTTTAAAAAAAATTGAGAAACTTTTTAATATTTTGAAATATCAGACTGTATTTTAAATTGGAATATTTTTTTAAATCTAATGACCTTTTAATGATTTTTGAAAATAACTAACAACAAATAAATTTAATTTTTTCAAAAGTGCAATGTGTTTTTTATTGCAAATTTTGTCTGAAGTACAATTAGCTACACTTTTTTCAATATTTTCTTTATTTAGAGTTTTAGAAACAAATTTTCAGAAATGAATTAAAGAGTCTTTATCAAAATTTTGGTTTTTTGCTTTCTTTATCTTATAAATTTTGGTTATAAAAATTTCAATTTAAGGGTATAATATTAAATTTCAAATTTGGTCAAATTGTTTTTTTTCATATTTTTGAATAGTTTGTTGATTATTTTCATAGGTATGAAAGTTTTTAATAGTTTTTAATGATTGTGAGATGAAAAATCAAAAAGATTATTATCCGATTAGTAATAAACAATTCCTTAAACTTTCAACAATCCAAATTTGTTGAATACATCAATATTAAAAAATTTTAAAAATTTGTTCAAAATCCCAATTTTACCCATCAAAGTTAAGTGGTGGATTTTTTAACTCTTAAAACAAGTGGCACAAGTCTAATTCGTCTCTTAATTATTTGTTTTTTCTAAATCCTAGCCAAAATTCCCTAAGATGTCATCCAAACCACCTAAACCTTTCCTAACAAACCTTAACCTACCCGAAAAAATGGTTTTTAAATACCTACTGTCAATATATTTCAATTGAATTGAACCCTTTTGAAAAAATTGAGAATTTGATCAATTTTGAAATTTGACCAAATTTGAAAAGTAATAATTTTCCCCAATTTAATTTTCAAGAATTAATGTTTTTCCAAAAACTCGAAAAATGTTTGTATGTTTGAATAAATGACTCTTTGATCTGAAATTCAAAGAGGTGTTGTTTAAATAATTGCATAAAAAGCGTTTAATTCTAGATTTTTGATGAAATTATTATTTTTGATTCAACTTTACCTTTTTTCATGATCCAAAAAATTAAGCAACAAACTGAAAAAAAAAAAATTATGAAAGGAAAACAAACCAAACTGAAAAAGAGAAACAAAAATTGGAAATCTTATAAATCAAAATTAAGCACGATAATATTGTTAATTATACATCCAATATGGGATTTGTTGATAGAATGGGCTCAGGTGTAAATCTTTAGCGTTTTTATTTATTTATTTTGAAGAGAGGAAATTAACTCCCTCTTTTAACCATTCAGTTTTTTTTTAATTTTTGTTTTGATTAGAAAATCAATAGATTTTTGAAAAACAAGAATTAAAAAAAAACATCGGTTAGCTTTTCCAGAATTTAAAAGAATTGAGTAAAATCTTTTATTTTTCTCTATTCTTTTGAATTATGGAAGAGAAAGGCGCTCTACAGTACTTGACGGCACTTGACGACTCGACTGTTTATTTATATTATTATTATATCTAATAATTTTTAAATATTCTTGACCTTTTCATCCAGAATTATTGATTATTAATTTTTTTCTAAAATCATTTAGATTTGCATTTAATAATTTTAAATTTTCTAGTTCTCAATTAATATCTTCTTCTTTTTTTGGAAAATTTTAATTGGTCTGAAAGATGTTTAAATCCCAGAATTTCTAATTTTTTTTTGAGTTTGTAGCTTCTTTTATAAATTGATATTCTGGCTTGATCAAGTTTTTTTTAAGTTTTATAAATAATTCTTGGAGAGTGTGGGTTTATTTTTAAAAATTTTGTTACTTTTTTATTTATCCAAGCATCTATTGAGTAAAAATATTTTTGAGTAAAATTAATAATAACCAGTCCATATAATAATTGATTAATATATATTGATTTGAACATTTGTAATTTTTCCCAATTTTCGATATTTGTTTTGTTGTTTAAAAAAAAAATTTATTTTTTTAAAACTATCTTTTACTTTTTTTAGAAGTTTTTTTGTAAATGTTTTTCTTTTTCTAAGCCAAATGCCTAAATATTTAATTTCTGATGTTTTTTTTTTTTGATTTTAGTGTTTTGTCAGTATTTGTATTCATCCTAAATCATTGAATAATTTTATCAATTATTATTAATTTTTTATCAATTTCTGAAATCTGGACTTCCATTATCAAAATCAAATCATCTGCAAACATTTGAGCATGTTTTACTAGATGTTTAATTTTTTAAATTAAAAAATACCTGATAAATCCAAACAAATGAAGGTGAGAATGGGTCTCATTGATAAACTCCTAATCCAACTTTTTTATAATAATTTTTTGTTGATATTTTAATTTTTTCCTTTTTAATATATTTATCAAGAGCATATTGTACCAAACATATAGCGGTCTAATTGTATCGAAACATTTATTGATATCAATTGTAACTACAAAAAAATTCTCTCTCTTTATAATCAATTTGAAATTTTTCAAATTCAAATAGTAAATTTAAAATAGTAATTCTTGTATCTATATTTTTGTTTGAAACCAAATTGAGAATCTGATACTAAGTTCCAAGAGCCTTCGGTTCCTTTATATATCAATTTAATCGTAGTTTTCTTTGATCTTGGAAATTTATCAAAAGATTTCAACAAATTTTTAATAATGGGATCAATCAAAGAAAAACCCCTACCAAAAGATACTATTGTAAAAAATTTGTTGTTGTGTTCAAAACTTCATTTTATATTTAATAATTGGCTTTTTCTTTTATTAATTGATCTTACTTGTCATTTTCATATTTCTGCGATTTCTCTTAATGTGTTCTTAATGTTTACAACATAAAAGACAGTTTCACTTTTTTTTTTGGCAATTGTTATCATCAGTTTTTGAGAAGAAACCCAAAAAATTTTAAATATTAATTTCAGAAAAGAAAAAGTGTTTTTAAAAAAAGTCAATCCAACAAAATTTGATTAAATACAATTTCAATAAATATTTTTCACTCTTCTTTATTGAAAATCTTATCAATTGGGAAGAACTAATTGAAAAAAAGAAGAAGAAGAAGAAAGTAAAAGAGAAATTATTCAAGATAAAACCAAACCTGAAGGACCAAGAAAAAGAACTTTGCTTTGTTGGTTGGGAAATTGTATTTCTTTTTTCATCAAAGTGCTTATTAAATTTAGTGTAGCTGTATTACGAATTTGCTCAAGTAATGAAAAATCTAAAGGGTATTGGAAATTCCATAAGGTTTCTTGTGTGCCTTGTTGTTTTTCAGTGACTTGTTTAAAGTGTGCCTTTTCAAGCAAGGTATTCAATTTTTTTGAGATTTTTCTTTTTGTTTCAAAAATGGCCTGATCGATTTCTTTGAATTTTTCTGTGCTTTTTGTTATCTTTTCTTCATTTGACGAGTTGTGTTGCTGTGCGAATTTGGCTGTTAAAAACAAAAAGCGGTAATTTTTTTCTCTTGTGCGAATGGTGATTGAATCCCCATCCTTTAAAGCGATCTTGTGTCCTCTACGGATTAGCTTTTCGTTCAAAAAGACTTCTCCGTTTTGGCCATGCACTTCAAGAAACATTTTGAGTTGATCGTTCCTATTTGTCAGCCTCAGCAAAACTGTTGAGATTTTACTTGAATTCTTTTCTAAGACAAATTGGCAATTAGGCGACGATCCAATCGAAAACTTTTCTCCGATTACATTAATAAAGGTGTTTATTTCGGTAAGTGGGAAAAGGAATCCCCAATGGAAATTTTCTTGAATTACCGGTTGTTGGTAACTAAATGGTTGGTTAAGAAGCTTTCCAAATGAAAAATTATTCATAAAATAAAAAATAATTAATCAAAAACTTCAAAAAAATGATTTCCAGAACTGTTATTTTTTTTATTTGTTAAGGTGCGCTTATTTTTATTGTTTGGCAGGTTATTTTTTTTGGGCGTTGGGTGATTTATTTTTTATTCTTGGTTATGTTCAGAAATATTTTGGAAAGGTTTTATTTTAATATCTTATCAGGATTTATTTATTTTATGATCCAATCGGTTAACATAAAGTTTTTTTTTTAAAACCGTTCAAATTATATAGGAAAATGTTGAGGAATTTTTGCTTATTTTAAATGTTTCTTTGCTAATAACTTTGTTTTAAAACATTTCTTTCAATCAACTGGGGGGCCACAACAATATGTGGTTATCGAAGGTTTATTTATGTTTTCTTCTACTAAACAAAGGGTCAAATCAGTTTGAAAAGATGAGAATTTTTAATTTCAATTGGATACTATTTAACAGTAAAGGGTGTGTAAATCGTTCAAAAAATGAATCCAATAATGTATGTTCAATCACTGGTGTTTTTGGGTCTCATTTTTTTTTGAAAAAAATTAACATTTTGGTTTTTAATAAAAATTGTCGTTTTTCAGATATTTATTTGTGAAAGTTTGAAATAAATGTAGTTTTTTATTTGGATTTTGAAATCCTTCATCTGTTTAGTATGTAAGGGCAGTGTTTTACATTTAAATGGTACTTTTTTTCGGATTGAGAGTAAAAAAATTTATAACCTTAATTCTTTTTTTTTTTTTTTTTTTACTGCATAAGATTCAGAAATTACAATTTTTTAATTTTATCAAGTCTATAGTTGTTTAATGACTTTATGATAAGCTGTCACAGATATATTATTTTTTTTTATTAGTTAATTAATCCAGAGGGTTTTGTGTACAGTATTACGTAAGAATAAAAAAAAATAATCAAGTGAAAATTTTTTACCCTACAATCTCAAAAAATATTTAGGAAATATACTTAGCTAAATTAAGAATTGATGAGAAAACTTAAATAAAGTGGTTTATTGTATAAAATGATTTATTTGATAATATCTGTAAAATACCTTATACTTGATGTAAATAAGATTCAAGTATAAATTGGTGATGATTTTCTTGCTATGATACAGTTATTGTTTTTGTTTTTTTTTTTTTTATCCCTCGCATTTCTTTTTTGACTTGGTTTAGTTTATTGTTTATGGGTACGCCGATGATATCTGAGAAGTCTATAATTAAATTTTTTTTCTAATATAATATTAAAATTATTAGTGTTTAATTCTTCAAATGTCTGGAAAATTTTGGTTAATCAAAAAGTTCAAAAAGTTGATCTTAGTAATTAAAAAAGATTCTATATAAGGGGAAAAACCACAAATAATTTTTAAAAAATCTGTCCCTTGTCCCCAAATTAAATGTATAATTAACAATATTCCAACTTAAAAGTTGAAAAATGTTATTCTGATTTTTTTTCTTGATATTTAGATTAATTACAAAAAAAAATAATTTTAATTTATCAAAAGGTGAATAATTAATAAATAGATTATGTTCAAAAGTATTTTAATTTTTTTTTTTTTTTGAGAAAGGGGTTGGAAATAGAACAATTTTGATAGAAAGTGTAATCAGAGTGTCAATATTTCTGTTTCTATTCTCTATTGGTTAAGGGCTAAATCTTGAAATTAAAAAAAATAATAAATAGTATCTTTTAGCTGTTCTGAATCTTTATTTTTAGATAATTTAATAATATTATTTTAGTTTTATAGATGTAAAAAAATAAATTTAAAAGAAATAAAATTGATTTTTTTTAAATATTTATTCCTTGGAATACAATTATTACTTTATTGTTCAATAATATCTCAAATAATTTTTTAGTGTGTTTTAAAATAGATTAAGTTGCTAGTTTGAAGGTTAAAACTGAAAATAAATCCAAGATACCAAACAATCCCAATAAAAGTACGTTATTTGGAATTGTTTGTTAAACAATTTTTTTTACTGGGATTTGAATAGGTACTTTTATTTAAGAATTTGTATTTGACTTAAATTCCGTTAAGGGTTTGTGTTTTAAAAGTGGGACTGACTGTAATAAAAAATTAAAAATAAAAAATACCTAAAGTGGTTAAATATATATATATATATATATATATAATCTGATCACAAGTTTCACACAATCTTAGAGATGGTACCTATGGTTTTTTGTTTTGTTTTTTTTTTTTTTTTTTTTTTTTTTTTAATTTAAACGAACTGAATAAAATCGTTCATTTTACTGCATTCTACCAATTAAAAAAAAAAAAAAAGAACAGTGAAATATCAATTATTTGCCACGGATTGTGTAATTTTATCTAACATTGAAACTCTTTTGATCCTGTTTTTACAAGTGTGTGAATTTCAGGGAATGGGTATGACATAGGTAGTTTTTTTTTTTTTTTTTTTTTTTTAAGGTTCTGAAAATTGTATTTTTATTTTTTATAGTAATATTTTATTAATTTTTCTTCTTCTCTTTTTTATGATTGTGATGAATTTTCTTAAATTGTGCCTTTTTTTCCCTTAAAAATAAATAAAAAGATCAAAATATTTTAAATTTTTTAATTTCGTGATTTACTCAATAATCATCAGCATAAAACCCCAAAGAATGATTAGTTCCTTATTTTAGATACTTTTTACAGGTTTTCTGTATTCTCGATAAATTTCCTATATTTAAAAATAATTTTGTAAAAAAAATCATTTAATTCATTATTAAAATATTAAAAAAATTGATTTTTTTAGCAACTAATTTACATTTTGAGACAATTTTTAAGAAAGATATTTTGCAACTTTGGAGTCTCCATATTGATAATCCAACATTCAAATTTGTATTTAAAAGTAATTTTTTTCTAAATTGTTTGTGTTTTTTACTAATACAAGTATCATGTCAATCAAAGAGTTTTAACTTTTTAATACAACTTTACTCATTGAGATTTTTTAGAGAGACATTTCAACCTTGATCACTAATGTAATTTTCACAATAATTGGACACTTCCATTTTAGACTTCACCCAAGGTCCATGATAATCCCTTAACACAAAAGGAAAAGAATAAATAAAAAAAAAAGAGAAAAGTAGAATTATTCAAATGATTAAAAATCAGAAATTACAATAGTGTCAGAAAAAAAAAACGAAAAAATATAAAAAAATTTTAATAATAAAAATATTAGAGAGTGCGGTTATATTTATTTCTTAATTTTAATCCAAAAAAACAAAAAAAAAAGACAACATTTTTAGCTAGAATAAAAAAGAAAAAATTGTTTTTGAATTATTTAGCTTTTCTTCTGACCAAGTAAAGTTAACACCACACAAGAAAATTAAAAAATTTCGTTAAGCGAAATAGAAACAAAAGTTCTGTTTTTGTTCTTTTTTTAAAAAGTTCATTTATTGCTTTTACCAATTTCCTTGGTAATCAGCACCACCTACTTTTCTAACTTGTTTCATGATATCTTCATATTCGAATTCGCTTTCTTCAGTACCTTGCCATTCAATAGCAAATTGTTTGATGACTTTTTTGACATCTGCTTTGTGGACAGAGACACGTGCTCTTCTCATGACACCACAGTTTTCTCCAACCCAAACAACAAAAACAAATTTTGGTCTCTTGGATTCTTCATCACCAGCGATGACACGGAGATATCCATAGATAACAAGAGTTGGATCAAAAAGAGATTTCATTTCATCAATTCCACCAGATCCACTTCCGATCATTTCTAAGTCGTTGGTTTTTCCGACATATCCGCATGCCATCCTAATTTCGAAACAAATTACAATTTAGTTTAAAAATAAAAAAAAAAAAAATTAAAAAAAAAAGGGTAAGCAATCAATAAAAGTTTTCATAAGCAATCTCGTTATTAATAATTTAAAAAAAAAATAAAAATAAAATTAAAAAAAAAGGGGAAAAAAAAATTAACAAAAAAAAAAAAAAAAAGAAATTACCAGTTGGTTTCGGTGTTGTCGTCTCTGACATCATTATAAGCTTCTTCAATTGCTGGGTCTTCTACGTTTGCCATTTGATATTACTATTTTTTTTAAATATTTTTTTTTTTTTTTTGGAAGAAGAAAAAAAAAATTAGAAAAACTGAAAAGGAAAAAACAAGATCTTCAAAAAAAAGCAAAACTTTCTCTGTTTTTTTTAAAAAATTTGTTCAAAAGAAGAAGAAGAGGGAGAAAAAAAAAATTGAGAAGGGTAATGTTACAGTATACATTGGTAACAAAAAACAAAGACCCTTCAATAGAGTGCGATAAGAAAAAAGAAAAAAGAGAAGAAAGAAAGAAAAAAAAAAAAAAAAAAAAAAAAAAAAAAAGTCAAAAAAATTTACTTTTTGTAAAAAAGGATAAGAAAAAAATGAAATTTAAATTGAAAAAAATAATTGATAAACAACAAGATCAATTGAACTAATTATATTCGAAGGGAATTTCCAGTTTAAAAACATAAATAATTATCTTTTGAGAAATAATAGATTAAGAGAAATAAAAGAAAAGAAAACAAATAGGAAGACCTGTGAAAAGACAAATCGCATACCCCAATAAACTGGATTATTTTCTAAATGATGGTGTATTTACATTTTTCTCAAAAAATGAGTTTCTTGAATTTCTTCGATCAGATTTTTAATAAAAAAAAGAAAAAAGCCGATTCTCCCCATACTAGTTGATTAGAGACATTACAAAATTATATTTAAAAAAAAGATTTTAGGAGGGCAAGAAGAAAGAAACCTCGTATCTTTTGAAAAATGAGTTTCAACGTAAAGTTTATTTGTCAATATTTGGAAACACGAAACTTGTTAAAATTTCTCTTTTTCTTATTAGAATTTGAAAATTAAAGGATCTACAATTTCATCCTTTTTTTCTCGTTTTTCCATAATCCAAAATACCTTCATCTAGGATTCTTAGTTTACCCAATCATATTAAGTGTATTTCTAAAAAAAATAATAAATAAATAGAAACACCCTTTTCTATCACTATCTTGTCAAAGTTCTATTTGTAAAAAAAAAAAGAAATAGAAACTGAAGTGAAAATTATTTCCCTTTATTACCCAAATACCCAGACAGCAGCTTTTTGAATTACTACTTTTTTTTGGTCGATCCTAAAAACCTTTTTAAAAAGAAAAACTTATTACTCTTGTTTAAATGTTCAATGAGAGAAAACTCTCAAAGCCCAATCTTGTATTTTAAGATTATACTGTCAAAGAAATAAAGTAAAATTGATTTTCTTTCATTAAACCAAAATAGTTTTTTCTTGGGATTTGGTCATAGCATTTATTTTTTTTCCCAAAGGCAATAGACTAATAATATCCATAAGAACACATTTAAATCTAGTAAAAAAACTCTTTATAAACTTTAGAGAGTTGAATTATCATTTATTAAAAGAATTCATTTAATACAATTGTTTTCAGTAAAACATTCTTAAACTTTTTGAATTTTTGAGAATGAACAACAAAAAGAAAAATTGGAAAACCTCAACACTATTTACTTTGCAATTGGGAGATCAAAATTTTCATTTAAGCTTTCCAAAAAAAGATTGTTAAATTCTGAAAACATATCAATTTTTTAATACTTCAAACCAAGTTAAATTTATTATCCCCTTTGATAGAATTGAGTGCTTTGATGACTTATATTAATTCTAGGAAGATATGATTATTTTGTAAAGCCGAATAAAAATATTAATCTTTTTATTTTACAATTAACATTATTCGGACGAAATTTTGTTTTTCGAATATGGGTGATTGTAAACACAAATCAGATCTCTCAAATTTAATCTTATTGTAACAATTTAACCGAAATATTTTTAATATTTTGAAAATCAAATAATTCAATTGCAGACTTCTCTGAAATCCAGCAAAGAGTTCCAAAAATTGGATCAAAAACTCTAATGAAAATAAAAGTAAATTACAATTTCAGCTATTTGCTCTTGGGACACAAAAAAATTAATAAATTGAGAATTTGAATTTTGACTAATTTAAATAAACACTACCCAAACAAGATTGTTTCAGAAACTTGTTTATAAAAAATAGAGCACACTTGAAAACAATTGTATGAGCTCAATTAAGATCCTTAAAAAAAATTTCACACAAGAAATGCCTGATAGAACTTTCTTGACATTCCAAATAAGAAAAAAAATATATATAAACTAAATTTCATAATAAATTTTCCCAATTTTTTTTTATTTTTTTTTATTTTTAAATGAATAACAAATATTTCTAGTGTATAGAACTGAATATTAAAAAAGTGATTTTTTTATTATAATAGATAACTTCAATTTATAAAAATATTTATTTTCAGAATTTGATTTCGAATCGGCCTATGGTTTTGAAATAGAGTTTATTAAAAGTTTTA
Organism: Anaeramoeba flamelloides; assembly: GCA_027625915.1. NCBI lineage: Eukaryota > Anaeramoebidae > Anaeramoeba > Anaeramoeba flamelloides. The sequence goes on from JANTQA010000008.1 coordinate 1,460,076, forward strand.
CAGTGCAAGCACAAAAGATCTAGAAAAAAAGTATTTACATAGCGTTTACTGATAAATTCAAATAAATTGAATAAAATTTTTAGTTCAATTTCCATTTTTTAATCAATTAACCCAACTAATAAAAAAACTCAAGATTACAAATCATTAGAAAGTCAAACCACTTTTCCAATGTTTCTTTTAATTTACAAGAATCGAGTGCTTTAATCAAAGCTTGGGTAAAAATATTTGTAAAACTGAAAACAAATTAAAAAATTTATTATATTTCTTTGAATTTATTAGTACTAAAATAATTGTCAAAACAGCACCAACATTTATCAAAGACACCAGAACCAATGAAGTTATAAAACACAACTCGGAAGGTGATAAAATAGGAATTTCTAGGGAATAACTTTTTATAAGGGATATTTTTTTTGATCAAGACCCACTTTTTCTTACAAAAAAGAAAACCTAACATTCCACAAAAACACAAAGATGTGTCGACACACTATCTGATCCATGAAAGGAAAACCGGAACTAAAATAATAGACACACCCAAACAAACATTATCCCATTATTGCTAAATATGGACTAATTATACATTGTGATAAAAAAGAAAAATCATTAATATAAAAAAAAAAGGTAAATCTGCTACCATATCTCTAAAACAAGAAGGAAAATAGAAAAGTATCTAGAAAAAACCAAAAAACCTCTTTTCAGATATAGGCTCATAAACATTCCTGTTCGACACAATTTCATCAAGTTTAAAATAAAAAAAAATAAATGAGTTTATATATAATGTTTGGAAAAATTTATAAATTATAAAAAATTAAATTGAATTTAAAACTATTCGAATGAATATGTCCCTATATACACCATTTGAATTATGTGATCTTAATTTAGTAACTTCAAAATCCCTTCTCTACAAGAATTTGTACCCATCTATAAGTTCTTATCAATAAAACACATCATAAAATAAATTGGGATTATTTTTAGCATATTCAGTTTTTTTTTTCAATGTCTATATTTTAAGAATGGGGTTTACACTGGTTACAATAAAGTTTTCTATTATTCTGGTTATTTTTACATTGCTTGTAATTTAGTTGATGCTCAAAATTTTAAAATTTTATTTTTTTAAATCTACAAAAAAATATCTCTAATACCACAGCTACCAAAAATATAAAAATTAACTATCTAGTCGAGTATACTTGCGCTATTTTTTGTCTAGATTGCTTGAACTTTGCCCAACCCACCTTTTCATTTCTGGGTCACATAAAAGACAATCTTCAAAAAAAAAAAAACCACTTACGCTTCCAAATTGATAATGATTTTTCTCGAGACTTATAAAGTTTTCATCGAAAATAACGAATTAATTGTTTTCAGTTGGATTTTTTATTGGGATTTTTCCAAAATTCTTCATTTACGATTGTACAAAATTAGTAAAAGTTTTTTCTATCAAATTTTCTAACAGCAGAATTTCTTTATACCCCGAAGAAAAATTAGAAAGGTAATAAAAACCAATAATCACTTTTTAACACTATATTATTGAAACCAGATAGTTTGGAAAAATTAATAATCAAAAAAAAAAAAAAAAAAAAGAAAAATTAAGAATGTTAAAGGAACAAGATCAAAAAGAAAAAAGAAATTGCACCGATTAAACAACGAAATCCAAAAAGAACAACCGAATAATTTAATTAGGATTTTAAATTAACCAAAAATATCATGGTTATGTTTTTAGTTGTTCTTCATGAAAGATAGTATTTTTTTGATTTTTTACCAATTTCTACTTATCAAACCTTTTTCAATTACTTTCTTTTGTTTTTCTTTTATCTTTTTCGAATTAATCATTATATTAATTTGGATTTGTACCTTTATTTAATAATTAAGAAATATATGATTGTACACTTTAATTTCTTTGAGCGTATTTTAGTAAAATCAAACCTTTAGTGTAATTTCCACACCCCCAATAATAATAATAATAAGATAAAAAACAAAGACTCATAACATATTTAAGTTGAAAGATGAAAAAAAGGATTCACTGATTTAAAAAAACTGATATTTTTTTCGTTTTTAACCCCCCCAAAAAAAAAAAAAAAAAAAAAAAAAAAAAAAACTGATAGAGAGCTTTTATATAAAAAGGAAATTTTAAAAATCAAATAATCTTTTAGCAAATTAGAAATTAAATGAATAATATATAAACAAGGCAAACAAATAAATGAGAATTTCGAAAACAAACAAACAAAAAAAAATATCTAATTTAATACTGATATATCTACATTAATATTTTTCAAATTCTTATTTAAGGGTATTTCGAATTAGGTTAAACGTATTTTTTTAATAATTTTTATTAGTATCTAATAACCAATTAAAAACCAAATCATCATGTGGTGTATCATATGATTGATCTGGAAAATCGATAATGAAAAACCAGGAATATTTTTTGAAAAAAGCTCCAAACAAGATACTCAATTGTTACAATTTGAATCGTTATGAATTAATAATTTTCAATACAACTGTGTTAGTTTCGAACTTATATTTTTGGCAATTTTCGATATCTCAAAGATTTTTTTTTTTTAATTTTATTCATATTTCCCAAATGAATTCTTTTTATCTCAAGACTGTGATAAAATCCTTGCTTTATCAAAGATGGGTTTTTGTAAAACGACCAAAAAGTTAGATTTAATCAGATTAAATAGATTTTGCATCGAATAAGTAAAAATTTTCATTTCAAATTTTTACAAATTAAGGATTTGTTATATATAAAAAATGAAAAGATTATTTTTTTTTCAACTTGAATCTTTTTCATTCTGAAAATCTATAAATGTTTTTTTTTTGTAGATTATATTTTTTTCGTAGGGATCCTATCTAAATTTTTTCTTTCTAATTATGTTTGATCTATCAAAAGAAGTTCAATTTCACAAATTTTTTTTTGAGATAAAACACTTCTTGAGTATTGAGGAAACCCTCTTTAAGTGACTAGACCCATAATTTCCACTTCACTAGTTGGTAAAAATTTGCGACTCATTATTTTGGATATATAATTTAGTTGAGTTGAATGCAAACAAATTTTATAAATTACTATATTTTTGTATGAAATATTTCGAAAAAAAGGAAAATTTTTTTATCTTTTTTTGACTTTATAGGTTTTCGAAGATCTTCAACCTTAAAACAAATAACATAAATTGAATTGCCAATTTTGATTTTTATACAACTAGCTATTTAATTTTAAACAGAGTACACTTGAGTAATTTGAGTTTGATATCGTCTGCCTTCAAACGAGTTTGAAAAAATCATTTTTTATTATTACATTTTTTCTCACGAAACAATAACAGAAAGAAAATTTATGGAAGACTATTGGAGTGTTTTGACGGTATTAGCTGAAGAAGAGTATGTTGATTTAAAATTTTTAGAAAAAGTTGGTCATATTGGATTTTTAGTAACTGAACCGGTCGAGGAAACAAAAGTAGAGTATCCACCCATTGATTTGGAAGATCCTTTTTTAGAACCTGAAGAAAATGAAGAAGCAAAAAAGAAAGAAGAGAAACACCAATCTGCGGTTAATAATAAAACAAACAACCCTAAAGTCAAGAAGGAACAAATAGAAAAACAAAAAAAGCAACAACCCCAGCAGCAACTACAACAATTTAAACAATTCCAACAATTTCAACAGCAACAACTACAACAGCTTCAACAACAGCAACAGCAACAGCTGCAGCAACAACAAAAACAAAAACAAAAACAACAACAACAACAAAATTTCTTAAAACAAAACACAACCCCAAACCCACCTCCAAATAAAAAAAAAATGATAAACGGCTATTACACAATCACAAAAGAAACAAATAATAGGAACCCCAAAATTAACCAATATGAACAGGAGCAGCAGCAGCAGCAGCAACAACAACAACAGCAACAGCAACAGCAATTTCAACTACAACAACAGTTCCAGCAATTTAAACAATTCCAACAATTCCAACAAATAAATAGTGTGCTGGGTGCGGTGGAAACGCAAGCAGAAGCAATCGAAGAAGAAGACGAAGAAGACAGCAAAAATTGGTGCTGTGGTGAATACAAACCAAATGAGGATTGGATCAAATGTGATCGACCAAGGTGCGAAACAAAATGGTACCATTTTGGGTGTGTAGGTATAACAAAGAGTGTTGACAGCACGTGGTATTGTCAAAAGTGCCAGAAAATTATCGACGATTATGAAGCCGAAAAGGAAAAATCAAAAATTATCAAAAGGCAATTGGTTGCGGTCAAAGGATCTGAAGCAATTTCGATCCCCCTTTGGTTTGCAATAAAGTTTCAAAAGAAAACAATGGAAATTAATTCAAATAATAATTCAAGTATCTCAATCAAAATACCTTATCGATACACAACCAATTTTATTTCAATTGTATTAAAAAACAGCAAAAAATATTTAATAAATTTGAATCAACATTCGAAATTTTATTATTATGTATTCAATTTATTGTTTCCAGAGAATATAGATCCTTTGTCTTCATTACAAATTGTCACAATATTTACAGACCGTCTTAGACAAATACAACAATACAAATTTTTCACTTCAAAAATTTTTAATTCTCGTCTCAATAAAAAGTATAATACATTACCATTATCATCATCATCATCACAATCATCAGTACCCCCCCAACCGGTAGAATTAAACAATGGTAAAAACCAATCAAATCAATTCAAAATAAAACTTGAACCGGGCGATGTTAAAGAAGAAAATAAATTTCAAATCAATTCTTCAATTTCTTCCTTTTTACCAATCCCAAAAAAGATGATGGACAAAAATGAAAAAAATTCAATCATAACGAAGGAAAAAAAAGAAGTGGTTGATCATAACAAAGTACTAAACAATACTAGAATCAAAACCGAGAATATCAAAAATGAAAATTTTAATCTTGAGAAAACCAACGTGAAAGAAGAGGAAGGAAAGAAAAGAAAATTCGAACAAATTGATAATCATAATATACAAAAAGATAATAATGAAATGAAAATTGAAGAGCAAAAACTTAAAAAAAGTAGAAACAACGATCAAAATGAAAATCTTGAGAAATTATTTAATGAACTTAACCCACTAAAAAATGAGAAAATCACACAATTAGAAACCATTATTAGCCAAGTTTATGAATCTAATTTAAATAAATTATACGATTGGTATTTTAATAAATTCCAGAAAAATTAATATCAATTTTTTAAAAGTTTTATCATTTCTATTTTTATTTTTATTTTTTTATTTTATTTTATTTTATTTTTATTTTTTAATTTTTTTATTATAATATTTTCATTTTCGTTTTCATTTTTTTTTATCGTTATTTTTCTTTTTTTTATTTTTGAAATTATAACAAACAAACCGATACAATATAAAAAAATTATTACAAATAATAAAGAAATCATTTTATTTAAATTCAAGTTTTGTTAATATTTAATTTAACCTAATCTTTCTTTTCCCACTTTTTTTTTTTGTATTTTTTTTTCATTATCTCAAAATTTTACTTGATTTATTAAATTTAAATAGTTACATTCAAGCTTGTTTCTGATAAAATAAATCTAAATTTCATTTAGATATCGCATTGCTTTGTAATTGTTAAATTTCAGAAAAAAGCATAAATATCATAATAAAATAAAAAAAAGTCACAAAAAACTAACCACAACTTAAAAAAAGATACCAGAAATGCTTAAAAGTATTTATTTTTTATTTGAAGTTATCTAAACAATTGATTGTCAAAAAATTGAAGATGAAGAATTGTATAAATTGAAAACTTTGCTTTACCAAAAAAAAAAAAACCAAAAAAAAATCAAAATTTTAAAGATCAATAAATTTAAAACCAAATAATCTTCAAGATACTGGTCTTTTCTTTTATTCTTAAACGCAGAATTAATACAAAAAAAAACAGAACATATTACATTACATGAGGGGTTTTTAATGCTGTTATTTTCAATATTTTTTTTTCATAAAAAAAGAAGTAAATTTAAATATATAATCATTTTGATACAGACACACCCAGTAGCGCTTTAGATTTGGCCAATTTTGATCAGGTTTAAAATAAAAGATTTAATATGATATTGATGTGCTAATATATTCAGTTTCAAATTTGTATTTAAACCGGATCTGAATTATTATAAAAAGTCAAAATTGTTCAAAGATAAAGTAGTTATGTTTTTGGATTTTTTGATTTTTGGAAAAAAAAATAATTAATATTTATTTTTACATTTTCTTTAAAGAATTTTATTTTATTTTTTTAATTTCTTATATTTGAAAATTCATTACAATAATAGTAATTGAAAACATAAGAAATTTATTTATTAATAATCAACATCAAAATACCTTATGAATTTTATTATTAAATAAATAAATAAAAAAATATAACAATGAGAAATTTTCATTTTTTTCGGGTAATATTTCATTAAATATTGAATCAAGAGAAAAATGAAATTCATTTATTCAGCCCAAAATAAAAAGTTTAATATGAATAAAATTCTAAATATTTAATTTAAACAATAGAAAATAATTGAAAAAGCAACACAAAAAATGAACAAATACTTTCTATTTATTACATTGGAATTAAACCAATTAAAACCTTTTTGATAGACAAAGTAATCAGCCCACCCCTTTTTAAAAAATTTATAATAACTTTTAAATATTATTTAAAAATGATAAAATATTCTTCTAAAACAAAAAAAAATATTTTGAATTCAGTTGTTGATTAATTATTTGAAAATAATCTCTTTAAGAAAATTGAATCTACCAATCTAAATTAAATCAGATACAGGAAAATAATTTATTATCTATAATCCTTGTTGAATAATATTGTTTATTTTAGGTCTAGTTTTTTTTAAAAAAAAATTCAAAAATAGTAAAAATTAAAAAAAAAAATACAATTATTAAACCAACTCGAACTATTGGCAACTTCATTTAATTTTTGACATATATTCATTGTTGAAAAAAATGTAGAATTATAGTTAGAAAAAAAATAATATTTTTTTTTTTTAATTTTAATATATATATATATATATTAATTATTTAGAATTAAATATCTGTATTTTTATTGAATGGTAATAAATAAACAAAACAAATTTTCTATATGATATCAATATATCTTTTGTAACCAATAAATTATTTCGTCAAGTATTTTAGTCAATATTTGGGTGAAAATGACCCTTAAAAAAATTTTCAGTAACATAAGATGCTGTTTAATCATTAAAAATAAGAAGTTTTTGATATATATATATATATATATATATATAAACTTTTCAAAAAAAAAAAATATTTTGTTTTACACAAAATTTCTATTGAAAAATAATAAATTCATAATAACCAAGAAAAATTGTTCCAATGTAGAAAACTTTTTTTCATGTTATTTTTTTATTGTCTGTAACTCTATAATTTTTGATTTTGTTATTGAAAATTTTAATAAAATAATTTTTTGAAACTGTCCTTTATGTTTAAAAATATGAACAGAAGGAAATAATCGAAAATATTGATCACTTTTTATGGGTATTTCCTTCCTATGAAACAAATAGATTGGGCTTTCGATAACAAATTAAAAGAATTAAATTTTAAAGAATTAATTTTAAATAAACAGCTTGAAATTATTTTTGTTAATTAATAATCGTAAAATCTATGATTTTATGCTAAATTTCTGAAAGGGAATTTAAGTTAAAGGGTACTTATAGTGTAATTTACAAAGCCTCCTCTTTAATAAAAAATAATAAAATAATTTTTTTCCCCATTTCCATAACTATATACCTTAAGGTTTACAATCCCTGAAATTTGAAAAAAGATTATTTTGTCTAGGGTGTAGTCTCTTGTTAAATAAAATACTTATAGAATCGATCTTGTGCTTTTTATGGGTTTTAAGAGTTGTTAAAAAAGACACTTTTTGACTATCTATTTTTTTTTTTTTTCTGAAATTGTAATTGAAGAATGTACGATTAATGGATTGGTAAGTGTTTAAGAATAAATTTAAATATTTATGTTGGCAAAAAAAATTTTGATTTACTTTTTTATCAATTAACTTGATGAAAAAATTAATTTTACAAAGCTATAAATAAAATCAAACCTAATGAAAAATTTCAATCAAGAATCCCTAAACCATATTTCTTTATACCTTATATTCAGATATATTTGTCTTGCACTCTTCAATTACAATTTCGGAAAAAAAAAAATAGATAGTCAAAAAGTGTCTTTTTTAACAACTCTTAAAACCCATACCAAGCACAAGATCGATCAACAAAGAACCAAATTAACAAGTCACTACTCCATACACAAAATAATCTTTTTTTCAAATTTCAGGGGTTGTAAACCTTAAAAATACATAAAGCCAATTAAATCATATTTTACGAAAACAAATATTTTTAAAATAAGTATCCTTTTTTAATGAATTCAAAAAAGACAAAGTAAAAAAATCTTGACGTTCAACAACAGTAACTACACAAATAATGATTCAAATTGACAAATAAAATAAAATCCAAAAGATTTTATTTTTTTTCTTTTTATCATATTAAAATAATTTTTTTCTTCTTGTAATTTTAAAAATGTCGAATGATCCTTCGGGTTTGGAAATTAAAATAAACAAAAAGACCGGAAAAGGCTCTAAAATGAATTTCGAAAAAGAAGAAAAAGAAAAAGAAAAAGAAAACGAAAAAGAAAATGATAAAGAAGAAAAAACAAAAAACACCAAAAACAAGAAAGAACTAAAACCAAAAGACACCAATGATAAGGAAAAATTGAAGATCAAAACAAATGAAAACAAAAAACCAAACAAATCCGAATTGAGTTCTGAAAAAAACAAGAACATTCTCAGGCTGAAACCAAAAACACCAAGAAGGTTGGATAGTAAACAAAGAAAAACGATCAGGATACTCAACCAAAAAATCATTGAAGGCGAACAACAGAACACACAACTTCGCAGTGAAATTTCCGGCTACGAAAAGTCCATTCGGAATATGAACAGCGGTGTTGTTCAAATGGAACAAAACAAAAATTTATTGACAAAAAGGAAAAAACAATTACAAGAGATCTTAAATTTGATAAAGCCAACCAAAAAGAATTTCAAAAGGAATGAAAAACAGCGATCTAATAATGGCAACGAAAATGAAGATGAAGATGAAAACGAAAAGGAAAACGAACACGAAAATGAAAATGGTGAAAAAAGTAACTCTTACAGCAAGAAAACCAAAAAATTAAAAAAAACCAACCAACAAACGAATTACCCGACAAACAAAAGAAAGGAAGAGGAGTCCGATTTCTTTATGGAAATCAATTACGAAATTAACATTGTAACGAACAAACAATTAAAAGAAAAATACCAAAAATATAACGATTTAAAGGATTCAATCAAAAAAAAGACAATTGAATTGGAGCAATTGGATAGCAATTTTTTGATCAAATCAAAGGAGTTCAAAAAGAAATTGACACAAAAGCAAATTGAAAAAGAGCAATTAGAAAAAAAAGTCCTGAAGGATCAAAGAGATATCAACCTCTTAGACTCCCGATTTGGAGAAGTCACTGGAAGGAACAGAGAGCTACTTTACGAGTCTGAGAAATTAAACAAGCAGTTGAGTGCGTTCACGGAAAAGAAGGAAAGGACGCAATCACAGATCTCGAATTTATTAGAGCAAGTGACCATCATCGACGAACAGAACCGAGCGATGGATGAAAGAGTGACAAACCTTGCGAAGCAACTTTTGCTTTTAGATTTGCAAATCTCTGCCTACGTCATTGACAGCCAAGTCTTTAATGTAGAATTTTACTCCAAAAAAAACAAAAAATCAAAGCCCGCTCGCATCGCCTTTGAAAAGGATATCCATTCAAATATATTGCTAATCGTAAAATCCGAAAAGAAAAAAAAAAAGCCCACATTCTTTTTTAGAGATCTCATCGAAAATGTTCTAGACGTAGGCCTGGACCCGAACAGCGAAAACAATTTTTTCATAAAGTTAATTGATAACCATGTATTATATTTTTCAAGTAAAGAAAGAAAATTGATAGTCAAGGCAATAAATGTTAATTTTGCGGTCAATTCAAAGTGTCAATCACTTCGAAATATACAATCAATGAAATAATTATTTTTGATTTTTTATTTTTAATTTTTTAAATTTTTATAATTATTGATGAATTTTTAGTTAGCTAATTTAATTTTATTAAAACTAACTAATTTTTATTCATTTATGTCTATTTTTTTGTTGAAATTATTTTTAAATTAATCTCGAGCATAGATAATAAAATTCTCTATTTATTTTTAATTTTACATCATAGAAACATATTTTAGTGTTGTAAACCGTAATTTTTTAATAATATATTTTATTTTATATTAGGGGATATTTTATCGAAATGTAAATAAAGAAATTGTAAGGCCACTTTTGGACGAAATTATATAAAATTCAATATAAACTTTGATCTTACATTTATTTATTTATTGTAGAGAAGGAGAAATATGGAGAAATTTATCAAGATAAAAAAACAAAAAATAAATAAAATAAACACTTTCCCTACCAAATTTCCAAGTTGTAATAGATTAATTATATGTTTTAAAGCGTTTGAAAAAAATATTATGAAGAAAACAATTTATTTTCGAAATTTCGAATTTGAAATCATTTTTTTCACATTTTTTATCACATTTTTACGAATTTTTTCGAGTTTTTTTTTTTTGATAACTTATTTCATTGGTAATTTTTTTTTATGTATTACAAGATTGATAGGAATTAGACCAAAATGTGCGATTCTAATGTTAATATAAGAGAGAAAAGATTTGTAGAGAAAAATCTATTTAGTTCTTCTTGGATTTTTATTTGGATCTTCGATTGAAGATCAAAATGTATATTATTATTATTATGTATGCCTAAATTAGAATTTTTATTTTTCATTTTTTATGAAAATCTCTTGATTTATTAGTTTTATTTCAGACAGATATCAACTATTCTTTGATGTTTTAGAATTCTGTTTAATTCTTATTTGTAATTCATATTTCATTGATAAAATATAATTGATATTAGAAAAAACATTATCTTTTGGATGGCATTTGACTGAAATAAAGTTTAAATAAAAATTTTTTGCGAACCCAAAAATCTAAATTTATTCTTTAACACTTACCAAACTATTAATCTGACAATCTTCAATTCGGATTTTGAAAAAATAAAAATAAATTGTCAAAAATTGTCATTTTGAATAACTCTTAAATACCTTAAAAAACACTAGACCGATCAGATAAGAACTAAATAATAAGTCAATACACTCTATAAAAGATATTTTTTTTTCAAATTTAAGGGATTGTAAACCTTAAGATTTAGTTATTCATTAATGATTCAAAATAATCATATTAAAAAGTTGTTTTGATGGGTTGTAAGTTTAATTTTTAGGTTTTAAAAAAGCATTTTGGGAAAATTTACAATTTCTTTGTTGGTTTTTTGTTCTTGATTTTTTTATTCAATAAAAAGAAAAAATTGATTATCAAAATCTTCTTGAAATAAAAAAGAAATTATATTATATGTCCGTACGACCCAAAAAACACTAAAAATTGAAAACTGATCAAATACCTTTCATAAAAAAAATTAAAAAAACAAAATGAAAAAATAAAAATAAATAAAGTTTCAATATAACTTTTTCTTGAAAACATTTTACGCCAAAACGATTGAATTCAAAGTTGAAATTATGTATATTTTTATATACAACATCTTATTCTAACCCATTTACGAAAACAAATTCTAAATTATGGAAATTTTATTTTCACCAAAGGGGACTAATTTGGTCTGCAAATGTTTTTTTTATTATCAAATGGTAAAATTAACAAAAAAGTTATTTAAAAACGAACAACTCTCTGGAAAAGTATTCTAATTTAATATATTGGCTTATTTTTTGATTTCAAAATTATCTCAACCCTAATTTTTCAAAAAAAAAAATAAAAAAGTGCACAGTAATTTCATATATTATTTTCGATATTCAAAAGTTGAGAGTGCTTTGATTCTAAAAAAAAAATATCCCTGTGGTTAATTGAATTATGTTATAAAGCTCGATTTCGAAAAATATTAATCAGAAAAAAATAGTGCTTAATTTTATTAAAGACATATACAAGTTCCAAAATAAATATTGTAATTATTTTTGAAAACAAGTATAATTTGTATACTGGGTTATTTTATAACTCAGGGTTTATTTTTAAAGTGTTTCATTGTTAACTTCCTGTACAGGCAATTAGATTTCATTCTTCTTTAAATAAATATTTTTTTATAAATTTGAAAATATGTTTGGATTTTGAACTTTTGATCAAAAATCAGAAAAATGGATCAAACTTTTTTAAACAATAATTCTATTCCTGAAAATAGACTTTAAATCAGTTTTGGAGTTGTAATAATCAGACTTTTTACTTCATCTTTCAAATACGAGATTGGGAAATATTTTTAGAATTTTCTTTTTAATTTATTAGGGAGATTTTTTTATGTCGCTTAGCCCCTTAAGGTAGTCAATGATCATATTGTTCTTTATAAAAAATTTTAAATTCCCAAATTGAAATAATCAGTAATATCAAAAAGAAATTCTATTTTTTGTAAAGTAGATTAAATTAAAGAGTCTAGTTTCTTATTAAAAATAAAATCACTTTTCAAATTCTGGGATCCTTTTGACATATTTCTGTTGAACAATTTTTGAGAATCTGGTACCAAGAAAGAAATTGTTCTCTGTCCTTAGGAATAAAAATTTATTCTTATATTATCTTTTGAACAAGATAATACAATTTCTTTTCTAAAGAGAAATATTGATTTTTTTCTTATTTCAACTAAGGTTTTTCACTTCCTTAAACAGAAATTTCACATAATTTTATTCTATTCCCTTTTAGATACAATAAAAATAACAACTTTTAAGTAAATCATTTTTTTAAACAAAAAAGTTAAATGCAGGCTTATTGTGATGGGAAACGACATTAAAGTAAATACAAAATCCAAAGTGTTATTTCTCTCTGGAAGAAATTTAAAAAGCATTCCTCAGTCTCTCTCGCAATGCAGCGAATTAACACATCTAAATTTATCAAACAACCAAATCAAAACGATTCCAAAAAAAATCTCCAAATTGAAATTATTAAAAAACTTGACTTTATCTTTAAACCGCCTAAGAACACTCCCAAATAACATCTATTTGTTGCAAACAGTGACAAGTCTTAATCTGTCTTTAAATTACTTGAAGGATCTTTCGCCACGAATTGGGACATTAACAAGTTTACAATCATTGGACCTACGAGGAAATGATCTTGTCTCGTTGCCTCAAGCGATCGGAGAACTTAAGAATTTAAAAAACCTTGATCTTGCTAAAAATAAGTTGAAAACTGTACCTTTAGGGATCCAAGGTTGTACCAATCTGAACGAACTGTACCTTGAAGAAAACCAGCTTATAGAACTCCCCAAAGGATTTGGATCCTCTTTGAAGAATCTCCGCTCTCTTCAGCTTTCTTTTAACAATTTTGAAATTTTCCCTTCAAAAGAAAGCTTGAAGGGCTTGGTTGGTTTACAATATTTAAATCTCAGCGGCTGCAAATTAAAGGAAATTGGAGGATCTGTCTCCAAATTAAAATCAATCAACAAAATTATTGCAAGAATGAATAGAATCACGACAATATCACCCAAAATTGGGAAACTGACAACTTTAGAAAGTCTAATTTTACAACACAATTGCTTACAAACCCTTCCCGATGAAATAATGAACCTGTCTAATAATTTAAAATCTTTCGATCTTTTTTATAATAATTTTACACAATTTCCCATTCAATTATTTTCGTTCAAGGTCTTAAATGAAATTTTAATAGATGGAAATAAAATCAAACAATTTACTTCTTTACCAAAATTTTGTAAAAATCAAATAAAGAAGAAATTAAAAAGTTTTAACAAGAACGAGAATGAAAATGAAAGAGATCAAGATCAAGATGAAGATGAAAAAGAAATAGAAAAGGAAAAGGAAAAGGAAGACGAAAAAGAAATCGAAAATGTAAAAGGAAAAGAAAAGGAAGATGAAAAAGAAGATGAAAAAGAAAAAGAAAAAGAAAAAGAAGAAGAAAAAGAAAAAGAACATGAAAAAACTGAGAATATACAAGAATTAGAATTCAATATGATTTGTGAATTTGATATTGGCAAAAATAATTTAAAAAAATTACCAGATGATATCTTTTTATTAACACCAAGAATGATCAGATTATTTTTGCATGAAAACAAATTAAAAAAATTACCGAGTAGCATTCAATATTTAGATCGAGTGATAACATTGTTTGCAAAAACAAATAAGATTAAAACCATCCCAAAAGAAATTAATAAAATGAGCAATTTATTAGAAATAAACTTGATGAACAATTTGATTGGGCGTGTACCCGTTGAGCTATATCAATGCCAAAGGCTAGTCAAATTAAATTTATCAAACAATTTGTTAACAGAACTTCCCAAGGGCATGTACCAATTGCACACACTTGATTATTTAAATTTATCATCAAACAAGTTTACAAAGTTCCCCTCTACTGTGCTGACTCTACCACTGTTAAGAACTTTATCCATTGGATCAAATGAAATCAAAGCTATACCAGATATCATCAACGAATTAAAGTTTTTAAAGGAACTGAATGCATCGAGTAATAAGCTATATTTTATCCCATCTGGGCTGGGGTATCTAAAGAATTTTACAACATTATATTTCTCCGATAATAAAATTTCTCAAATCCCAGAATTATTTTGGAAATTAAGAGCGCCAGCGAATTATGGGCTACGTATTGATCTGTCTCATAACCGATTAAAGACATTTGACGAAAGATGGAAACTACTGAATCTTGAAGAATTAGATCTCAGTCATAATCAAATTAAAGCCATTGATCCCAAAATACTCTCGAAATTCTCTCGGGTTCTTGAAACATTTAAAATATCGCATAATAATATTAAAGATTTGGATTTAATGGAGTTCGCATATTTGAAACATTTGAAAATGTTGCATTACGAAGGCAACCAATTAACAAAAAGCTTTGAAGAATTTGTTTGCCAATTTAAAAAGTTTTCACGAAAATTTATAAATAAATTTTCTCATCTGCAACAAATGATTATTCCACAATACGTCCCACTGACACATTCACACGAAGTTTTAAAAAGAAAATTCAGTTTACCGAAAAAATATCGCTTCAATTTCGGCTATAGTGAAATGCAGGGCGTCAGGCCTGAACAGGAAGACTCATTAGCCATTCAAAACGATATGAAACACGATATTCATTGCTTTGCTGTTTTTGATGGACACGGCGGATGGCAAACTTCAAATTTTGTTGCAGATACACTCGATCAGATTCTTTTTTCAAAATTAGTCAATAACATTCCTTTTACATTAGACGAAAAGGGTGACCAAAAATTGAAATTAATCATTGATGACACTTTCATTAATATGAATAAAACCTTGAAGAAACTGGGCTATGATGATTCCGGTTCGACTGCCTGCATTGGCTTGATAATTAAAAATACTCTGTATACAGTTAACCTGGGCGACTCTCGCTCAGTTTTGGTGAAATTGGATAGTGAAACGGTACCTGTAACCAAGGACCATAAGCCCACAGACCGCTCTGAACTTGACCGGATTTGTGAACTTGGCGGTACAATATCAGACACTGGCAGAATAAATGGAGGAATCGCCGTTTCTCGCTCCTTTGGAGATATTATGTATCAACCCTATGTTAGTTGCGAACCAACAATAAAACGATACTCTTTATCAGAAAAAAGTGATAAATTTTTAGTAGTTTGTTGCGATGGCGTTTATGACGTCTTATCAAATCAAGAAGTTGGTGACATCGTTTATAAGAACTATTTAAACGGAAACAAAAATTTAAATAACATCGCAGCACAAATTAGAAATGCTTCCTATTCAAGAGGATCGTTCGACAATATTTCAGTTGTTGTAATTGATTTGTTTCCAAAAAGCCGTTTGCAAAACAAAGAAAAGACACAAATTAAAGAAATAGATGAAGAAATGGAAATGGAAATTGCCAATGAAGAGAGAATACAATTTGGCAAACCAGAAAATCCTAATGAAGAAGAAAGCGAAAATGTTGGTGATCAGGAAAAGGAAGATGAAAAGGAGAAGAAAGGTGATAAAGTAAAAAAGGAGGATAAGAAAAATGAGAATGTAAAGGAAAATGAAAATGAAAATAAAAATGAGGAAAAAGGAAAAGTAACAGGGAAAGAAAAGGAAAAGGAAAATGAAAAGGAAAATAAAAATAAGGGATATAATTATGAAAAAGAATCAGAACCGGTAAAGGGGAAGAAAAAAAAAGGAAATAAAGAAGGAAAAAGGAAATGAAGATGAAAATAAAACATAATGAATATCAGAAATGCCAGCAATCAGTAATGAATGTGTGGTTTTATTAAGATTAAAATGAAATGGAATAAATATTTTTTTTTTTTTTTTTTTTTAATCTTTTCTTTCATTTTTTTATTTATTTAAACGAGTTTTCGATGACAACATCGAATATCACAATATTAGTAATTAATTCCCAATAATATTAAAAAAATCAAGATTAGTCCTACTTTATGTAGAAAAATCATAAAATCCTGATATTCCACATTATCATGATAAAATAAAAACCCCAATAAAAAGAAAAGTATTTTTTTAAAATCACCTTACAAAAAATCATCATGCCTTTTACAAAAATTTTTAGACTTTTACAATATTTTTCCCATTTCGAAATGTTAAAAAATGTTTGAAAGGGGTTTTAGAGTTTCTTCAAGTATTTAAAAGGTATAGAAGACCTAAAGCTTTTATAAATTCATCCGATTTTTTATATGTGAAAAAAAAAATCTTGTCTTTTCATTTTTTTTTTTACAAAATATAAAATATTCAGTGAATTTTATGATCAAACAAAATAATAATCCATTTCAACAATATAATTGGATGTGTAATAGATATGTGTTTTTTTTCAAATGATGTTATTCCCTTCACAAGTTAAATATGTAAAAAGAAGAAGGAGTAATTTTTTTTCTTATAAGTGATTGATCAAAAAAACCTTTAAGCTCTAAATGTATTTTATATACAATACCAAGATATGAGAAGACAGAAGAAGAAGAATAAAAAGAACAAAAAAAAAAGTCCAAAAAATTTCAATAATTGGTGATAATGTAGCAATTTGTTGTGAAATCTTTTCAAAAGTTATCCATCTTCTTTCTGCTTTTATAAAATAAAGAAAATATTTTAACAAAAGAAAATATTCTTTAAAGAACAGATAAAGGATTGCTTACTTTAGAAATATTTTTTTATTTAAGGCAATTTATAAAACGATATACAATTTAAATATTTATTTACCGTTATTTATTACTGTTTTTGATTTAAAGGATAGACAGTTTGACCAACCAAATAAAATGAAAATACAATAAAACTCTTTGATCTGGTCCTTGATTGAACCAAGTATCTTTTTTGTTGTTTTTTAAAAGAATAATTTGTTTTTAACATACTCTATTTTTTTTGATCAAAAATATTGTTTTTTTAAAAAAATATTCTTGAATTAGCCTGAAAATTCATCAACTATTATATCGTAATTACTTTTTTATAAGAGTGATTTTGACCTTTATCACGATTTTATATAATAATAGTGATTTAATATACTATCGCGATAATATGGAATATCAAGATTTTCTCTAATATCATGATTTGATATAGATAATCACGATTTTTGAAACTTTATCGATGACTTGACAAAGATATCCCCATATCCTCCATTATTTCAACATAGAAATACTAAATTTATTTCTTAATTGCAAAAGAAAAAATATAACAAAAATTATATTCTCAAAAAACCAAAATATAAATGCATTCACTATTTAAAGTTCAAATTTTAAAAATAAGGCAAGTAACTTATTTCATTTGATCTATATTTGATAACATATTCAGTTCTCGTTATAAAAAATAAATTATGGTGGTGATTTAGAAAATTTTATCAATATTAAAAAAAAAAAAACAATAATCAACCAATTCAAGTTTTAATGTACAAAAAAAACTTTTAAATTAAGTTCATTATTACCTTTTTTAATATTTCTTGCCTCTCATTTATTTCTTAAATTTATTTCTCTTTTTCTTGTCTTCATTCAAAATAATCTTTTTTCTATTTCATTTCATTTAAATAAAAATAATCCCGTTAAGGTTATAATCTTACCTTCATAATAGCTAGAATAAAAAAAAAACTTGAAAAATAAATTTTAACCTTTCAAAAGGTACCATCAAATCCAAAAAATTACCCCAGTATTTCGAACTTTTCCAAAATTCAAAAGAAGAGAGAAAAATCTTTGATTTTACTGAATTCTTTTAACTTCATGAAAAGCTAACCATGTTTTTTTTTTAATTTTTGAAATAAAAAGAAAAGTGTTAAAATTTTTTTATTTCATAAAATCGAATAATACCGAACAATGATTTTCTTAAGGTTTTTGATTTTATTTATAAAATCAATTGATTTTCCAAATAAACAGAAAACTCAAAAAAATAGAATGGATCCCTTCCCGAATTCAAAAGAATAAAGTTCATTCAAAGAATATTCTATATTCATTTAAATTCTAGAAAAAATTAGTACTTTATTTTTTTAATTGGAAAATCAAAAGAAAATTAAATAAATTTTCTTTTGATTTTCCAATTAAAAAAAATCTATGGGCCAAAATGTACTAATATTTTGGCTAAACACTCTGTAATAATAATAATAATAATAATAATTCTAATAATAATTACTTTTTTTTTAATAACCAATATTTTTCAAAATAAACATTTGACCTTAGTCAAAATGAATGTTTGACTAAATAAACCCCATTCCAAAAATTTGTACACACCTGAAATCAAAAATGTGTAAAATATAAAAACTCAATTTATTATATTTTTCCAAACTTAATATACAACCACATTTAGATAACACATTATTATTTTTTTTTATAAGTAATCATTTTTATCCAAATCAAAGTAAAAAATGTAAAACTCAAAAATAGAAAATCTGTGTGTTCAAGATAATGAAATAAATTGAAAAAAAATTGTATTGATAAATTTGTTGAAATTCCATCAACAATTGCTGATCGATCAAATGATAATATACCATTAACTAATTGTATGTTATTTTCCAATTTAACAAACTCAATACTAATCTTCTATCAACCATTGAAAAAAAAATATCAATCTAACGAAACAAATTACGTAACTGGAAAACAGGAAATGAAAACAAAACCAAAAAGACAAAAAAAGATTTAGTATTTTATAAAATCAAAATTATTTCCAAATTGAATGTAAAGAATGGTATTGTTATTCTTTCAACTATTTAAACGGTGTCCAAAATTTTGAAATTTAGTTTAGTTTTGAGTATAAACACTAAAGAATTTAATTTAAATAAAATATTTTTTTTTCAAATGTATGTAAATATATCGAAATAATATTTTATAAATTAACTTGTGAAAAAGATATTAAACAAAAAAAATGTGAGTGGTTATTTTTTAAAAATAATTTCAAAAAAACAACATTTTTGAATTTTTGAATTATAGTACAGTTGTTTTAAAAATGTGAGGACTTTTTTAAAACTTCTTTGAAGTTTTTGATGCCAAAAAAAGTGAAAATTTTGACAGAATTAAAACTTGTTCTAAGTTTTCTGTTTTAATAGAGAGATTGATCAACCCCGAAATACGATGCGGGTGTTGGTATGAAGGAAAAAACTTGTTTTAAAAAAATTATTCACTTTATAAAAACAGAAAACTTTTAAAAAACGTTTTAATTTTGGCAATAACATAAAAACAAAAAAAGTGATTACTTTTTTAAAATGGGTGTATTATTGTTTTCAAATTTTGAATCCTTTTTTATTCTTTTCTTTTTTTTTTTTAATTAATTATCCTTAAATATTCAAAGAATCCCTCCTTAAAAGGGATCTAACAAAATCATATTTCTACCCATCTATATAAAGATATATATTTATATATATATATTTGTTTTAATTATAAATGAACTTTAATCTGTGTCATCATCACTAACTTCAATTTCATGTTCTATAAGATCTTCTTCATCAAGAATTAATGTGTTCTGTTGTCCAACAAAATCCCAATCAGGATCCAACCCAAAACTCAAATTATTTTTATTGCTTGTAGTAAAATGCTCTTGCTCCTCTCCATCAAATTCAACAACACCTGAATTATCTTCAAATTCTTTGTCATTAAAAATGTTTTCGTCTTGGACACCATTGCTCATAAAAATATCCAGACCAGTATTTTCTTTCTCAATAATTTGATTATCTGATTTAGGTTTTATTATTTCATCAAAAAAATCATCTGAGGATGTATTAAATTCAAATTTATTTTTTTGAGTTTCTTTTTCATAAAGATCCTGTTGAAATTTCTCTTTCTCATTTTCTTTTTCTAATTCCATAGTTTTTTCTGTATTTGTTTTCTTTTCTTTGTTTTCTTCTGGTTCTTTTTCTGAGATTAAAATCACTTTTTGTTGAACCTCTCTATTGTGAATATTCTCTTTTTGCTTTTTTTTTGATTTCAAACTGTTTTTTTTAGGTTTTTTTCCACTTCTTTTTTCTTTTTTTTTTCGCTTTTTTTTTGTTAAAGGAACAAAATCAGGATTTCTTTCAATTTTTGGTGCGTTGTGATTTTTTGTGTCATTTTGATTGCTTTTGTTCCCTTTTGTTTTTTCAATCTTTATTTTTGGAATTGCTTTTCGACAATTTGTACTAGGTTTTGATCTTGAAAGATTTGTATTTTGTTCATTCAAAGAATTCTTGTTTAAATTGTAATTCTTTACGAGGGAGTATACTTCATAGTCTTCTTGTTCATTAATATCAAAAACATCCGAAATGAGTGTTGAGTTTTCTTCTTTACTCAAGAAATCACCCATTAAATGTTTATTCGATTTAAGAAGAAAAAAGAAAAAAAAATAAATCAAAGGTATTAAATTGTGAGTAAGAAAGATAAACAAAATCTCTCAAATTTCTTAGAGAGGCTTTTTTTCTTATTTAAACTGATTGGTTAACTCTTGCTTTAATTGGGTATTACTGGCATTTGAATTCTAAATGGGACAAAATCTTCACCACATTTTGAATACTTTTCTTTAATAAAAAGAGTTTTCTCAGAAGTCGGTTGGTATTTGTGGGATCTATTTGAAAAAGGAAATTGAAAATAAAGTGAAAATTTTTTCCCATTAATAATACAAATACCAGTATAAATAATCAAGAAAATTTCAGTTTTCAGCGGATAGCCAAATTAAAGACAACATTATTTCCTTCAAGATTAATGATCCAAAATTTGTTCCTAAAAAAAAGCTTGTCACCACTGGCTAATATGACTGTGGGTGTGCCCTACGATTTGTTGTAAAATAAAAGGAACAAAATTGTCATTAATCTTCCAAAAAAAGGTCTTATAAATTATGGAACATTTCTTATTTTTAAATCCTTAATCAGTTTATTATTCTTTTCCTTGACAAAATTGGGAACTTTAGAGATGGTGAATCAAAATTCGGGAAATATAATTAGTAAGTAAAGTTGATGGTGAAATTTTGTCCTTTTTATTTGACAATTAATAATAATAACAGTAGGTTGTAAATGATGTATGTGATCATCTTTAAAATCACTTAAAAAATCTTTTTCACATTAAACCCCAATTCAGAATTTTTAACAGAACCAAATTCAATTTTATGAAAAAAAAAATCTTATATAAACAATTATAGAAAAAATACCAAATAAAAACCATTCATTAATTGAAATGCGAACAATTTTTTATTAATTACAATACCCATAAACGAAAAAGAATAAATAATTATCTATTAAAAAAATCATGTGTATGTTAAAAATTTCTGAGAGAGCATAACAAAAAAAATTTATTGGTAAATTTATTTTAATTCTATAAAAATTATTGATCAATCAAATGTTTAGATATTACCAACTAATTTTATTTGAGTTCTTCTATTTTGAATTATACTTAACTTTAACACATATCAATTGTTTGTCAAAAGACATCATATTCAAAGCAAACTATTATGTAATTAGAAAATAAAATGAAAACAAAAAACAAATAAAGGAAAAAAGCGTTTTTATTTTTTTAAAAAACCAAAATTATTTCGAGTTTGAATGAAATTATAAAATTTTGATTCCTTTAACTGTTTTTATTATATCAAAGATTTTGGAATTTTGTCATATTAAAGATAAATAATATCTGTTACTTGGAATATCCCAAAATTCATTAATATCAATAGTTTTTTTTCAAGTGAAACTAACAAAGAATTTAATCATTATCTATAAGTAATTTATATATATATCAAACTTTTCAGTTAAATGAATTCATTTATTGTGAGTAAATTACACTTTTTTCAAGGATTTTAATTGATATTAGAAGAAAAAATTTTATTGAGGAAATTTCAAAATTGAATCAATTTTTTCACATTTTTGCACATTTTGGTTTTTTTTTTTTCGATTTTTTTCATAAACGTCATTCAGTTTCGATTTTTTTTTTATTCCAAGAATGATAATCAAGTAATAACTGTGTTATTCTAATGTTATTTAAATAATAAAAATGATTGTAGAGAAATTATATCCTTTTCTCTTGTAATTTTAACTGATGTTTGATCTTGATATTTGTTGAATAAATGAGAAAAAATTTCACTTCATTTTCAATTTTCTTTTTCAAATAGAGACCACAAATACCAACATACTTCTTTGAAAACTCTTTTTATGAAGGAAAAATATGGAAAATGAAATGAAATTTTTTTCCTCTTTATTATTCAAATACTAATTGTATTTCAATGTGAACTTTGTTTTTTTTTTCTGAATATTTTACCTAAGAATTTTAGTTTTTCAATTTTTAAGAAAATATATTGATTTACCAGTTTAAAATAAACACGGATATCAACTATTCTTTGATTTTTCTTATTCTGTTTATTTCTTATTTTTGTTTCCAATGGTCAATTATAAAAAATAATTGATATTTGAAAAAAAAACTGTTGAATTCCTTTTGACTGAAACAGAGTTTATATAAAAACATATATCTAATTATTATCCCCCCCCCCTACATTTTTTTTTAAAAAAATTTCCAATCACTCTATTTTTAATTATTTAGTTCTATTTAATTATTCAGATATCAGAGTAAGGAAGATTATACTCAATACAAGTTATTTCCCAGAAAGTTGGGAATTATTTTGTTATGATATTTCAACTACTAATAAATTCACAAAAAAGTTCTTTATTTTTTTTGTTCACTTGCCTATTTTTGAAAATGTTTTTTTCAGAGTTGGGAACTCAATTTCCATTTATTGAGATTTTGTAGACAAACTAACTTTCAATAAAATTTAATTTTTGCCTTAGTGGGCAATAAATTGATTTTTGAGTCTTTAAAAAAATTTTAAAAAATCACAATTTAGGGATTCGGGAAGTGTCTAGGTTTCCCAGAATCCCAAATAATGGAGAAAAATCATCGATTTTACTCAATTCTTTTAAATTCTGGAAAACCTAACGGCAAATAAGAGGAATTAAAAACTCATCTGTTAAATAATGAAAAAAAAATAAAATTTAATTTTTTTTTATCCACTAAAGAAACTAGATCAACTAATATAAAATTTTTCTTCGATATTTATACAAATAAATTTCTTTCTTCAAAACTCTGAAAAAACATTTTCAAAAATAGACAAGCGAACAAAAAAATAAAGAACATTTTTGTGAATTTATCAGTATTTTATTCGCTTATCAATCTAATTATATTTTTGAGGTTTAAGATCAACTTTCATCAATTGTTTGAAATTTTGATATTCAAAGATAATTTTCAAATAGAAACATTTTTCGAATCAATGAAAAACTTTTCTTGTCTTGTAAAAAATAATAAAAAAGCAAATCAATGATATTATTCAAATTTTAGTTAAAAAATAAAATGTAGAAAATTTTCATTTCTCTTTCCTAAATATTATTTATCATAAATTTGAAAAGTAATACCTTACGAAAAGGTGGTATTTATCATGTGAAGGATTTTTTTTTTTAATAATTGGGAACTTGATATGATTTCCTTATTATGTTCGGATTTTTGTTTTTATTTTTGAATTTGTACAGAAAAATGAAAATTTTCTTGATTTTCTTTTTCAATCAACAATTGTATTAATTAGACTGTTAATTGCAAAATATAAAAGATCAAATTTTTCTTTCAGCTTTCCAAAAAGATAACATCCCAAGAATTAAAAAAATCATCAAAGTCTCCAATTCTATCCGATAGAATTAGTAGATTAAAACTGATGGAATTAAAAAATTGAAAGGTTACATGATTTATAAGACCTTTTTTTGGAAGATTAATTAAAATTTTGATCCATTTATTTTGTAACAAATAGTAACAACAAAACTTTTCATCTTAAAATTTGCAAAGAGGGACTATTTTTTTATTTATATGAAATTAAAATTAAATCTTTTTTTTCATTAATAATTAAAATTTTGAAAGAATTAATTTTTTGATGAAAAGAATCTTTTTCATTTTGATTTGAATTTGTTGGCTAATTCAAGTAAATGAGTCTCTAATTTAAATTAGACAAACAACACTTACTTTAAAAAATGTTTTTCTTATTTTCTACCTTTTTTCTTTTTCTTTTTTTTTGATTCCTTTTTTGTTTGTTTTACAAAATCTTCTTGTTCTTTGATCCTGTTGAGGATCATTTGTGGTTCTACTTCTAAAATTAACCCACCACTTATCACTTGATCAAGAATTTGGTGAACCTTATTTGAGTGGAAGATTAAATCAAGCTCGCAGACATTTTCAAAATATTGGTCAAGTGACTCGACATAGATTTGAATTAAATCGATCATCCCTAACTCTGACTCCGTTCCATCGACAACAAATATAAAATACAGTGTCGCAAAGTGTCTATAAATGAATTTGATGTCACCACCCCATTTCTTTAACTCTTCATTTTCAATATGGTTTCCATCAAAAAAATTACACATCTTATCGGATCGTTGTGAGACCACATCATAAATTGCTCCAACAAGCGGCAGCCTTTTTTC
This sequence comes from Anaeramoeba flamelloides, assembly GCA_027625915.1. NCBI lineage: Eukaryota > Anaeramoebidae > Anaeramoeba > Anaeramoeba flamelloides. The sequence continues at coordinate 1,485,044 of JANTQA010000008.1, forward strand.
TTCGTCAATTGGAACATAAAATTTGACCAAACGTGGCTTTCCACGATTGTTGACAATTAAAACACTGAAAATCATTATTTGGGATAAAAGTTGAAATAAGAAAAAAATAAAAACTTTTCACTTTCGGAAATATTCCTGATTTTCATAGTTTGGAGTCAAAAATCTGATTTCCCAAAATAAAAGCTTCTTTACTCTTGAATTCAAAACAATTCCAGATCTAAAATTAGATCAAAAAGGTTATTGGTTTTTAAATCAAACTTTATTTTGTTTTCCTTTTTTTTAATAATTAGAACTCATCAGCAAGTCGGTTTGAAAATTCTGATCTTTATTTGTTGTAACAATTTTTTTATTGAATAACTTGCAGTTTATGGGGTGAACTAAAAACTGTACTGGTATTTGAATTATAAACGGGAAAAATTTTCACTTATTTTTCAATCATCTTTTTCCAATATTTTACACAAATTACAACTGACTTCTTTGAGAACTCAATTTATACAAAGAAAAATACGGCTAAGGAGGTGAAAATTTATTCCCATTGAGAATTCAAATACCAATAAATGTAAGATATTGTGGATTGAAAAAAGATAAAATTTTCCTCTGATTCAAATTTTGAATAGTAGGATCCAAAATGATTCTTCTTCGAACCGATGTTCGTTGAGCCAACACCCCAACCACTTATAAAAGAAATAATAAATTTTCAACAGCTAACCAAAGATTCGAGATTTATATCAAATTAATGAGAATTTTTTAAAGATATTTTCATCTTTGATTTAAGAAAATGATTATACTCTTCTAAGAATTTTTTTTTTGAAAGTTTGTTTATTTTTTCTGATATTTGAAAGAACTAAAAGATTCAAACAAACATTTTTTTTTTATATCTTGAGTTGAATTGAAGCCAATTGCATTTATTGGAAAACAATTCTTTAAAAAAATAATCAATGTGTATGTTACAATTTTAAGTGTTGAAATGTAAATGATTTGATTACAGGGCACGTTACCTAAAAAAATCTTTTGTTTTTTTTAAAATAACGAAGTTTCATTTTTATCAACCTATAACATAAACCAAAAGCCCTGTTTCTTTTTTATCTAAGGTTTTTACACATTAAATAAATAAACTTTCCAAAAACTTACCAATATTTATTGATGGTATATTGTTATAAGTTTTTTTTTGATTATTTTAAAAAAAAATCCATAAAATCCAATCCTATTAGGAAGTTTCCTTCAAAAAAACTCGAGTTAATGTGTGAGAAACAATGTTAGACAAAAAAATATAATTCTTCAAAAATTTGAAAAATTTCATAATATTTTTAAAAAATTACTATTTTTAATTAAAAATTGAGTAAAAATATCAAGAGGTTTACTTACAAAATTGATTTGAACTTGGGTATACCATTTAGTAGCCGATTGGATCTTAAATGGGAACAAGAAGTAAAAAAAAAAAAACAAGATATTTATATTAAAAACCGATTTAGACTTTTGTGTATTACGGGGAAGTGAAGTAGAAGTTGTTTTGGAAAAAAAAGTAGAAAAAAGTATACCTTTAATAAGAAATACATATTTTATATTCTGAAAAGAGTTATTTTTGACCACTATAGTAAATGTAATCACAAAATTCATTAATTTTTTAAACTTCACCTTGAAATCGAAAAATGAAGTAAAAATTCGAATATTGTCATTTTGAAAAGTTAAAACTGTTTTTTTTATAAGATTTATCAGAATAAAAACTTTTTTAAAGTTTTATGTTTTAAGAAAGCAAAAATTTTTTTAAAAAAAGTTACTTTTCTTCCAGCCCTAACCTCTAAACCACATTTAAAACATTGGTCCTTCACTTTTTTAAAACAAATCTTACAAAAAGTTTTAATTTTGAAATTTTTTTTACTTTTTTAAAAAACAAACCATGATAAAAGTTTTAAAAAAATCTTCATTTTTTGAAAACTACGTTTTCATTAGGCTAGACTTTTTTTTAACATAATTCTTGAATGTAAATAATTAATTTTGAAAGTTCGATCTTTTGTTTTCTTTTTCAAAAAATCTAGAATTCAAAATATTTTATATTAAATTTATATAAACATTTATTTACCTAGTGTCACCCTCTTTGATTGTCACCTAAGATTACTGTTTTTTTTTTTTAATTATTGCTTTTGTTTAAAAATATATTGCCTTTCAAATCAAAATAACATTGTTGAAAATAACAAAAAACCTAAGGGTGATTTTCCAGGATTTGGAATACAATTTTACCATATTCTTTTCAATCAAAAAAAAAAAAAAAAAAAAAAAAAAAGATAGCCGAATACCAATCATGAATCAGATATAGTGAAATTTTTATTTATTATTGATAATCCTTTTTCTTGTTATTCCTTGATATGATTTCTGGGCAAGAATCATCCAGTTTCGTTGAGTTATGTTGAGTACTGATTTTTTTTTAATTCATGTTTATATAGAGAAGAACCATCTATTTATTTTCTTTATTCCTTAAAATTAAAAAAAAAAATATAACTGCTGTTTTTTTAATGTCTTAGATATGATTCTACAATTCTTTCGATTTTCCTAATCAAAAGAAATTTTTTTAAAAAAAAACTAAAGGTTCATAAGTGTAAATATGGAATGTTATAAAAAATAGAGTTTTTACAATTTAAAGATAAATCAAGTTTTTCATAAATTTATCCAAATTTTAATAATAGTAAATAAAACACCCTATTTGATTTTTGAGTGCAAATGTATTTTCAATATAAAATCATTTGGTGACCACCAATACTTTATTTGAAAATTGATTGTTTTTTGAAAATTTGAAAGATTCGTATTTGCCACACGAGTTTTTGATTAAAATTCTTATGTGTATATTTAGATAATCAGATATTATATTTACTATTACCAAAAATTGGATATTTACTTGGATCTCTTTATTTATCCCTAAAATTGAAACAATCTATATATTTACAACATTCCATATTTACACTAGTGTAAAGCTAAAAAATTTATTTGATCCATAATTAATGAGATTTTTCTACTCATCAGGCCAAATTAAAATCAGTAATTTTTACTTTGAAAGATTACCATTTTAAAAAAAAAATGAAATTTAAAAAAAACTCAAGAAATGCAAATCAAATTAACTATGGAAATTATAAAAATTTTTTCTTTCTTTTGATTAAATCTAAAAAGTCAATTATCCACACCTTAAAGTGGTTTTCTTTTATGATTGGATTTCTTTTTTAGGTTTATTTTCTCACTTTCTTCTCTTAACTTAATAGATCTCTTTTTGATCCTTCTTATTGCATTTAACTCCTGTCTAATCATAAACCATGAAATATCAAACTTTGAATACTTCAGAAATGTACCTAACAACTTCAACAGGTTCAGAAAGATGAATAAGAGTATTGATAAAATCACCAATCGACCTTAAAAAATTAAAAATTTATTCTTTTTAATTTATTTTTTGTTTTTCTTTGATGGAATACCGTCCTTTTAAATTTTCTCCAATTTTTTCGCCAGATCAAGATCTTGAAATTGCGAACAGAATCCACATCCTTGTAGTACCCGTTGGCAACATTTCCCAAACTACATTCAAATACTATTTAAATCAACTTAAAAGAACTTCTCGTGTGAAACGGGAATCACTTAATTTAAAGATCTTAATTGCACCAAAAAGCCAAGGTGAATATTAACAGCATTCTCTAATATTCTCCCCTCTTTTTTCTTGATTCATTTTGCAAAAATTGAAAAATCCATTAAAAAAAAAAAAAAAAACTAAAAAAACACCCCAACAAAAAAAAAAACAAATAAAACTAAAATCGAAAAGACAAAAGACAAAAACGGGCATTTAATCATGGAGACATTTATTTAAAATATATACACGGCGAGTTTTTACCAAACGAATGGTCTGATTTCCATTTATATAAAAAGGTTTTTTGTATCGTTGGTATTGCACATTGCCCCAAGTCTCCAAACCTTCGCAAGCTGTATCAAAATTTCTTGGACATTGTGCAAAGGTTCAAAACAAGCTCTCCTTTAGTATGGAGGTGTATTGCCTTTGAGCCACCAGAGGAGCTTCAAGATCCGATGCTCAAGAATTTGTACCCAATCCCGATGGTCCAAAATGTCGACCATCTCATGTTTTATTTGGATCGGATAGTTGCTGATATGATTACCGATCTCAACACCCAATTCCAAAAAGAAATCAAAATCCCAGTCAGCAAATTAGATTTGATTCAAATAAACACAGACAACCTAAAGTCAAATTCCGAAAGCAACATTTTGAAAAAAGCGAAATCACCACGAAGGAAAAAAGTTATTGCAGATTATGCACTCTTGTCGGGGCAATGGGAAGACGCTAAAATCTTTTACAAAGATGCAATGGATCAATTGCATAGTCTTTCGGATTGGGTTTATTATGCCGGCTGTGTTGAAAACTTGTGTTGTGCAAGAATTTTGCTAGAAAAAGAAAAAAATGGTGAGAAATTAGGTGTAAATCTTTTTGTTTTTCTTTTTTTTTTTTTTATTTGTTTTTGTTGGCCTTATTTAATAATTTATACAAACCCGAGAATTAATTTTGGAAGATCCTTTTTGTTAAGGATTACAATTCCTGAAACTGGAAAAAAGATTGTCTTGTATTAGGGGTAAAGCCATGCTATTTTGGCTCTTAGCTGATCGATCTTAAGTCTGAATATTAATAGTGGTTCAAAAAGTCAATTTTTTGACAAATGTATTTTTTTCTTTTCCGAAATCCAAATTAAAGAGTGTAAGACAAATACGTTGTAAGGTAAGTTATAAAAAAATGTGAATTGTGTGTTTTTGATTAAAATTTTTATTTAGGTTTTGGTTTTATTTGGTGCTTAGAAATATTATTTTTTTCTGTTAAGGGACTAGTAACTCTTATTTATTTATATTCCTAAAGGTAATAGAGTAAGTATTTACACAAGGATACAATTAAACATTATATGCAACTTCATTTATCAACTTTAGAGAGATGAGTTATCATTTTTAAAATAAGTTCATTTTATCCAATTATATTTTCAGTCAAAAGATCCGATCCTTTTTATTTGGATATTAGGATCAAATTAAGAAAGAAAAATTTTACAAAAAATTTTTATTTTGAAGAAATTTCCACTTTTAGTAATTTCTGAGAGTATTTATGAACAAGTAACCTTGAAACTTTAATATTATTTTAAAAATATATTAAAAATAAATCCAATATTGAATACTTAAAGATCTAAAAAAATTGATCTTCTATTTTATTCACAAATATTTATTAAATTTCATGAAATTTAAAAGATTAGGCAATATTCTTTTTCAAATATTCTGAGTAAAAAAAGAAACTGTTTGTATTAAAATCAGTTATTTGATAATATCTATTATTTTTTTTTATTAGATTTATTTGAATTAATTTTATTTGTTTGAAAATATTTTAAAAATTTGAGAAATAATTGTAAAGTCTATTTATACATTTAACCTTTGTGTTGTTAATAACTCACTGAAAGAATTAAAATTGGGGGTTATTAATTATTGATTATAAATAATCAAATTAAAAAGTTTTTCTTTAGATTATAAGTTGAATTTTCCAGGTTTTAAAAAAGTATTTTGGGAGAATTTTTAATTTGGTTGTTTGGTTCTTTTTCTCAGATTTATTTTTTTATTCAATAAAAAAGAAAAAATTGATTTGAACTGTTCTTTGAATCAAAAAAATATATTTTTTACAAGTTTAAAATAATTATTGTAATTTTTTTTGAAATTAAGTAGCTTTTTTATACTGGATTATTTTAGAACTTGGTGTATTTATTTTTAAAGGGTATTTCGGTACACTTCCTTTGTAGATATTATGATTTCTTTCTTCTTTCAAAAAAAATAATTTTTTTTTAGATAATTCAGAAATCTGTTGAATTTTGAACTTTTTAAAAATGAGAAAAATGGATCAGAAACTTTTGAAAACAATAATTCATTTCTGAAAAATAGCATTAAAAGTAAGTTTGGTCTTGTAGTAGTAAGATTTTTACTTACATTTTGCAATTTCAAGATGAGATGAAATTTTTTTTGAATTTGCTATTAGATTTATTAGGGTATTTTTTATTTAGTTTACTAGTCCCTTAATTTAACCAAGGAATATAAAAATTTCAATCCTAAGCCCTAAAATCAAAATTCATTTATAAATACCTACCAATCTATTAGTCTTACTCTCATAAATTCTGATTTCGGAAAAGAAAAAAAAAAACTTGTCAAAAATTAGTAATTTTTTGACCCACTCCAAAAAAAACCCATACCAATTAAAAATTTGATACAAAGCAACCCACAAAAAATTAAAATTTCTTATAATTTCCCTTCCAATCAATTAAATAAAAAAAAAATATTTTTTTTGAAAAGCTCGGATTGAAACCAAGGCTAATTAAAAATTTCAATCGGCAACATACAAATCTCATTTTTTTATAACTTAAGTTCCTGCCAATTAATCTTTAACTTATAAATTCGGATTTCGGAAAAAAAAAAATAAAATGTACAAAATTGCCATTTTTGAACCAAGTATTAATTCCCATACCAATTCTGAAGATCGATCAGATAAAAACCAAAATAACCAGTTGTACTCACACCCGACACTAGGTAATTTTTTTTTCAAATCTCAGGGATTGTAAACCTTAAGTGGATTTGATTTACAGTCAAAGAAAAAAACTTACTCATAAGACAAAACTGGTAACTCAAATAAAGATCATTTTTTTTTTTTTTTTTTCAATTTTGTTGATAAACTTGATAATTATGAATGGTTAAAAGATCAAATATAAATTAATCGTAGATCAATATTTAATCTTAAATGGAATTAAATTTGATGGTTTCAGTTATTTTAAAAAAGTGTGACAAAAAGGTTTCCAAAAGTACTGCCATTTTTCAATTCAAACCTGAAAATTTTAATTTCAAGTCACAAATATATTTTACTATTTATTAGTTTAAAATAAAAACAAAGATAGTATGTGCAAAATCAATTAAAAATGATATTTTCCAAGATTTAATTAAGGCTCTCCATTCTAAACTTTTTGGATATAATTATTTTTTCTTTAATTTGAATTTAGCAGTATCTCTAAAACAGTTTACAAACTTTATTAGGCCTATTTTTAGGGCTTTAATAAAAATTTTTTTCTTTGCACTTTTTTACAACAACTTTAAGGATTATACATCAGATAAAAAAATGTTAAAGGTTACAATATTGATTCTTTCAATTTTTTCGTTTATTTGCCCCTGTCCCAAAGAAAACTTTTTATAAATCCAAAAAAAAGAACACTTTCCCAACAAAATCAAGAAAATTTTTTCAAATACAACTTAAATCTCTTTGCCACTTTAATTTCAAAGATCATCTGTTAAAAACCCCATTATTTTTAGTTTTGTTTAATTTAAACACTCCATGGCTTAAGTTAAACGCATGTAACGTTACTATTTTTACTGTTGTAAGAACTTTGTAGAGATTTAACTTGTACTCAACTTAGTTTGACAAATTTTTTCAAATTTTTTTATTTGTAAAAATTTTCCGAAAATCACAAAACCTAAACTGTCTTTCAAAAATTGTGACTCATCTGAAATAATAAATTGAAAAAAAAAGATATTTTCTTTAGTATTCAATGAACAACTAATTTTTAAATCTTATCCATAAGTCACTTTTCAATTCTTATAAACACAAAAAAGCCTGATATTTTAAAAAATAAAAAAAAATAAAACCAAAACCTTAAAAAAAGTGAATCACAATTTTTTGAACTGAGCCTTACTGATTTATTTATATTACTGAACTTTCAATGAAAAAAGGTAAACAAGTGGATTTTTTTGATAATAAATATATTCACTTTTTAAAAGACATTATATAGTCTCAATTTTCCAATGATTATTTGTCTTTTGGTTAAGTTTTTTTTTTTCAACTTGATCTTTGGCAAAAAAAAAAAAAAGTAAGAAAAAAGAAAAGGAGAAAGAAAGGCAAGAAATAAAAGAAGAGTTATTATTATTGGTAAGGGTTAAGTGCTCAAGAGCTCTTAATCTGTTAAAGAGAGAGTTTTGAAGTGACTAAATTTGTGACTCCTAATTCAAAGAGTAGTCAAAAGAACCTTTTAATTACAGCCATTAGAAGTATTTTAAACTCAATTTAGTTTTCTGGAAAATAAAAGAAGAGTAAAAAGAATAAATAAAAGAGATGAAAAATGAAAGAGTAAAAAAAGAAATAAAAAAAAAGAGTATGAACTTAATTTCAAAGTTTTTTTTTGTAACCCAAGTGTTAAATGGGTTGGTGGTTGTTTCCGGTTATTTTGAAAATTTCTGGATCGCTACAATGATTTATTTTAATAAAAAGATCAAAATATTTGACAAAATCTAGATCAAATGAAATAGGTTACTTTATTAAGTTTTTTTAGAACTTAATAGATGTGTTAAATCTATAAAGTTTTGAGTTTTTAAGAATGAGAATTGGTTTTCGAAATTTTCTTTTTGTTGGTTTGCTTTTTTTATTTTTTTTAAATTTGTAATTTTTTTATAATCTTGTTTTGGCAAAATCCAAATACAATATACCGACTGGACAGCAAAAATAACAGTATAAGATACTGAATTGACATTATTCACCCAATCCAAGTAACGAATCAACAGATTGTACAGAAAGGTCTATTAAGATCGCTTCAGTTCGGTTTCAAACCACTTCAATTGGCTCCATTCGATTCATTTAAGTCTAGTTCAATTTGTTCAAGATCTATTCAAAACAAGTTCAGTTTGTTTAAGATCTTAATCGTGAACAAGTTTACAAATTCTTGTAATGATTACTTAGTTAGTACTTTTACCCTCCTCAAAACACTTTCAAAAAACAAAAAAAGGGAGGAACCGAAGGAACCGAATGAACCTAAGCAACTTAAAAAGGGGAATTTGAAAAAATTAAAAAGTATCAAAAATAAAACTTCTTTTATATAAGGACAATGGGCTTTAATACAATCGCTTCCACTCATAATAAATAAAAAAAATTAAAAATGTTTATTTATTATTCCAAAAAATGACTTTTTTTACAATTAATTTTTTTTCTTAACAAAACATCAAAAACAAATTCAATATAATTAATAAAACAAAAAACAAAACAAAAAATAAAACAAAAAACAAATAAATAAAAAAAAAAAGGCAAAATTTGTTAAAGAAATCCGAGAAAAACAAAAGGATGCAATTCTAATATATGATAAAAAAAAAGCATTTGTATTAAAAATTGAATCTTTAATCAAATTAGCACAATTTTTATTAAAACATGGAAATCAAGAAGATCGGGAAACCATTTTAACATCGCTTGGGGGGGCGTATTCACATACCAATGAGTTAGAATTTCTTGAGCAGACCTTATTGTTATCGCTATTAGCATCTTTATACTCTGCTGTGGGGTATAAAAGAAAGGTTTCATTTTTCCTCAGAGAAACTGCAATTAGATATAAGCAATTAAAAAGATGGGAATTGTTTCATAATTATTTACTTTATTCAACAAAGTTTTTCCAACTTGAGAATTTACTATATTGCATTGAAAATAAAACAATGGTCACAGCTCATCCTGTTAAAAAATTTGTCAAAAAAACAAAAAAATGGAGCACGTTACAAATTGCCATTTTAATGGATTTGATATTAGCTGCAAAGTCATTAAATGATAATATCAAAATTATTGAATATAGTATTTTTTTATTAAAAATATTTTATAATGAATTATATTCAACCGAACAAAAAAAAATATTTTTTGATTTAAAATTGGCATCTTTAGGAATACCACCACAGACAAGAATCAACATGCACGGCTTCCCACAGATTATTTCCATTGATTTGGTATATCCGATGAAGGATGATATTCCAATTGAAATTGAAAGCAACGAATCCGAAAAGATTTTTATCTTTAATCCAGAAGAAAAAAAAAAAAAAAATTTACTGTTAGCAAAATTAATAAACACAAGAGTGTGTGGGGAGTTGATTAATTTTAAGGTTACCATTGAAAATCCTTTTCATTTTGATATAATAATTGAAAAAATTACTTTAAAAACTGATAAAAAGGCTGTTCAATCTTTCCCAATACAAGTCAACGTTCCTGCATTATCTAAAAAGAAAGACATCATTTTATCGATTAAGGTGTTGGAACCACAGAAGCAATTATCAATAATCGGCTGTGAAATTGAATTTTTAAATTTAATTTTTGTACATCCTTTCAAGAAAACCATTACAGTTGTTAAAGAACTCCCTCGTTTGGGCGTCACTGTTGTAAATTCAAATAAATTAAATTTATTAGAGGGGCAATTTTATGAAAGCGGCTTAGTATTACAAAATATCAGCTCACAAGTCATTTCTAGAATTTTTATTCAAAAGACAATTGTTCGTGATAAATTGCACAAATACCCAGTAAATGGGCATTTTGAAAAATATTACTCAAGGCCAATTATTGACTGGAAAAAAGAAATTATCAAAAAAAATCTTCCATTAAAACCTGGTGAAAATTTTTATCTTCCTCTTTTATTTTGTGCTCGGAAATTTATAGATAAAGTTATTTTATCAATAAGGTACGAAGGGAAAATTGAAAATAATAAGAATGATGACCATGGCGGTGGTAGTAATAATAAGGTGGCGAATGAGGAGGAAAAGGTGGAGGGGGTGAAAGAGGAGGTGAAGGAGGAGGTGAAGGAGGAGGTGAAGGAGGGGGTGAATGAGGAGGCGAAGGATGGGGTGAAGGTGAATGAGGAGGAGAAGGAGAAAGAGCAACAGTATTATCGTTCTTTTGAAATTCCTTTTGAATTGAAAATTAGAGAAGGAATATCTATTAAAAATTTTAATTTTATTAAACCTGATTTTTCAATTTTTAGTAATAAAAAAAAAAAAAAAAATTCAGAAATACCCTCAATGCTAATGTCATTAGAATTAAAAAATCACAACAATAATGTTTTTACAATAAATTGTAGAGTGTTAAATAATATTATAACCCAATTATTAAATAAGCAATCTAGACATGGTGTTGATGGTGATGGTGATGGTGATGAGATTAATCTTATTAATTACAATGAGAAGAATGAGAATAGTCACAGAAATGGAAACGAAAACGAAAACGAAAATGAAAATGATCATAATTTTTTGAATAAAAACAAAATATTAAATTATCAAAAAACTGAATTTCATCAAAAAATCATTTTGGAGCCTTATTCAGAAAAAAGAATAATTGTTCCAATCCCAAGGTTCAATATACCAAATACCAACATTTCTGGAATATCAACAGATGTGCTAATTGAGAATTATATGCAAATTAACCATGTTAGACCAAATAAAGAACAAATTATTGGAATGTTTAAAAAAACGAATTTGAAATGTATTTTAATGAAAACCGTTGCAATTAATTGGATTTCTGATTTAAAACATTTTGGACAAGTTCCTTTATATTCTTTAAAAAATTTTAACACAATAATTAATAAAATCGATTCGCATTCCATAATTAGCACCATTATTATCCCAAAAAATAAAAGTTTGCAATTAAATAAATTTGAACAAATCAAAATTAATCTGAAAAATGTTACAAACATATTGATCAAAATAAATTTTTCTTTGGAAATCCGGTTAGGTGGGAAAAATTGTATAAAAAATATTTTTGAAAGCGATATAAACACAGATTATTTGGAAAATACCGAAAAGAATATATTGTGGGTTGGATCATTAAAAGAAAACCAAATTACAATTCCACCTTCGGCCTCCTATCACCATTCTGCTTTTATTTCGTTTGTTAAGAGAGGTAGATATTTTTTGAATGTTAAAGTTACATATCCAGAAAAAAAAATATCTTATAATTCTAGAATCCCCACAATAATCGAAATTAAATAATATGCCCATTCCTTTATTTGATTGCTTTTATTTATATTAATATTATAAATTTAATATTTTTTTATTATTTTAGTTTATCAAAATAAATTGAATCGTTTTTTTTTTTTTTTTTTTTGTTAGTTTTTTAGAATTATACACTTTTGAAATGTTTTTGAGTTTAATTAAAGAATTTTCCCAAATTTTGATGTTTGGATTTTGAAATACTGTTTGAATATAAACTTGATAGGTTTTTGGAAAATTGAATGAAAAATCTGTTCAATTTATTTTTTAATAAACTGCCTTGTATTTTCAATGTATTCCCAAGCTATTTTTCAAAAATATTGTTTTACTTGATAATGTTAATGGAAGTTGTTTTGAGGGTTTTATACCATATTCTTATCACAAAAAAATTTTTGAATTTTTCGATCAAAATCATTTTTTCTAATTTTTTCAGTTTTTTTGTTTTGCTTTTTCAAATTTTTATGTTTTTCTTTTTTTTTTCAAAAATTTTACTTTTTCTTCTTATTTCAATTTCTTGTTATTTCTTTTCCTTTTCCTTTTTCTTTTTCTTTTTTTTACGATTTCTTTTTTTTTTGATTATTTTTTTTTTGTATTTTTCGTTTTTTTGCTAAAGATCATGTGTAAAAATAAAAAAAAGTTCTTCCGAAATACCAATAAACATTAGAAAATTTCGACTATCTAATTTCTTTTAAATTGAATTTAAAAATTAGCAAAAAATCTTCTTGTTAAGCTTTTTGATGTTGAAAGTTCAGTAATAAAAAATTATGTAATACACTTTTCAAAAAGGATAACTCACTTTTTTTTTAGTTTTTGATTTTAATTTTATTTTATTTTTGAAATATCAGGTTTTTAAATAATCACAAAAATTTAAAAATCAATTATGAATCATATTTAATAATTAGTTGTCTTTAATGTCTAAGAATATTTATTTTTTTCAATTTAGTATTTCAGGAGAGTTTCAAAATTTGGAATATAGAGTTTAGTTTGGACGAATTTATATTTTTTTTCGTTTTTTTCTTTCGGTTTGCTATTAATTTTTAAAATGTGTTAAGATTGAAATCCAATATAAAGTAACTTAATGGAATGTCCCTTATTATACACTGATTTAATTATTAAATCAAATCTAACCTATTTTAATTAAGTATTTTCTTTTTTTGTTGTATATATATTCTTTTCTAAATAATCATTTTTTGTCAAAATAATCATTGATTAAATCTGATATTTCTGATTTTGGTTCAAAAAATTTTCTTCCTAATTGTTTTAATACGTCAGTTTCACTTTTAAGTCACAATCTTTCAACGAAATTTAAGGCACCATAAAAATCTCAAATTAGGGCACAATATTCAGATTCTAGTAAAATAAATTGTAAAAAAAAATATTACAAATTTTGTGCCTTAATTTGAGATTTTTTTGTGCCTTAAATTTGGTTGAAAGTTAGTGCCTTAAAAGTGGAACTGACTATATATATATATATATATATATATATAAGAACAAACAATTCTTTAATAATCCAAATGATTGAATCCCTATTTGAAAGATATTTATCAAATATAAAATACTTTTAAAATCTAATAAAATGACCTTCTAGCTGTGAAGAAAAAAGTTTTACAATTTTTTTACTATTAAATTTAAAAAAAATAAAAATAGGAAATGGAACATGTATATTTTATCTTTTCTATTATTAGAATAATATGAACTTCCGTATCCATACTATGAAATTGAAGCTTTCTTCAATCATACCAATATAAAGAATTATTCAAATTATACCGAATTATCATTTTTATTCGGTATAACTTATTATTGAAAAAAAATTTGATTTTGATGAGATTATCCATCAAATTGACAACTAGAAAATAAAATTAAGGGTTTAAGGTTACTATATATTTCTCTATAATCAAAATATGTTGTAATTTAGTGAAAATGATTTTGTTGCACCAGGTCCCAAATAGCTCTAAAAAAACTATTATATTATATTATGGTACATTTTTACTAATAAGATCACTATTACAAATTTTCATTTTACAAATTCTAAAATTTTTTTTAATTCCTTTTCCAAATCTAAAAATAAAAACTCAAAATAGTATTACAGTATTTAATAATTCGTCTTTAGAACTTCCAAAAGTAACTATTTTTTCAATTTTTTAATTTCAAAGATTAACTACAATAAGGTTCATCAAAAAATCCACAAAGACTGATTAGTTTTTTTTTCCTTTTTATAAATCTAATTGTAACATCAATATCTTTCTAATATTTGCAAAATAATTTGTCAAAAGAATCTATTCGTTAATTATTCAATTTTTTAAAATAATCGAATTTTTTTAGCTATTAATCTACATTTCGCCATAATTTTTTCGGAAAGATATTGTGTAACTTAGTAGTCTGAAAGTTGAGAATTGAACCTTTAAATGTATGGCAATAAGAAAATTTTATTCTGAAATTATTGGATTTTTTTAATAATACGAAGATCATTGTACAATGATAAGATCAACAAACATTACTCCTTGACTAATCGATTTTTTAGAGACATTTGAAACCGTGTTGCAATAATGTGATTAATACCTATTACTTCATACTTTGATCTTAAGTTTCTCAGTGATAGACCCTAATGACTTGTAAAAAAAATTTATTTTATTTAATAAAAAAATTGTAAAAAAAATTCGGAATCCGGGAATTGAACCCGGGCCAACTGGGTGAAAACCAGACGTTCTACCACTATACCATTTTTTTTCATTTTCCCCGTTTTTTTTTTTTTTTTTTCTCTTTTAGGAAAAAAAAAAAAAAAAAAAAAAAAAAAAAAAAAAAAAAATTTTATTTAAATGCATACGTGGATTAGTCGACCCCAACAAACTAGATCCACAAATACCTACCATGTTAGGAGGCCTTACAATGAAAGAATCTGGCAACAAAACATCAACTTACAAAAATTGTGGAACAATTATCCACAAAAGGGATCCGCGGATTCCATGGGTTACTTTAGACCAAGAAAATGGCAGTTTCACAATCAAAATAAGGGAACAAATGTTCCTTTTTCACCAACCTTCCCACAAAAAGGATCTGTGGGACCAAATTTCTTCAGGGAGCCATACAATTGGCAAATCCGGTCTCAAAATGGCAGAAGAAGATATTTTGGGAAAAAT